>CM076570.1:1425931121-1426418339 GCA_034641835.2 Pinus albicaulis
TCCCAGCTGTTGTACATGTCAACCCCTTCATCCGAATTTTTGGCTTAATGCTCCCTCATAACCTTTCAAACCTGTTATCATGACCGAAGAACCTCAAATTTTGTTTGTCGTTACGCTTTTCCGACCGAAAAAATCCACCCTGCAAAGGTTAAAATCCACATTTAAAAAAACATATCGGGCCTAGCCCCTTCAGCTTTAGCCCCTCTATCCTCATTCCCATGTGACTCAGGAGCACAACCATATGCTAAGTCAAAAGGAGCTCGCCGCTTTACATTTTCGGGCACAACTGTAGCCGTCCAATCAGGTCCAATCGACGGAGTGGTGTTTGTTTTATGTGGTGGTCCCCGCGTCCGTATCCCGTCGCAGGAAACCGGTGGTTTCATCCCGCACCGCCTACTCCAGGCTGGCGATTTTCCCCGCAGACCCAGCGATTCCATACGCTGGGTGACGCATGTCCCAGAGTACGACGGTCAAACCGCCCATTTCGCGCGATAAATATCCGACCATGGACGGGCAGTGGAATTCACCCGCGCCGTTGGATTTGTCGACCTCCATCCAGCGACTGTTAATCTCCAGAGCTGCCCGGGTGTTAACGCCAGTCTACAATGTCCCATGGCCCACCGTTACATCACCCCCAGCGCCTTTGAGCCCTTGATCCGGTTTCAAGATCCGACGGCCCAGAACGCATTCTTCTCCGCCTGTTGACTCCACAGCCACGTCATTCTTCCACCTGTCCTTCGTACACCCATGTGTCATCATCTCACGTGTCCATAGTATTCTTCCCCTGCCGTATATATATGTGTTTTTCATTTATATTCATCGTTTTTATTCATTCATCACGTTTAAAACTGTTTTACATGGAAAATTTACATTCCGTCTGTTTATCAAAGCCTCCATCGTATTTCCTCCGCCACCCTGCACGTTCTTGCCATATGGTCATGCCTTCGACGTCACCATCGTCCTCATCTCCATCCTGGTCTGGTTTTCCTTGACTGGTTTGTGTTTTTGCAGGTTTGCCGTGGTAGAAGATTCATCATGATTCGCTGCTTTGTTCGTAGAAGTCAAGAGCACCGCCCTCGACAGTTTTCGAGGAAGAAATTCAGGAGGGAAGCCGAGGGTAGTTGTATGATATGACCGCCATTAAAGAAAGCAAGGATATAAATCTATAGAACCCTCCAGATAAAATCAAGAGACAGATTTGAGTAGGCGAGAGTATTAATGGGACAGCATGAAATATCAGCGAAAGATTAAGAGACACAGAACCCTGCATTAAAGATCTGAGGTTGAAATTCGAAGTTAGAGGGCCAAGAGTACCATACACAAATACAAGCAACCTCAGGGTTTTACTGCAGCAAATTTTTCTCTTTCAGTCAAGTACAGAACGTTTGTATATTTTATTCTTTATGTCTTGTTCATGAGGAGATTTTTATCTTCAACATTTATTTCATGAAGTAGTAGCAGAGTACTTGCACCAGTTCAACACTGCCAAACAGCATAGGCGGGTTTTATTTTCAAATTTGTTTAAATAAGATCATTAAATGTATATCACCTACCTCATTCTCTAGAGTTTTCTCCTTCTTCTATAAAAACTAGAAAGAAAGACATTGTAAGGGTTCCAGATTTCTATCAGCAAACTGTGCAGTGAAAAGGCTTTTGTATACATTTTGTAACACTTCGGTATGAAGGCTCAGAGCCCGTAGGGTCTCAGTGAGGAGGAGTTATAACTGTAATGAGGATTCTGGTCTTTAGTATCTCACAGTATGTAATTTTCTCTTATATGTTAATATAAAATCTCATTCCATGCTATTTATCTTCTTGTATCATGCTCTAGAATGCGAGTGGCTCACTGATCTTAGGTAAGGATTCATCCTAGTTGGTGCCCATACTTGGATTAGTCAAGCGCTTTAAATAGGCCTAGTCATGATATACTGTTCCATGTTCATATCATCCATATTTTCTGCTATATTAGTTACTTGAGGAGGGTGCTTTTAAAACGCCATTGTCATGTATGGATTCTTAGTTGGATAAGCCCATATGTGGTTTTGTTGTGTATCTGGGTATCGGCCTCATGCTAACTAGTATCTTCTTCATGTTTCTTCACTGCATCCACTTTCTGATATTTGATTTCTGTGGCATATTATTTGAACCTCTTTAGGGGTAAGTTGTCTCTTAGCTACAATACGGTCTTTTGTATTGGAGTTTTAGATATTACACATTTATTCTAATGCTTTGTGGTAACCAGAGGAAGTTGGTCCAACTGACTCAATTTCCTTGTTTAACAAGAGATAGAAAGAGAGCTTTTGGACTGACAACCCAAACTATATTATGAGCTCCTTGCTATATTAAGATGTCCTAGGCACTGGTCTATGGCAACTCTAGGATGTCTCTAGGGGTGAGAAAATTGCCTACAACACCAGCAAACAGCTGTTATGCAAGAACCTTTCCCCCACCAAGGGCCAGTCAGCACTCAACAACAAAGCCCAGACGATTCTGGGAAAATCAGCCATGAAATTTACATGACTTGGGAAGAAATGTTTTTCCAAACACAGAATCGCAGTTACGACACCCCACCAGACTCCACTACGTCAGGGGCTAGTACTAGTGCATTGACTGCACCTTTTACCATTTCAAAGATGCCTATAGAACCATTGCCAAATATGGAAAAGGGACCTAATAAGCGAGCAAGTAACTACTCCAAAGCGGCCCATAATTATAGCACTGTGGACGATTTAGCTCAATCACTCGTTGCTATATCCGCGTTGGAAGTACTGTAATCATGCCTAAAGCAAAGAAAAGCCCTACTTTTCGCATTAGGCGCTATCGACCCTGTTGATACGCGCATGATGGCTTTTGACTTAGATAAAGCCACCCCTAGGCTTCCTTCCATGGTCGCATTCTAGATACCAGTATCGGTACAGAATATCACTATTCACCGATGTGTCATTGACGAGGGTGCTTCGACATGCATCATGTCAAAAAATGTTTGGCAGAATTTGGGTTCTCCCGAACTAAAACCCTCGGTCATAACGCTTCGAGCCTACGATGGCCATCCCTTGACCCCCGTCGGCGTCTACCAAAATGTCCCGGTCTGTTTAGCCGGCAAGACGGTCCACATAGACATTGAAGTCTTGGACGCTCACTTGGATTACAATATACTCCTTGGGCGGAGTTATATGTATGCCATGTCCACTATAGCCTCCTCCATCTTCCACATTATGATGTTCCCCCACAAGGATCGCATCATTACTGTCGACCAGCTGACACACAGCGATAAGCGTCCCCTAACCAACAAAAATTTACTTCTACCCTATGTATATACGGCTGCAGATGGTCTTTCACGGTACCAAGAATATGGCCCTAGCCAATTCAAACCATTGTCCGCCCTAGGGTCATTCCTAGGAGATCCTCCCATTATCCCTGAGGTATCACCTGATGCCACAGGGGCCCCAGTGTGCATGATGTCTACATCAAGCACCGAGGTTAGTCAGGACACAGACTCAAGCAGTAACGACACTGAGGCATCGGCCACGGCAGCCTCTGTAGCCTACACCGCCTCCCAAACCCCTTTCCTCTACCCTCCATCTGGCTTTGTCTCCCAGCAGGTTTTGGCAACACTGGTGTTACCCAACATATCGTTGGCGTTCTCAGTTTGGTACCTCGTTCCCCCTTCCAGAACAGAAGCCACCAACATTACTGCTGTAGGGTTAAAGCCTCTTAGTCCTGAGGAGCCCCAAACAACCCAAGAAACGGTTGAGGCCGCCCCCGCAAAAGAATTTCCCATTGTGAAACCAGTTATCACGGCCAAGAAAACCGCAAATAAAAGAAAGAAGATGGTGAACCCCGCCATTCAAAGGGAATCACCAGTCTGTGCCATATGTGATGTTAAGGCCACCCTACCCACACATGTTCGGAGCTAGATGAGTTAAAACCACTCCTTGGCTCCGAAGTAGACATCTCGAAGTCGCGTTCCCGTAAAAAGGAACCTACCTCAAAAGGTAAAGGCAAACTACTGCATACCAGTCATGCATGCGCTCTCTGTGAAAACTATGGGCACTATGCCCACATGTCCAGAGTTACCACAATATATGGACACCTTACACACCATCGAGTGGTCCTATCAAGAGGATCCCCCCACCCAATCTGTTGGGAATGAACCTCGTACCATCCGGTACCTACAGCCATTTGTCCCTCCTCCCCCTAAACCACTATACACCAACCAGGGACAGGGGAACCTGGTTGCCTCATCCTCTTGATTTATCACACGCATTGATTACTACATATGGTTTGATCGAGTTTTTGACCCAAGGTCACCTAGGCAGAAGTAATCTATATTCGGGGAGTGACCATGCGCATCGATTCTGCAAACGGCTTGATTGGGTCTTTGACCCAAGATCTCCTAGGCAGCAGTAACACCCATGATACTCAGAGAGTTACCAGGTAAGTAGATTCTGCAGACGACTTGATCAGGTCTTTGACCCAAGATCTCCTAGGCAGCATTAACACCCATGGTACTTAGGGAGTTACCAGGTAGGTAGATTCTGCAGACGGCTTGATTGGGTCTTTGACCCAAGATCACCTAGGTAGCAGTAGTACCATACACATCAATTCTACAGACGGTTCGATCAAGGTCGTTGGCCCAAGGACACCTAGGTAGCAGTAATCCATACCCTCGATACTCATGCAATTCTACTTAGAATGTATCACAACCTAGCTATCATGAAAATCACCACAACACTCATACACCAACCAGGGACAAGGGAACCGATATCCCCCATTCCCCGCACAAAATGGACCAATGGCACAACGTAATGCGCCAGTCAATCTAGTGCAACCCTTCTTAGGCTCATCAGCAACCATACAACCAGGAGAATTATGGCAATCCTCCAAATGCTACAAAAAGAAGCTGAGGAACAAACAAAAGGGAGATCCTGGAAGGGGGGCAATAATCAGCAATGCCCCCCCATATTCTCAGTCTAGGGGAAATCGCAGCTAAAATCAAAACTAGGAGCCAAGTAACAACTCCCAAGAAAAAATTGGAGCTTAGAGTATCTAATCACCAGAACGAAAGTAGCACTGTGATCAACACTCCATAATGCCCAAAAGCGATTCCACACATTCACACTCTCGAAAAAATAAATTTTCAGAGCCAACAGGTACACACCCTCCCATCTTCCTTTTTTAAAGCTCATGCCTTTCAATAATGTTTGATGAAAAGAAGATGATTTCACTCGAGGTAGTTGTTTTTGCAGGAAAAACCCGCAAACCATTCACAACACCATCTACTGAAGGTTCCAGAGCAGGTATCATTCTACCCCCAGCATGATAGAGTCCCAGAAAACTTTGCATATCCTAACATCATTTCTCCATAAAAAATAAACCATAGGGTCATCATATCTCACCGTGTTTATCATCACCTCACCCTGCCCATGATAAACATCCGTGTTGGTCGGTAGAGCCTCCCCTCCATGGCGCTCGTCACGTAAAGTAGACCATATATCACAGCACAAGTGATGCCATGGCCATACCATTTCAGTCCGGGAAGCACCTCGTGCCCATCCATTCATCATGCATAAGGTCAATATTACCATTCAAACTAAAAATCCCCTTCCCAGATGATCAGGTTGTACAAGAAGATTGAAAGCGCACCTCCGCGCATCGCATTTGGCCCACCATACCTCCATCAACATAATTCCATCTGCGACACTTCTTCATCCGCTTCATCAACCCCACACATGATACCAACCAATGGGACCCCCACCCCCAGCAAAACACCGACCTCACATCTTCAGTGAGTGAACCCTTTCATGTTTTGGGGTACCCGTCTCTGTGTTTTGTACAAACCAAACCTCATTATTTTATTCTTTTGGTAAGTGTAAAAAAACTGCAAACGATGCACTTCGTCGCTTCGCCCTCATATTTCATCTTTTCCCCCATGGCAGCAACCCCTCATTCCCCTTGATTAGAGTATTTCACCCCCACGCATGCACCATCACGACATTCATAGCCAGTTCACACCCGCCCTGGAAATCCCACCGACTCCAGGGATTTTTCCTTCAGAAATAACTATGACTGCCACCAAACTTCTAAAGTATACTCTGACCTCGGGCCACTGAATCCCCATCATCCGCTTTCAATCACCTCTCACCAACATGCCTATGTTAAACCCATCACATCTAAGTCCCCAACCCCTCAGGTCGGAGACCCATGGTTCGGTTAAAGGCTTCCTTTTTGTCAACCTCGACACCACTTTTCCAAAAAGGAATCAGTACCTTGGATCACCCCTCCCCATGCAAAGGGGTATCCTCGGGTGGCACTATGGGAAACACCATTGTCCACAGATGTCATCAATCCTCCTAACATTCGACTACAATAAAAGCTTTCATTTCATGATGGTATCGTACCTTACAACCATTTCACTTTTATCAGATCTGTCGAAGACTCGTACCTCCATAAGCGTCTCTGTCAACAATGCTTACACAGGAAGGTCCCAACCATTACATATGCATAAATTGCACAGATTACGCATATGGGTACCACATTCCACCTATCATCAAAGAAAAAATGCCCCTAAGGGCATCAACAATCGTCGTCAACAACCGCCAGTATCACTACCACAGTAGTGACGCAAACAACACATGTATATGTCAATTTTGTTTAACTAGCCATAGCATCACGAGCATGGGACATGCCTGCCTCATTGAAATTTTGTATATATGTTGTATATTTTATTTGCTTGCAGGGGTCCCTTAGGCCATGGTCATCTCGGAAACGGGGCAAGGTGTTTTCAATTCCGAGGTTCACGCAGGCCTCTCTCTCTCTCTCTCTGCACACGATACATAAAAGAAACTATAATGTATTTCGGCTATACAGTTCTTCCTAGACCTCACACATTAGGGGGAAACTGTTAACACTGGAAAATCATACAATAGAAGATGACATTAATTAATGTCAAGCCTAAGGATTTACAGGGCAGGAACACATTATGGAATCAAGAAAGTATTTAAAATCTCTAAGGTTTTGAGAAAATCAAATTTGAACTAGTCTTAAATGCTAAAATGTGTGCTTAATCCTTCGAGAAGAGCGCCTTCTGCGCGCCTTTTTTCCTAATAAGCATGCATTCCTGGAAATGGAAAAATGTCATTTTCCGGGACCACACAAAGAAAATGACATTTACTCCTTATATGAAGCCGCCTAAGGACAGCCACCAGTGCCTCCTTAGACATTATGTGAGCACATAAAGGAATATTTGGAGCACACAATGGAATCATACCTCTCCCTTGGGTCACCATCCATCATGTCCCAAGGGAGGGAAGGAGGATTTGAAACTGCCCTATATAAAGCCACCAAGAGATGAAGAATGGGTGATCACATTATTATGTTGGCCAAAGTTGACCAAGCAACACCAGCAGTGTGTGACCTGGAGTTGGAGCTAAAGAGGACTCGATCATTGGCCACCCAACAATCCTAGTCCACCACGGCACAGAGAGAGGGAGACTGCATTAGAGGCAGAGCTTGGAAGGAAAAATCCTTGTATCCGGACCTAGAACCATTATCTAGGGGCCCTTTGGAAAGTGGGTAAAATTTCTTCTCCACATCAAACGTTTAATAAGAAGAGGCCTAGAGCCATTGTTTGCATTATTATCGTTTGACTCTATTTATAGCTTCTGTATATTTGTGTTTTAGTTTTAGTTTAACCTGAGCATACTTTTTCCACTGAATTGTGTGCTTTTGAGCTCCACCACTTTCTGCCTGTTACCAATAGTTTAAAGAGTAGACCACACTCTTTAAACTGGTACGATTTCGTACACCCATGTGACAAATCCACCACAACAAAAGGGAAAAGAAGAAAAACATAATATTTTCCTCAAATGGACCATGTCTCTATCAAATAATGTTGTGCCCTGTAAAAGCATCAATTAAATGCAACAAGCGCCTTGTGACACTTGCATAAAATTGGTCATGCCATTTTCCCTTAACTTGGTAAGGGCTAAGTTTCTTCCATTTTTTCTGCTACCACCATAAGTCCTTATGGAAACATGCTTCTTCTCAATGATAAGTTAGCCATATATCAAAATCAACTAGCATCCCATTTTATTTCTAGAAAAGAATCTACCTGCAAGCAAGTTGGTTTTCAAGCAGACCCTTACATGATTGTGCTAGCAAGCTCATTTTCATAGCCATGTATTTAAAATATATATATATATATATATGTTTTTTTTTTTTTTAGGAAAAGATAAAATTAAAAGGTAATCACAGTAGGTTGGTATTATTCCCTGCCTACTATTTTAAAATCCAACTGTTGCTACACTTGTTGTATGAAATATTCTTGAGTGGTGGGCCGAAAATATACTTTAAGCCTATGCCCATTCACCAGGAAGATAGTTCCCTGTCCATCAATGTTTTTAATCTCTACCACTCTATTTTTGAAAAATGACTACTTCATGTGGCCCCAACCAGCGTGTCCAAAGATTCCCCTTAAAAATTTTAAACTTTGAATCATAGAGGAGCACCCAATTACCTAGTTGGAATTGTTTTTTCTTGATCAACCTGTCATGCCATTTACTACGTTGCTGCTACATCAAGATAGTTTGTTGAAAATCATCCCTTATTATTTCATCAATTTCATTTAACTACAAAAGGTGTTGTTGTTGTGCTTCCAAGAGATCCAAACCCAATTGGATTGCAGATCTAAAAGTTTTAATCTGGAATTCGATTGGCAACAAGACCTGCTTCCCATACACCGGGTCATAAGGCGTATGACCTGTACTATTCCTCAAAGTAGTTATGTAAGCCATAATGCTTCTGGTAATCTATTTTCCCAATATTTTTTATGAAGATTTACTATTTTTGTAAGGATGGAAACAATTAACTTGTTTGTAGATTCTACCTGGCCATTTTCCTACGGGTGATATGGTGTAGACTACCTGTGTTGAATCCTGTACTTTTCTACAATTCATTTTACCATATTCAACATCATTGATCAATTTTTTATATGTGATACTTGGATGTGATTTTTACTTGTACTTCCGGGCAATGATCAAATGATTCAGTATGTACTTTACATTTTCAGCTATACTTGTATACATATTGGATCCGCTCCATACTTGATATGTGTACATGCTTTCCTTTCACTGAGCATGCATATACTCGCCTCAAACATGAGCTCTCTTTGTGATTTCTATCATTGGTTTTTGGCAGGCTAAAATCTGGTGAAGTCATCTCTAGTCCTCACAAGGTTCTTTCTCTGCACATAATACATTTCGTCCATCATGTACCCCTTCTGACCTCATATATTAAAGGCCATATTTTATAGCATCATTTATCACCTCTATATATTTGATGACTTATGCATTTTCCTTGGGCAGCCCTTCCATTCAGACTTGGTCACACTTCTCAAAAAACAATATTTTAAAATCCATATGCAACTCTACCCAGTTTTTTCCACGTGCACACGCGATTCCATCCATAGCTGACCCACATATGATATTTAAAATTAAAAAATATATAATTCCCCTATTAAAGAGGTGGGGTTTACGATTTTTTCCTGTAACTTAACTACCCTAGCTCATGGCCTAACTATTCCCCAACTGAAAAAACTAATTTGAGGAAGTATAAATACACCTCAAGGGAATGGCCTAAGAGAGGAGAGAGAGAATATTATTGATATTGTAGCCTATTATAGCCCTGATCAAATTTGATATTTCCCTTGTGCCTCCTGCACTTCCCATGTTCAGGAAACCCTTGTTTCCTTGTGATGATCACCCCCAGTCTATGTGACACCTTTTGTGCATCATTTACGGAAGAATCTTTGTGAGGCTAGGGTTGGATGAATCCAGAGGATAGTTTTGCTCAAAGCCATGGCAGATCTCAGGTGATTTCTCCACTATTTTCTGTACATGTTATCAATAAAAGTACCATCCTATTCCTGATGATCATGTGTTATGTGTCTATTATACATGTTTAAAGATCTGTAATGGTTTATTGCATGTTATCTTTATGAGATTATATATGCTAACATGCTGACATCTAGGACATATATGTTTTGCAACTAGTTTGTGTGCTTGTTCTTGACTGATTTGCAAGTTCTGGAGCACGAGGATTAGCAGAGGGTTTGCACCCTATGGGATCGACCTCAAACGAAGGATAAACGGATAAGGTACATGTTGGGTGTGGAGCCTGATTATCTTATTTATTTTGTATCACAGCGTTGGACCCCTATTCTTAACGGGGCAGCAACGACACCCGTAATTAAACGCTGCCTTAGGGGTTAAGGGGGTTATGGAGCCCCCCCTTGGTGAGGGGTTTCAGGGGTAGCACCCCCAAAGCTAAAAACAGATCTAAAATTGCCTTGTAAAAGTATTGTAATTTCTAGTCAATCTAGGTCATTCATTAAGCAGATGATCTGACAATAGAAGTTATGTTTAATTTATGGTTTTTTGCACTAGAAGGAAACCCCTCGTTTTGTATGAGGGTATTGTATTGCAGCTGTGTATTTTATGTGTATTCTCAGAGCGAGAAACAGATAGGGAAACTATGAGAGAGAAAAGAGGATATTTCATCGGATCTATTGTAGGTTGTGTCTCTTCATTTTGTTGGATAATAGAAAGGAAGGACTGGCTGGTCGAGATGGATGTAGCCCAAACTGGGTGAACCACGTATATCTGTGTCTCTCTAGTTTTATGTGTTTTGTGTGTTTGTGTTTGCCGTACATTTTATTTTTTGCATTGCTCTGTAATATATAATATTCTAACAACAGGTATCAGAGCCGAAGGTCTGTTTCGCTAATAAACTCGCAGGAAAGAAGGGTTCCTGGTTCAAGTGGGAGCAATGGCGGAAGATGGTAAGTTTAGGGTCGAGAAATTTAATGGCCAAAACTTCCCATTGTGGAAGATGCGGATGGAATATTATCTGTATTAGAAAGATCTGTACCTACCATTGAGCGGAAAAACAAAGAAGCTGACGACTATGACAGATGAAGAATGGGAGATTCTCAATAAAAAGGCACTTGGAACAGTACGTTTGTGCCTTGCGGCGTCATTGGCCTTCAATATTTCGAAGGAAACAACAACAGATGGTTTGATTAAGGCATTAGCGAAACTATACGAAAAACCCTCAGCCTCAAACAAGGTATTTCTTATGAAACGTTTATTTAATATGACTATGTCAGAAGGTGGATCTGTTGCAGACCATTTAAACGATTTTAATACAATTACCAGGAAGTTAAGTTTTGTAGGGGTAAAATTTGATGCTAAAGTTAGGGCTCTGTTATTTCTGTGCTCTTTTCTAGAAAGCTAGAATGGTTTAGTTATGGCCATTAGTAACTTTGTCTCTGGATCTAGTACTTTAAAGTTTGATGATGTTGTCGGTGCTATCCTTAGTGAGGAAATGCGATGGAAAAGCTCCTGTGAGACATCAGGTAATGCTTTGAGTGCAGAGTCTAGGGGAAGAAAAATGGAAAGAGGAAAGAGCTCAGGATATCACAGTAAATCAAGGAAACGCATATACAAGTCTAGATCGGGGATAGTGTGCTAGAAATGCGAAAAGAAAGGACACTTAAAGAAATATTGTAGATCTCGGTAGGGAAAAAAAGGAAACACACGGCAAGAAAACAATCATGAAGCAAATGTGACAGGTGATGTCTTACAAGATGCTTTGATTCTTTCTTTCGAAAATGTCACTGATTCCTGGGTGGTAGATTCAGGGGCCTCATTCCATGCCACGCTTGATAAGAAATATTTTCATGACTATGTTCAAGGAGAGTTTGGACAAGTTCGTTTGGGTGATGATAAACCCTATAAAATTGTTGGAATGGGTAAATTTCTTGTAAAACAAAAAAATGAAAACAAATGGCTATTAAAGGAGGTAAGGCATGTTCCATATCTGAAGAAAAATCTGATTTCAACAGGGCAGTTAGGCGGTGAAGGTTGTGTGACAACTTTCACAAATAAAACTTGGAAGGTCACCAAAGGAGCCTTGGTAATATAAAAAGGTGAAAAGGTTGGTACATTGTATTTATGCAATGGTATTTCTAACTCTGTTAATGCTTTAACATCCAAAGGAGCAGATGCAGAATTATGGCATCATAGGCTCACAAACATGAGTGAGAAGGGGATGAAGATTCTTCACTCAAGAAATTTGTTGTCAGGTTTGAAGAACATTGATTTGGATTTTTGTGAGAATTGCATTTGTGGAAAACAGAAGAGAGTCATATTTCTCAGAGTTGGGAAAGAAAATAAGAGCGAAAAATTAGAGCTTGTGTGTACATATGTATGGGGACCTACCCAGGTATCATCTCTTGGTGGCTCTCGTTATTATGTTACTTTTATTGATGATTCAACTAGAAAAAATTGGATTTATTGTATTCAAAATAAATCTGATGTATTTGATACTTTCAAGAAATGGAAAGCTTTGGTTGAGATTGAGACAAGAAAGAAGTTGAAGTGTCTCAGATCAGACAATGGAGGTGAATATTGCAAAAAAGAGTTTGATAGGCACTATTCAGAGCATGGAATTTGCAGAGAGAAGATAGTTCCAAGAACACCACAATAAAATGGCGTGTCAGAAAGGATGAACAGAACAATCATGGGGCGTGCAAGGTGCATGAGATTGCATGCAGGATTGCCTTTACAATTTTGGGCAAATGTTGTAGCTACTGTTGTTATCTAATAAACAGAGGGCCTTCAAGTTCCTTGGATGGTGGTATTCCAGAGGAGGCATGGACAGATAAAAAGGTAAACTACTCCCTTTTAAAGCCTTTTGGTTGTGAGGCCTTTGTCCATATTAATAAAGAAAATAGAACAAAGTTTGAGGAAAAATCAAAGAAATGTACCTGTATTGGATATGGTGTTAATGATTTTTGTTATCACTTATATTATTATGAAAATCAAAAAATCATTAGGAGCAGAGATGTAATATTCAATGAAAAGGTCTTGTATAAGAATTAGTTGCAGGAAAAGAAACAGGAAAAAAAAAACAAAGAATACACAGTTCGTTATGAGATCACAGAAAAATTAAAGGTGCTTGAAAATAATAATAATCAACAGCGACAACAACAACAACCACCACAACAGCAACAGGCACCTCAAACACCTGAAAGTGGTGTTAAAAGATCTACTAGGATAAGTAGACCCCCTGAACGATAATCTCCTTCATTATATTATTTAGTGTTAACTGATTCTGGTGAACCTGAATGTTATGAAGAAGAAATGCAGTTTGAAACCAGTAAGAAGTGGGAGCTAGCCATGAAAGAAGAGATGGAATCCTTAATACAGAACCAGACTTAGGACTTAGTCAGGTTTCCTACAGGTAAAACCACATTGCAGAATAAATGGGTTTACAGGTTGAAGGAAGAAGATGGAAGAAAACATAGGTACAGAGCTAGACTTGTGGTGAAGAGGTTTGCACAGAAGAAAGGTATTGATTTTGATGAAATATTGTCTCCTGTTGTTAATATGACTTCAATCAGAACTATTTTAATCCTTGTAGTAGCGGAAGATTTGCATCTTGAATAGTTAGATGTAAAGACAACATTTCTCCATGGATATTTGGAGGAAGAGATCTATATGCAGCAACCAGAAGGATATGAGGTCAAAGGGAAATAAAAATTATTGTGCAGGTTAAAAAGGAGCTTGTACGGCTTAAAACAGGCTCCAAGGTAGTGGTATCTAAAATTTGACAGGTTTATGTCTGAACAAGACCGTTATACTAGATGTCACTCTGATCATTGTGTTTATCTGAAAAATCAAAATGATGGCAGCTATATTATATTGTTATTGTATGTGGATGACATGCTTGTTGCAGGGTCTAACACGCAGGAAATAAATGTTCTCAAAAGAGAATTGGCAAATTCATTTGCAATGAAGGATTTGGAAGCTGCAAAACAAATCCTTGGTATGAGAATAACTAGAGACAGGAAAAAACGCAAATTAACATTGTCTGAGAATGAGTACACACAAAAGGTGTTGAAAAGATTTAATATGCAGAATGCAAAACCAATTAGTACACCTTTTTCTATCCATTTCAAACTTAGTAAGGAGATGTGCCCTAAAACCCCAGAATAAATGGATTATATGTCTAAAGTTCCATATGCATTAGCAGTTGGAAGCTTAATGTATGAAATGGTCTGCACAAGGCTTGATATTGCACATAAAATGGGAGTTGTAAGCAGGTACATGAACAATCCAGGAAAAGAACATTGGATGGCGGTGAAATGGATTCTCAGATATTTGAGAGGTACAACAAATCAAGCATTATGCTTTGGTGGTTCAAACATTGCTCTACAGGGATATGTTGATGCAGATATGGCAGGTGCCAGAGATAACAGGAGGAGCACTACAGGGTATGTATTTACTGTAGGTGGAACAAACATCAGTTGGATTTCAAAAATCCAAAGTGTTGTTTCACTTTCAACAACAAAAGCATAGTATGTTGCTGCTACAGAGGCTAGTAAAGAAATGATTTGGTTACAAAGGTTTATGGATGAATTGGGTAAGAAGCATGATATGGGCACGTTATAGAGTGATGGCCAAGTGCCATTCATATTGCAAGGAACTCAACATTTCATTCCATGACTAAACACATACAGGTCAAGTACCATTTCATACGGTCAGTGTTGGAAGATGGACAATTGAAGCTGGAAAAGATACACACTAGCTACAATCCTGCAGATATGCTAACAAAAGTTGTAACCAGGGAGAAATTGAGATTATGCTCAGTTTCAATTGGTCTTCAAGTATCATAATGAAGATCAGAAACAACCAGGTCCAAAGTGGAGTCATTTTCTAGCAAATGAAGCAACGATGGAGTTGCTACAATCAGTCTCCAAGTGGGAGATTGTTGGGTGTGAAGCCTAATTATATTCTTTATTTTGTATCACAGCGTTGGACCCATGTTCTTAACGGGGCGACAATGCAGCCCATAATTAAATGCTTCCTAGGGGGTCTAGGGGGTTATGGAGCCTCCCCCCCCTCGGGGAGGGGGGTTTCAGGGGCAGCGCCCTCGAAGCTAAAAACAAATGTGAAATTGCCTTGTAAAATTATTGTAATTTCTAGTCAATCTGGGTTGTTCATTAGGTAGATGATCTGATGGTAGAAGTTATGTTTAATTTAGGGTTTTTTTGCCCTAGAAGGCAACCCCTTGTTTTGTATGAGGGTATTGTATTGCGACTGTGTATTCTCAAAGTGAGAAAAAGATAGGGAGACTATGAGAGAGAACAGAGGATATTACAGTGGATCTATTGTAGGTTGTGTCTCTTCATTTTGCTGGATAATAGAAAGGAAAGATTGGTTGTTTGGGGTGGACGTAGCCCAAACTGGGTGAACCACATATATCAGTGTCTCTCTGGTTTTATGTGTTTTGTGTGTTTATGTTTTTTTCATATTTTATGTGTTGCGTTGCTCTGTAATATATAATTTTCTAACAGTACACAATCCTTATATTCTAGTTTAAGCATAAAAACTGGTAATTGGAGTACTTCTTGTGATGACATGCCATCCGCTCTGTTAGGTCCCTCAACTCAAGGCCTTAGGGTAGCTTTGCCTGTAACAAACATTCATAACCATAGTGTAGATACTATTAAGTGAGGAAAGAGAACTAAGAAGCGACACCACCAATCCACCTCCTTCAACCATCTCTATTATGTGTGCTGGCAGATTTGGAGTCAGTGCCTCAAAATCCTAAAACACACATATGCTATAGCCTATAAATTTTTCTGAAAATCTTTTGAATTTATGTGTAATAGAAGTGTTGTATGTATGCAACAAAGACACTTTTCACTCAGGTAGCTTTCTTGATAGGCTAACTAATGGTATTGGAAACACCTAATTATAGTGGCAAACAGTTAATGTACAATAGAAATGATCAATTATGATTCAAATATTTAATAATCATGCTTGGTCAAGTAGCAAGGATAATGTTGGAAGTGAAATAGAAGTAGAATTGAATCAGTTGAACGAAAAACAAACTGTCATAAGGACCAAATGAAGTGTGGTAATATTTTAGTTTTTGAAATCTTGAGTTAGAAATGTTTGGATTCATTTGAAAAAAATGTATCTATAAACTACCTTATTAACTTAGGTACATAAATAACTTCACATTGTTTCCTTAATATGAGTTGCACTTTAAAAAAACAGAAAAATCCTTCATAATTCTCAGTCATCCACTTCCAAAAAGCAATTTTTCAAGACAACATAATAAATTAAGAAACATATTTTCACATAACATCAAAAACAGTGGAATTTTCAATCTCATCCAATGTTATAACTAATCACACATCCATATGAAATTCACATTATGTGTACAATCGTTGATTGGAGCTTTCATTTTCTCACTGTCCATTCATTGTCCATAAACTACATAACTATTATAGATTTTCATTTTTGGTTTTGTCTTAATTAATTGTACAAATAGATTCAATACTTTAAAATAAAAAAACCCAAAACACTTAAATGGTATAAACTAAAACATAACTCTGTTCCTCTCAATCATGAACGTCATTTTACGTTCTCTTCATAGCTTGAAATATTCACACCGCCATCGTTTCATAAGATGAATTCATCTAATTTTCCATGTAAGTTATACAGAGATTGATGAAATAACTCTGTTGTAAAACAAGGCACTTGAAAAGGCCAAAAAATATAAAATAATATGAGAGGAAAGAGTGTATTTTTTGCTCTTCTGGAAAAGTGGAAACAAAAATATGTGGGAGGAAAGTGTATGTATTTTTTTCTCTTCATAAAAAGTGGAAACATAAAAACATTTCATTTTAGAATGCGAGGCCTTCAAATACAACAGGGAAAATTATGTATATATTCTCGCGTCTAGCTCTTGGGATAATATATTCAGCGAAGAGTTTGTCAAGAAGCTGGGAGTGTTTATTGTAAAGCTCCACAGGAAAAGGGCCGAATACAAGAGCCACATGGAGAAGCAATCTATCCCATAAGCTATTTTTAGCCTCGTCGACATTAAAAATACTTACTTTATTTCTTAAATAAATTGTCTAAATTAGACGTTCTCTCCATAGCTTGAAAGATTCACACCACCATTGTTTCATAAGATAAATTCATCTAATTTTCCATATAAATTATAGGGAGATTGATGAAATATTCCACTATTTCATTAAATAAATTGTCTAAATTTCAATATAAGTTTAACTTGTAGAAATTATATACAAGATGCATGTATATATCCATATTCTCCTGATCTAACAATATTTTATCTTCTTGCTAAATACAGAATCCTTCCACTGTTAATATTTTGCGGAAATTAAAATCAATTGCAAACACATGAAGCAATAAAAACAATCGCACATAACACAGTTGTTTAACGGGAAAGCCTGAAGCTGAAAACCCCAACTACAATATATTATGTATCATGGAGATCATGTAACAATCTCATACAAAGCTTAGTACATCAAGCTCTCAGTACAATCAATCGTCACACACTAATCAGAAGAAATCTGCAAATCCATGCATCGATTTCTTGCCACCTACTAGCCTACCTCCATTATGCAATCCCTGTTGAAGAAGACCCTGAATGAATTCGAATTACACTTGCCTTGACTGCGCACTCCTCATTGGCAACTCCAATATGTGTGTGGTGTAATCAATGCATCACTATAGTCACAACAGATAGTCCATCTTGCCCTTTCACCTATCTCTCCATTGGGTCTCCACTGGAACTGATATGCACTGTAGTTAACTGATGTATTTGTTCAATTGATTAATGAGTTATTACTTGTAAATTAATTCGCTCCACTCTCACTATTGTATCATTCAGTTAGACTAGATACAACTAGCTCAACTAAGTTTGACTCCATTAATTGAGTTAAACTGAATAACAACTCCATGAACTACTCTTCCAACTCTGTCATAACTTTGCCACTTCAGTTCTAACTGAGTCCTCCATGCAATAACCATCAATAAACCCTAGGAATTGTGTAATTCCTTCAGCCCACTGATTTTTGAAACCTGTACACTGAAATTAAGTGCTCCAAGAGAATAAGTTGATGTTTATTGTCGGATTATTATTAAGAGCTAATAATAATCGACATGCATCTATTTTTAGATTGACGATATATAAATAGACTTCACCCAATATTCTAAAAATAGAATTTCATCTATTTTTCCAACTTGACCAACCATCCACAAATAGCATCCTGCAACTTCTGAAATATGATCACCATGTCTAAAAATAGACATAGTCTAAAAATAGACTTGTGCCAAAAATAGCCTGCGGGCCCACTTAGTGAAGGCGACTCATTTTCACTAAGCTCATCATCTTGTTGAATCTCAACACTCCCTCTCAACAAGATAAGGATTATCCTTCACCCCGATCTTGCCTCTATGGTATTCGAATTTTCTCCTGGTGAGCGCCTTCGTCAGAATATCTGCATCCTGATCTTCTGTAGGAATGTACTGAAGCAACATAATCTTTCGCTACACACAATCTCTGATATGATGATATCGAATATCAATATGTTTAGATCTATCATGAAACACAGGATTAATCAAGAGTTTAATGCAACTCTGATTATCATGATGTATCACTGTAGGATCTAAATGTGAACCGAACAAACCAACCAGGATCTTCCTCATCCAGATAGCCTCACATGCAACTTGACTTGCTGCCATGTATTCTGCTTCCACTGAACTGAGTGCCACGGATCTTTGTTTCCTGCTGTACCAGGAAACTGCCGTAGATCCGATATTGAAAATCCCTCCTGATGTGCTCTTCTTGTCTGTTGGGCAGCCTGTCCAATCTGCATCTGTGAAGCCATGCAACTTCACCTCATCTGTCTATCTGTACCATAAGCCATACTCAGATGTGCCCCTGAGATACCTCAGGACATGCTTGCCTGCCTTCCAAAAGAGTTTGGTAGGCTTAACCATAGCTTGTGAAAGCTGGTTCACCGCATAACATATGTCTGGTTTTGTATTAACTAAATACATGAGCGAACCCACCAACTGTTGATAAACAATGGCATCCACTACCTCTGATGATGTGGCATCCTCTTTCCTCCAATTTCATGGAAGAGGAGTGTCGATAGGCTTGCAGCCTTGCCTGTGAAACTTCTCCAGTATCTCCCGAGCATACTTGCCTTGAGACACAAACAGTTCACCTTCCCGCTGCCATATTTCCAATCCAAGGAAATAATGAAGGAGACCCAAATCCTTCATCTCAAACTCCTTTGCAAGATCTACCTTGCATGAGTGTATCAACTGCTCATCACCCGTTAGTATTAAATCATCAACATAAAGAACAATGATTAAAAGCTTACCCTCCACCACAATTTAGTACAGGTTTGCATCTGCCTCACTCTTGGTGAAGCCAAGTCCAGTGAAATAGATGTCGATCCGAGTGTACCAAGCACGAGGTGCTTGTTTCAACCCATACATCGCTCTTTTGAGCCTGCACACATGTGAATCGCTGCTGAAGATCTCAAATCCTTCAGGCTGCTCAATGTACAACTCTTCCTCAATGATCCCATTAAGGAATGCAGTCTTCACATCCATCTGATGATTGTGCCAACGCGTCTGCGCTGAGAAAGCAAGGATGGTCCTTATGGAAGAATATCGTGCGACAGGTGCAAAGGTTTCTTCATAATCAATCCCCTCGATCTGTGAGAAGCCCCAGGCAACAAATATTTCCTTATACTTCTCGATGCTCCCATCAGCAACTTGCTTTACCTTGTAGATCCATCTTGATCTCACAACTGATTTACCAACCGGCCTTGGAACAATCTCCCAAGCACTGTTTCTGACAATGGAGTCATACTCCTCCACCATGGCATCTACCCATGTGGGCTCTTGCTGTGATTCTTCCAAAGGATGGCTCTTTGTCACGATACACTTGCTCATAAGAGCCCATGTATCCGATGGGGTGGTCGGGTGTGCATGCGCGTTGTGATGTAGGGACTCCTACATTCTGTGCCGCATCAAGCTTTAGTCTCTCAGCTTCTGTGGTACGCTTTCTGCCTTGTCTGATGTTTGGTTCTACATGAGTGGACTCCTCCACTCCATGAATCTCCTCCTGTGGCTGATCCACATCTAGAGGTTCATCTTTGGGAAAAAGAAGTTCCTCCTCTGCATGCAAGTGTAGCTCCCTCTCAAACGACAACTTCATGGCTTTCACCTCATTGAATTTTATATCCCGTCACACCACAGTCATTCGACTATTTGGCAAATACACACGATAATTATGGGGTGTTTCTGTGTACCCCACAAATATCCCAACTCCTGCGGTCGGCTCCAGCTTCTTCCTGGTGTCCTTTGTCACATGAATATAAACAGATGAGCCAAAAATCTTCAAATGAGAAATATCAGGCTTCTTACCAGTAAAAGCTTCTTCAGGTGTACTCATGCCAAGTACTCTATGAGGACAACGGTTTTTCACATAAACTGCAGTGTTGCATGCTTCCGCCCACAAGTGCATCGGTAGGCCCTGGTCATGCATCATAGCTTGTGCAGCACCCACGATCATTATGTTCTTCCTCTCCGCAACCCCATTCTGTTGTGGGTTATGAGGCACTATGATTTCTCTTCAAATTCCTTCTTTGCTACAGAAGTCTTTGAATTCGCCTGAGGTATATTCACCACCATTATCGCTCCATAGAGCTTTCACTTGCTTCCCCGACTCCTTCTCCACCAATGCTTTAAACTCACAAAACTTTGAGAATGTTTCGTTCTTCCTCTGCATGAAGAAGATCCAAAATCTACGAGAATAGTCATCAACAAATATAACATAATACCTGTGTTTTGTTGTTGAAGCAACCGAGAAAGGTCCACACATGTCTATGTGAATTCTCTCCAGGATCACCGAAGCATGGTTCTCCTTCTCATGAAATGTGGTCTTACAAAATTACCCATAGTACATCCCTTGCACTGATCTGACTGCGTAAGAGTACCCTTGGGAAGTCCAGTAAAAATCTGCTACAAAATCTTTAAAGCGCCAATCTCCTGTGCCATAATTCACCCTCATCCCGGCTCACCACTTCTTCTGCTTTGCCCACCATTGCAGCGTAGCCATCTACCTCCAGCTTGTAGAGATTCTTAACTCGAATCCCTATCTTCTTGGTTTGACCTGTTATTTTATGTCGAAGGAAGGCTTTTCCCTCACTGAAAACAACGTCATAACCTTTGTCTTCCAACATTGACTGAGACCAAGTTCTTCTTCAAACCTGGAACATGCATAACATCTTTCAACAAGAATGGATTACCGAACTCCCTCTCAAAGGTAATGGTCCCACTGTCGGTCGCATTGTATCGACCATCGTCGCCCATCTCTATATGCATTTGAAGGTCCTTCTCCTCCAAGTCACTAAACAACTCCTTGTCTCCCGTCATATGGAAAGACACATCACTATCAAGATACCACACCGATCCCATATAGCTTGAAACCAAGCATGCGATCAAAAAGAAATCAAGTTCAAATTGCGAGGCTAAGGCCTCTCCAGCTACAACTCCAGCAACATTCTTGTTGTTCTTGTTTTGTGGGCAGTTAGTGGCGAAATGCCCATGTTCGTGACAGTGAAAACACTTCACCTTGGACAAATCCTACTTCTTGCTTTTTGCTTCGGATTTCGAAGGAAATTTCTTCCCCTTCCCTTTCCTTGCTTTGGCAGCTAAAGCGCAATTCTCTTCATCTTCATTCTTCGATGAAGATCCATCCCTGGTATCTCGCCTTATCTCCTCTTGCACAAGATCTGACCAAAGTCGCTTCCATCCCAGCAGTTTCACCCGTCCATTGACAGAGTCTTCGTAGCTATGCCAACTCTTCGGAAGCCCAAGGAGAGCCAAGCTCACCAAGTCTTCATCATCAACAATAATCTCCACACTTCCCAGTCCATCCCTACAGTGGACAAACTTCGTGAGATATTTTGGAATACTGTCGCCCTTCTCCATTTTTGTTTTTCTGAGCTTATCTTTCAGCGCCAACTTCCTCTGGTCGCTGTTGCTTCAGAACAAATTTGTCAAAGCCTGCCACATTAAAAATGGAGTGGCTTTCCCGTGAAGGCTAGACACAATATGGTCCTCCACACCTTCCAACGAAATTCTTGTTGTCTTTGCTATCTTCTTTTGCCATGCGTCAAGTAATGCAGCATCGCTAGATCCCAGCTTAGGAACATCGCTATCGATGAACTCCTTCAGTCCATTATCCTCCAACACCGCCTCCATCCTATCCTTCCAGGCTATGCAATTCAAGCTGCCATCAAGGGCATACTCCAATCGCAACCCATTGAAAGACATTTCAATGTTCACTGAACTGTTGCGCCAAAAATTTTATGAAGCAAATTCGAACTGTCCACCAGCACAAACTCAACAATTCTTTACAATTGCAGTCATCAAGAATTAACACAGCTTTGATACCATATAGAAATTATATACAAGAGGCATGTATATATCCATATTCTCCTGATCTAACAATATTTTATCTTCTTGTTAAATACAGAATCCTTCCACTGTTAATCTTTTGCGGAAAATAAAATCAATTGCAAACACATGAAGCAATAAAAACAATCGCACATAACACAGTTGTTTAACGAGAAAGCTTGAAGCTGAAAACCCCAACTATCATATATTATGTATCATGGAGATCATGTAACAATCTCATACAAAGCTTAGTACATCAAACTCTCAGTACAATCAATCTTCACACACTAATCAAAAGAAATCTGCAAATCCATGCACCGATTTCTTGCCACCTGCTAGCCTGCCTCCACTGCGCAATCCCTGCTGAAGAATACCATAAATGAATTCGAATTACACTTGCCTTGACTGCGCAATCCTCATTGGCAACTCCAATGTGTGTGTGGTGCAATCAATGTATCACTATAGTCACAACAGATAGTCCATCTTGCCCTTTCACCTATCTCTCCACTGAGTCTCCATTGGAACTGACATGCACTATAGTTAGCTGTTGTATTTGTTCAGTGGATTAATGAGTTATTATTTGTGAATTAATTAACTAATTAATTCACTCCACTCTCACTAGTGTATCATTTAGTTAGACTAGATACAACTAGCTCAACTGAGTTTAACTCCATTAACTAAGTTAAATTGAATAACAACTCCATGAACTACTCTTCCAACTCTGTCATAACTTTGCCACTTTAGTTCTAACTGAGTCCTCCATGCATGAACCACCAGTAAACCCTAGGAATTGCGTAATTCCTTCAGCCCACTAATTTGCCAAAACTGTACACTAAAATTAAATGCTCCAAGAGAATAAGTTGATGTTTATTATGAAGAAATCTTTCGGTAATAATCACATTATCATGAACAAAGTCGACGCGTTTCGAACCAACGAGTCTGGTTTATCATCAGGACTAGGTGAGCGATTAGATCAGTCATTAAGTTTAAATAGATGTAGGAGAGGAAAAGAAAACCATTAGAATCAGCTAATTTGACTAAGAAATCCAAAACGGTTACCGACTTTGTTCATGATAATGTGATTATTACCGAAATATTTCTTCATAATTTATTGATGGATCACAGAAGCCAAAAATCTATTAATATTGATGTTTATTGTCGGATTATTATTAAGAGCTAATAATAATCGACACTTCTATTTTTAGATCGACGATCTATAAATAGACTTCGTCCAATATTTTAAAAATAGAATTTCATCTATTTTTCCAACTTGACCAACCATCCACAAATAGCATCCTCCAACCTCTAAAATATAATCACCATGTCTAAAAATAGACATAGTCTAAAAATAAACTTACACCTAAACTGCGAGCCTACTTAGTGAAGATGACTCATTTTCACTAAGCTCGTCATCTTGTTGAATCTCAACATAACTTACTTATAACAATTTCTATACTTAAAAAAATGAGTGAATATCAATATAATCACTCTTCACAATTTCACATAAGGGAAATATTAGATTTTTATGATTAATGTGTGTTTTATATTGTTCATTTTCAGTCTTGTTTTTTCTCTCTCCTCATTTCTTATACGCTAAACCTGCAGACTCCTCCATTTCTCACATGTTTTCGTTTCTCGTTTCGTTTACCGTTTCTGGTAACATTTTCACATTCACTGATTTACACAAATAGTTAAGAAATCTACCCAGGCTCAGATATTTTTATCCCCAAATACTTCCGAATCCCAACGGTTAAATTAAATTACAGAGCCATAGATTATTCTATTGAGCTGAATTTTTTCCTTTTGAGGTGGCCGAGTTCAGGACCTGCAGAAAGTTTGAAGAAGCGCAGCAGGTGACGCATGTCATGGTGTATCATCTCTTTGAATGCCGTGTCACTTATCATGAAGTCGAGAGATGTTCCAATTATCCCACCTCCCTTTTCTTTTATAGATGGAAACCGAAATGTTCTTTGATGCCATCGTTTGCCACTGTTCTGCGCAGCAATCAATCCTCTACCTGTATCTCTGTTAATTTTCTGTTTGGTTGGAACTAAAATGTGTGGAATTCTTGCTGTGCTGGGGTGCCAGGACACATCTTCGGCCAAGCGAACACGAGTGCTCGAGCTTTCCCGAAGGCAAAAGATAAATTTTGATTAATTTCTCTTCAATATTATGTTCCTTTCAAGTAATGGGCTTTCTTTGTTTTATAATTTCTTTATCAGATTTTTTGCATTTCAGGTTGAAGCACAGAGGCCCAGACTGGAGTGGAATATATCAACATGGCAACTGCTTTCTCAGTCACCAAAGGCTGGCTATTATGGATCCTGCATCTGGGGACCAGCCATTGTATAATGAATATAAAACAATCGTTGTCACTGTAAGTCTCTAGTCTTAATAAAAACCACAAGCTTGGGAAGATTTTAATTAATTGAAGCTAGCGAAATCACATGCTCCTCAATCAAAAAACAAGCTTGGGAAGATTTTAATCTATTCAAGCTAGCACAGTTTCTCATTTGATCCATATCAACACATACCCATCTAAACTCGAGTTTTTCATTTAACTTCAGACAATCACACAACCATTTAAGCCCAGGTTTGAACTTTGATATGCACCACAAATCCACCCATTTATGGTTTACATAATTTTGGTTTTTTGTTTTTCATTAAATTCATACCACAGACCCTAGTTTTGTTGAGTTCGATTTTCATTTGAAAATTTATACTCCTGCAGCCCATTTAAGCCCCAGGTTTGAGATGCACCACAGACCTATTCGTGTATGGAGTAGACCAGGAGTAAGTCTATATAGTTTTTACATAGTTCTGTGGAGATTGTTTAGTTTACATAGCTCTTTGAATTTTGAATTCTGTTGAGATTGTTTAGTTTATTTTGTTGACTTTGCTTAGTCCACTTTGCCAGTCGACATGGGAAAGCACTCATTTGGCCAAGTTATGGCCACCCAGGATCTATGTGATCTACACAGAAAAAAAATGTCTCCATTAGACCGACACCCGGATTTCCCCTTGACTGTTTAGATAGCTGTTCAAGTTTTGGCAGAATTTCAGAGCATGACTATTGAGAATATGAATATGTCAAAGTATAAATATTGACAATATATACATAGCATAGCAGTATTAACAATTGAAAGTATGTAAAGCAGGTCGAGATAGCTAAATAATAGAAGGCCATTTTCATGAAAGCTGCATAGATTGCCAATATTCAGAACATGAATATTGACAAAATTAAGTACTGGCAAAATTTCACAGCATGAATGATTGACTAAGTTTTAACTTTTGGCAGAATTTCAGAGCATGAATATTGACAATATGAATATATCAGGGCATAAATATTGACCATATATACATAGACCACTATTGACAATTGAAAGTATGTAAAGCAGCTCGAGATAGCTAAATGATAGAAGGCCATTTTCATGAAAGCTACACATAAACCCTAAAGTATAACTGTTTAAGTTTAGGCAGAATTTCAGAGCATGAATATTGACCATATATCCATGGAGCACTATTGACAATTAAAAGTATATAAAGCAGGTCAAGATAGCTAAATAATAGAAGGCCATTTTCATGAAAGCTACATATAAACCCTAAACTGATGGCCATTTTCATGAAAGCTACATATAAACCCTAAACTATAGCTGTTTAAGTTTTGGCAGAGTTTCAGAGCATAAATATTGACCATATATACATAGAGCACTATTGACAATTGAAAGTATATAAACCAGGTCGAGATACTTAAATAATATAAGGCCATTTTCATGAAAGCTACATAGAAACCCTAAAATATAGCTGTTTAAGTTTTGGCAGAATTTCAGAGCATGATTTTCATGTTTAAGTTTTGGCAGAATTTCAGAGTATGATTTTCATGCTATGTTTTGGCAGAATTTCAAAGCATAAATATTGACAATATATACATAGATCAGCATCTACTATTGACAATTTAAAGTATATAAAGCAGGTCGAGATAGCTAAATAATAGGTGGTCATTTCCTTGAAAGCTACATATAAATCCTAAAGTATTTTGTTATTCATCCTTTAGATTTGAAACATGTCAAAACCAGTTTTAGCTGTCATACATATCAGCCCAAGTTTCAAACATGCATCCTTTAGATTTGAAACATATCAGAACTGGTTTTAGGTTACAAACAGATCAGACCAAGTTTTAGATAGGTCTTAGCCAATGTTCTTGTTCTAGCCCAGTTTTCATAACTTTATATCCAAGTTTTAACCTAATGTTCATATACGCTTCTACACAAAGTTGATGGATCATTGCACATGGATTAATCCACCTCTAAATTAAGAGTCGATAGATTATCCCCACCAGGGCCTGTGGAGTACTTATACCTTGCTTCTTTCAGTGCAATTAAATTCTTTGTGACTGGATAGATACGTTGTAAACGTTATTCCTATATTGTGCTCCATGCAGGTGAATGGAGAGATATATAACTACAAGGAACTAAGAAAGTCGCTTGAATCACATGAATTTAGAAGTCGCAGTGACAGTGAGGTTATTGCCCATCTTGTGAGTATTCTACTTCTTGGTATGCTTCGTTACAACATGTCATTATTAAAGGGAAGCTTTGCTATTCTTTTACATTTTTTTGTCGGTTCATTGTTTGATATTGCAGCAGGTTCCGAGTGTCTCTAGGATTTTATAACTTATTGCAATTTGTTTTTCTATGTTTACATGGTTTGGGAGGTTAGTTTGAGGAGCACAGGGAACAGTTTGTGGAGCTGTTGGATGGAGTGTTCTCGTTTGTTGCATTCGATAATGCTGATAGCAGCTTTATTGTTGCCAGGGACGCAATCGGCGTCACTCCTCTTTATATAGGCTGGGGCCAAGATGGTATGACGCGTAACTTCTTCACCCTGTAAAAATTAGCTCCAATTTCCTATGGACATTATGATTTTTCTGTTAATAGCAATAAAGATTTACAAAGTTCTTCGCGGGTAAGGGATCACAGGATACAAATTTACAAAGATTTTCACTGGTAAGGGATCAAAATCCTTTGAGGTGCTACACTCATCGTGTTTATCATTTTTACACTGGTAAGGGATCAAAACTAAAACCCTCTGAGGTGCGAACCTCAGTGTGTTTAGTGTAAGGAGGTATCGAAACCCTAAACCCTCTGAGGTGCGAACCTCAATGTGTTTATGTAAGGAGGGATCGAAACCCTCTGACGTTCTCTGATCTGGTCAAGCGAAATCTGTTGGGTTCAGGCTGCGAACCTCAATGTGTTTGTGTAAGGAGGGATCGAAACCCTCTGACTCTCTCTGATCTGGTCAGGCGAAATGTGGTGGGTTCAGGCTTAGTTTCCTGATGATCCGGCCAACTAGACTTTTGAGATTTCAACACTGGTTGCAGCTACCAACCAGTTTCCTGATGATCCAGCCAACCAGACTTTTGAGATTTCAACACTGGTTGCAGCGACCCGGAAGGCTCACTAACTAACTGGGCAACCAATATTTACAATGTTGTAGGCTCATTAATACACCCTAATGACAGTGCCGAAAGGCATGCCCACACATTCATCCATATTCATTCATTATGAATGAATGATATTTTATCGTAAATAAAAATAGTTTATGGAACGACCAACTTTTTTGTTTTTTTTTTTTGTCTTTTTGTAATTCAATCATGTTCTTACTCAAATTGATGATGAGCTTACCCAACCTTATATATATATATATACTTTCTCTGAAAGTATCATATTTTAAAATGAAATGCTTTTCTAATTCCACTGCCCTAAAAGTGTAAAAAGTACATACCCTTTTTTCTCAAGCTTCTTTAGGTCTCTTTCCGTTTTTTCTGATTCCACAGCCCTAGAAGTGTAAAAAGTACATACCTTTTTTTCTCAAGCTTTTTTAGGTCTCTATTGGTTTCACACCGAAGTTGATGTGAGTTAGTTCTTAATTGAACAATAAAAACTTTTTCTTTTCTCAAGCTTCTTTAGATCTCTTTCGGTTTCACACCGAAGTTTATGTGAGTTCTTAATTAACAATAAAAACTTTTTCTCTTCAAAGAATGCGAGGGCCAATACTTTTTTTTTTTTAAATCACAAGTAGTGGAGTTGAAATTCCCGAACATAATACTTTTTTCTTTCTACTCAATTCTTTTCTTCATATACCCTTACAGAACTTCTTATAGCATTATAAATATTGGTTCACCGCAGCGCCTCTCCGTAAATACAACAGTGATCCTAGGCTCTCACCCACATGTCAGATCCATGATTTCTCTATCATCCGAAACGAAGGCTTATGTCAAATATTGGTCCACTAACTGAACAGCCACCCTCCGTAATTAATGCAACAGTCATCCACATGTCAGATCCATAATTTCTCCATCATCCGAAATGAAGGCTTGGTTCAGTAACCCAACAACCACCCTCTTTAATTAATGTAACAGTCACATTCGGAAACAAATACTTTTCAGTCTATTGGCCCATAAATGCACTTGGAAAGTAACTGCCCACGGTTGGATTAAAGCAAGTACACCATCCAACGGTGGGCATCTATTTCCCAGGTGCATTTATGGGCCAATAGACTGAAAAGTATTTGTTTCCGTCACATTCATCTCCAGGATCTCACTCACATGTCAGATTTATAATTTCTCCATGATCCGAAATGACGGCTTCTCTCGCTCTAACCCACCTGCACGACCAATAATTTCTCCCATTTCACTCTTTTCTTCCTAATCAGAAACAGAAAGGAGACTTTTTTTCGACTTTCTGGAGTGGTTGTGGCCTAGCTAAACTACTTCGACCAAAAACCTCAAACAAAAATTTTCAATATATTTATGGAGTTGGAGTTGTCTATCGGCACAACAGAAAAGTTTATCAACGCAATAGAATAGCTCAAAGAGCAGTTTTTTGTCAGAATTTGGTAAAACAAATTTCAAAAAATCATATAGTTGGAGTGTTTGAATTGCATTTTTGATGACGGAAATAGATTCATCAAAAATCTTTAAGACACCCAAAACACTGAAATTTAACAAATGTAACCCAGATTTGAAAATCTTTGTCAAAATTTTTTATAATCTTACCAGAATTTCTAAATTATTCTATAACTTTTTTGCAGACTAAAGCTATAATAAAAACTCTCCTACTATGTATGGCTATTATATTTAAACTTCAAGGAATAAAAACTCTCCAACCATGTATTTCGATGATGCAAATCCCAATTTTTTCATACCCACATGGATCAAAAACCTCGAACATCCCAATGTTTTCATACCCACATGGATCAAAACCCTCAAACTATGTATTTCGATATTTTTGCACTGGGAGGAATAAAGGCCTCAAGGTATGAATCACCATGTTTTTCTACATTTAAATCGTGAATCCCAATGTTTTCATACTTTTTGATACCCATTGAAGATCAAGGCCTTCCAGTGCAAATCACAAGGTTTTTCTACATTTAAATCTCAAATGTTTTCATACCCTTTTTGATACCTATACCTTTGGGAGGGCTTTACCATTTTGATTCCTAAATCACAATGTTTTTCTACATTTAAATCTCAAATGCTTTCATACCTTTTTGTTTTCATACCTTTTGAAGATCAAAGCCCAATCTCAAATGTTTTCATACCTAAATCACTATACCTTTTTGGAGGGCTTTACCTTTTTATACCTAAATCACAATGTTTTTCTACATTTAAATCTCAAATGTTTTCATACCTTTTTGATACTCTTGGAAGATAAAAGCCCTCCAGTGTATATCACAATGTTTTTCTACATTTAAATCACAAATTCCAAATTCCAATGTTTGTTTTCAGAGCTTTTTTGATACTTTTTGAGGATCAAAGCCCTCCACGTACAAATCACAATGTTCTTCACATTTGCATTCCTTCCATCAAAACTCTCAAGGCGTGAATACGAGGAGGGATAAAACCCTTGAGATATAAATTTCAGTCTTCTCAATTTCAATGTCTATGTCTTTGTACCAAGCCGGATCGAAAAAACATAGTCTACTTGTGACACTTTTACCAAGGTGGATTAGGGCAATCATTTTCATTCAAATATAATAAGAGATTTTGGTGGGAATTGAAATTTCAAAAACAGTAAATTATTAATGGGATAAAAATTACATTTTGTAGACACTTCTCTATATGCAAATAGAGACAAAAAGCATGTCGAATAAAAACAACAAAGGAAACAGTGTAAAAAAAGTCAAAAATAGACTAATAACCCCAAAGCATAAGCTTGTGAAAAAGCAACAAAAAGCAAAGAGAGCGAGAACTATAAATTGTCCTTGTCTTTTCTATTTGCCTTTTTTTTTTTTCCTTTCCATTTGATATTTGAGAGGCCTCTAGATCCATTCCCTTCTGAAGAGGGTGATTGTACGATTGTATCTAGCACAAAATATCAACATCCCTAATTGGTTTGTCTTCATGTTGGGTCGTAACATTCACTTATTTTTCGGGTTGACTTTTCATGATATCTTTATTCTTTGAAGGATGATGCTTTGGGAATTGTTATCATTTTGGTCTATTAGACTGCTTCTTCTTCTTCTTTGGATTCATCTATTCCTATGGACAGGAATTTTGTAATGATCCATTTCGAACTAAAAGAAACATAGAGATAATAGCATGCGTACAACGGATGCATACGATAACTACATATGTATGCATGCGATTAACTAATTATGAAATTTCATAATAAAAGATAAACGAATTCATTATCGAAAATTCTAAGTGAATACTTAACTTAGTATATTGAGTGAGAGACTTGATGTATGTACCACCACTTTAATATATGTAACTATACAAAATAAAAAGAAAGAATTTATTATACAAAGGAATATTATATATAATACCCAAAATATACAAAGTAATTATAATATATATATATAATAACAAAAGAGATACAATACCCAAAATATACAATGTAATTATAATATATATTAATTAAAATAATAGACAATTTATTATACAAATAAAATAAAAGAAAATATTATATATAATACCCAAAATATACAAAGTAACTATAAAATATATTAAAATACTCTTAAAGAAGAAATTATAAAACACAAACTAAACTATGTAAAAAAGAATTTATTATATATATTTATGCAATAAAGAGGAGCATAATATAAAGTCATGAAGAGTTTAACCAAAAATACAAACCAGAGGTAGTCTGATGATAAAATCCATAGAAATCACCTCCCATTTGGTCAAAGGAATGTCGTGAGGTAGCAGGAGACATGTTGGGTCAAGAGATTTTGCAACGAATTGGACAATATCGTGCTTCATTCCTGCCCAAAATAAAAGTTTTTTTATATCTGCATATATTTTTTTACACCAGGATGCGCACAATACCCTCCCAAAAAATGGTGTTTCAGAGATCCCCATTATTAGGAATGTACATCCTTCCATGGAATCGCAAAATTCCATCATCTTCTAGTTCACATCTCTCAAGTTATGTTCTTTTGGATATTTACTATCAAACCCAAATTTCACTTTTAAATACACTCTTTTCCAAGAGATTTTCTAGTACTCGCTCCCTCAAGTCTACCTTGATAGATATGAGGGGAAATATTTGTGGTCTTCTACTTAAAGCATCTGTAACTATATTCTCTTTCCCTTTAATGTATGAAATTCTAAAGTTATACTCTCTTAAGAATTCACTCCATTGTATTTGCCTAGCATTTATGTCCCTTTGGGTAAACAAATATTGTAAACTCTGATGGTCGCTTCACTCCATTGTCTTTGCCTAGCATTTAAGTTCCTTTGGGTAAACAAATATTGTAAACTCTGATGGTCGCTTTTAAGCACAAAGCTTCTCCCTACAAGGTAGTGTCTCCATATCTTTAAAGTTAGTACTACAACAGCCAATTCTAAATCATGTGTGGCGTAGTGTTCATGAGGTTTTAACTTCCTTGAGGCATACATTATTTTCCCTTATATTGCATTAATACTGCATCTAATCATTGCTTGGATTCATCAGTGCATATGGTAAAGTCTTTATCCATATCAGGTACTCGCAAAATTGATGCACTGGTCAAACAACCTTTTAAGTTCACAAAATGCTCTATGAAATTCCTCAGCCCATTCATACCTAGATCCTTTACGTTGGAGGGTTGTGATAGGTTTTACATTTTTTTTAAAGCCCTTCTACAAACCTTCAATAGTATCCAGTTAAACCCATAAACTTTGCACTTCATGTGCATTTTTCGATACCGACCATTCCATGATTTCTTTTACTTTCTCAGGATCTATTGAGATCCCTTCACCAAATATAATATGACCTTGGTAATGAATCTTCTTCTCAAAGAATGAACACTTGGATAACTCCATATAACTGGTGCTCCCTGAGGCAAGATAACACTATCAACAAGTGTTCTTCATGCTCCTCCTCATTTTTGGAGTAGATCATAATATCATCTAAGAAGACTTGTACAAAAATATCAAGATACTTGCAGAAAAAACTATTCATAAGATTCATGAATACTTCTGGATCGTTAATCAACCCAAATGGTACTACAGTGAACTTGTAATGCCCGAAGCGTGTTCAGAATGTTGTCTTAGAGATATCACTTTCTTTAATTCTTAATTGATGATAACCTGATCGTATATCAGTTTTTGAAAAGACCTAAGCTCTTTCATTTGGTCGAAGAGTCATCAATTTGAGGCAATGGATATCGATTCTTTATTGATGCTTGATTCAAGTCTCGATGGTCAATGTATAGCCGTAAGGAAAAATTTACTAGAGCTCGATTCAAGTCTCGATAGTGTATGCATAGCCGTAAGGAACAACCCTTATTCTTGACAAAAATTACAGGTGCACCCCAAGGCAAGGTACTAGGTCGGATGTGTCCTATATCTAGTACTTATTTCAGCTGGATTTGTAACTCTTGAAGTTTTGGAATCGTCATTCTATAGGTCTATAGGGTGTTCTCGCCTAAGCTGAGGTCACATTCATGCTGGGATTTTCTTAGTTCCCTCAGCCCTACTAGGGGAATCATTTTAATAAGTATTATTATGTATCGGGATAAATCACAATGCATTAGGACAAGGAGGTAGCGATACCACCCTCCTTGACCTCATTATCAGTGAAACCTGCCTTCAGGTAATAATAACGAAAAAAATATACCCGCATGTGAGCTTGAACTTACGAAATTTTATTTATTAATCTAAATTACACGTCAAATATTCATAACTATATTTTGTGATCAGGGAAAAGTTTTAATGGTGAAGACTTATCAACAATGACGCCCTCGGGCAGCGTCACCATCGTTGGCATCGTCATCAGTACCAACAGCTTCAATGCCTGAGCTAACCATTATATGTGTTCATTAGAAGCAATCTAGACAACTGCAGGGAGGATATTTCTAGGGTGCTACAAAAGCTTAAGCTTCTAGAATTTTCAAGAGGGTGAGCTACAGAGCGTGCTAAAGCATGGCTAGAAGAAATGGAAAGGTTTTTTTCATTAAGAGAATATTATTCTACCTCTAACACAAAGATTGCCATATTTCAGCTTAAGGGAAAGTGCTTTGATTTGGTGGGGAAATCTAGAAAAGTAATTACATCTCATGTCAGACAACGTCTCCTAGGATTTGTTCGAGAAAATATTCCGTGCAAAATAATTGCCACCTTATTTTAAAGAACAACAAGTTGGAGCTTTCCACATGTTAGTCCAAGGTAACAAAAAAGTGGAAGAATATGAGATGAGATTTATGGAACTTGTAAAATTTGTCCCTTATTTAGATACTGATGAATGTCAAGTTGAGTGTTTCGTGTATGGGTTAAATCCTCGAATCAGGGCCATGGTTAGAATGTGGAAGCCTTCATTAGTAGCAGAGGCAGTTGAATGTGCTGATATGCAGAGGAGCATTTAGGGATCAAAAGGGAAGTCATCTAGGAACTTCTTCAAGGAGAGTAGTTCAAGACCACCTCCTTATAGTAATAGGTTTACTCCAAGAGGAGTAGGAGCAAGGGCTCCCATGGCAGCTAATGCTATATCTGTAGCATCATCAAGATCTAACACAAGTCAGTTGAACTCTTGAGGAACTACTAATAGATGAATAAGCGTGAGAGGAAGTAGCACAAGAGGAAAAAGCTCATTTCCTAGAAACTCAAAATCTTACACAAGGGGACCACCCCAGGTTAATTGTTGGGGATGTGGAGGACCACATTTTCAGCATAATTGTCCGGGTGCCTCTTCAAACGTTAATCATAGAGTAGGAAAAGAGGCATCATCAAATACCCAAGGTAATCATAGAATCCATGCAGTAGTCAACAAAAACCAGGTAGAACATCAGTGCACTGTAATGGAATCCTCGAGTAATATTAACAACATAAAACTAAAAATCTGATATGATACTGGTGCTGCTGATAGTTTCATTTCGTAATATGCATTAAATAAATGTGGGTTGGCAACCCGCAAGCAAAACGATTTGAGACATGTAGAAATGGCTTCAGGAGAACTTCAAGCTATAGAATTAAGTGTTGAGGAATGTAAAGCTAATCTAGGGGTCTATTGGACTAAGTTAAAAGTATATGTCACAACCCTAGGAACTTATGACCTCGTCATAGGGATGGATTGGTTAGGAGAACTTCAAGCTATAGAATTAAGTGTTGAGGAATGTAAAGCTAATCTAGGGATCTATTGGACTAAGTTAAAAGTATATGTCACAACCCTAGGAACCTATGACCTCGTCATAGGGATGGATTGGTTAGAAGCTCATCAAGCTTGGGTAGGTTGTTACGAGAAATATATTCTCTGCATAAATGACGAAGGAAAGACGATCCAAATCCAGGGTATTAATAGGGAGGTATCTTTACGCTTCATCTCAACAATGCGAATGAAGCGTTGCTTAAGAAAAGGTCAAGTATATTCAGTTTTAGGAAGTAAGAAATGAAAAAGGACCATCCTTAGAGCAATATCTGGTGTTATCTAAATTTTCGAATGTTTTTCCAAAAGAACTACCAGGATTACACCCTGAAAGGGAGCTTGATCTCACAATAGAATCAAAACCTTGTACAAAACCAATCTCTATAACACCCTATAGAATGACAACTCCAAAACTTCAAGAGTTACGAATCTAGCTGAAAGAACTACTGGATATAAGACACATCTGACCTAGTACCTCGCCTTGGGGTTCACCTTTAATTTTTGTCAAGAAGAAGGATGGTTCCTTACAACTATGCATAGACTATCGAGACTTAAATCAGGCTACAATAAAGAATCGATATCAAATGCCTCGAATTGATGACCTCTTTGATCAAATGAAAGGATCTTCAGTCTTTTCAAAAATTAATATGGGATCAGGTTATCATCAATTAAGAATTAAGGAAAGCGATATCTCTAAGACTACATTCTGAACACTCTTCGAGCATTGTGAGTTCATTGTAGTACCATATGGGTTGACTAATGCTTCAGCAGTATTCATGAATCTCATGAATAGTGTTTTTCGTAAGTATATCGATCATTTTGTACAAGTCTTCTTAGATGATATTCTAATCTACTCCAAAAATGAGGAGCATGAAGAACATTTGTGGATAGTGTTATATTGCCTTAGGGAGAACCGGTTATATGGAAAGTTATCCAAGTGTTCCTTCTTTCAGAAGAACATTAATCACCTAGGTCATATTATATCTGGTGAAGGGATCTCATGGAATGGTCGGTACCGAAGAATGCACACGAAGTGTAAATTTTTATGGGTTTAGCTAGATACTATCAAAGGTTTGTCGAAGAGTTCTTAAAAATTGTAAAACCTATGACAACCCTCCAACCAAAAGGAGTTAGGTATGAATGGACCAAGGAATGTCATAGAGAATTCTTTGAACATAAAAGGTTGTTGACCAGTGCACCAATATTGCAAGTACCTATTATGGATAAATATTTTACTGTATGTATTGATGCATCCAAGCAAGGATTAGGTAGCTAATTTAATATCTGTAGAATCATAAATATATAACACAAGTCAATGGAAATCTCGAGGAACTACTAATAGAGGAAGAAGTGTGAGAGGAAGTAGCACAAGAGGACAAAGATCCTTTCCTAGAAACTCACAATCTGACACAAGGGGACCACCTCAGGTTAATTGTTGGGGATGTGGAGGACCACATTTTCAATGCTTGTCCGGAAGCCTCTTCAAACGTTAAGCATAGAGCAGGAAAAGATGCACCATCAAATACCCAAGGTAATCATAGAATCCATGCAGTAGTCAACAACCAAGCATAACATTAGTCCATTGTAATGGAATCCTCGGGTACTATTAATGGCATAAAACTAAAAATCTTATTTGATATTAGTGCAACTGATAGTTTCATTTTGTCATATGCATTAAATAAATGTGGGTTGTCAACCTGTAAGAAAACGATTTGAGACAGGTAGAAATGGCTTCAGGAGAACTTCAAGCCGTAGAATTAAGTGTTGAGGAATGTAAAGTTAATCTAGGAGTCTGTTGGACTGAGTCAAAAGTATATGTCGCATCCCTAGGAACTTATGACCTCGTTATAGGGATTGATTGGTTAGAATCTCATCAAGCTTGACTAGGCTGTTACGAGAAAAAAATTCTCTGCATAAATGACGAAGGAGAGATGATCCAAATCCAGGGTATTAAGAGGAAGGTATCTTTACTCTTCATCCCAGCAATGCAAATGAAGTGTTGCGTAAGAAAATGTCAGGTATATTCAGTTCAAGAAGTAAGCAAAGAAAAATGACCATTCTTAGAGCAATATCTGGTGTTATCTAAATTTCCAGATGTTTTTCCAAAAGAACTACCAGGATTACCCCCTGAAAGGGAGCTTCATCTCACAATATAATTAAAACCTACTACAAAACCAATCTCTATAACATCCTATAGAATGACAGCTCCAAAATTTCAAGAGTTACGAATCCAGCTGAAAGAACTACTAGATATAGTACACCTCTGACTTAGTACCTCGCTTTGGGGTGCACCTGTAATTTTTGTCAAGAATAAGGATGGTTCCTTACGGCTATGCATAGACTATCTAGACTTAAATCGGGCTACAATAAAGAATCGGTATCCAATGCCTCAAATTGATGAACTCTTCGACCAAATGAAAGGAGCTTCGGTGTTTTCAAAAATTGATATACAATCAGGTTATCATCAATTAAGAATTAAGGAAAGTGATATCTCTTAGTCTACATTCTGAACACGTTTCAAGCATTACAAGTTCATTGTAGTACCATTTGGGTTGATTAGTGCTCCAACAGTATTCATGAATCTCATGAATAGTGTTTTTCACAAGTATATCAATCATTTTGTATAAGTCTTTTTAGATGATATTCTAATCTACTCCAAAAATGAGAAGGAGCATGAAGAACATTTGTGGATAGTGTTATCTTGCCTCAAGGAGAACTGGTTATATAGAAAGTTATCCAAGCGTTTATTCTTTCAGAAGAAGATTAATCACCTAGGTCATATTATATCTGGTGAAGGGATCTCAATAGATCCTGAGAAAGTAAAAGAAAACATGGAATGGTCAATACTGAAGAGTGCACATGAAGTGTGAAGTTTTATGGGTTTAGCTATAGAAAAAGAAATCATGGAATGGTTGGTATCAAATAATGCACATGAAGTGTGAAGTTTTATGGGTTTAGCTAGATACTATCAAAGGTTTGTATAAGGGTTCTAAAAAATTGTAAAACCTATGACAACATTCCAACCTAAAGGATTTAGGTATGAATAGACTAAGGAATGTCATAGAGCATTCTCTAAACTTAAAAGGGCGTTGACCATTGCACCAATATTGTGAGTACCTCTTATGGATAAGACTTTACCGTATGTATTGATGCATCCAAACAAGGATTAGGTGTAGTATTAATGCAAGATACGGGAGTGAGAGTGTATGCCTCAAGGAAGTTAAAAACTCATGAAATCTATGCCACCCATGATTTAGAATTGGCCATTGTAGTACTAGCTTTAAAGATATGTCGATACTACCTTGCAGGGAGAAGCTTTGTGCTTAAAAGTGACTGCCAAAGTTTACAATATTTTTTTACCCAAAGGAACTTTAATGCTAGACAAAGACAATGGATTGAATTCTTAAGTGAGTATGACTTTGGAATTTCATATATTAAAGGGAAAGAGAATGGAGTGACAGATGTTTTAATTAGAAGACTACGGATATTTCCCCTCATACCTATCAAGGTAGACTTGAGAAAGCGAGTACTAGAACATCTCTTGGAAGAGGGTATTTAAAAGTGAAATCTGGGCTTGATAGTAAAAATCGAAAAGAACGTAAGTTTGAGGGATATGAACTAGAAGATGATGGAATTTTGTGATTCCATGGAAGGATGTTCATTCCTGATAGTGGGGATCTCTGAAGCACCATTCTTAGGGAGGCCCATAGAGCATTGTATTGTGTGCATCATGGCATAAAGAAAATATATGGAAATATAAAGAAACTTTTGTTTTGGGCAGGCATGAAGCGTGATATTGTCTGTTGCAAAATGTCTTGAATGTCAGCAAGTGAAGGTTGACCATTTCCACCCAACAGGCCTCCTGCAACCTCACGACATTCCCATGGCCAAATAGGAGGTGATTTCTATGGATTTTATCGTCGGAATATATCTTACTCTGCAAAGGCACAATTCCATTATGGCAGCAGTGGATAAACTAACGAAAAACACTCATTTTATTCTCATAAGATACACTTATGAAGTAGTTGATGTCGCTCGGTATTTATAAATGAAATTATCAAATTTCATGGAGTACTTAAGAATATCATATCAGATAGAGATTCACGATTTACTTCAAGATTTTGGACTACCTAGCAAGCCTCTTACAACCTCACGACATTCCTATGACCAAATGTGAGGTGATTTCTATGGATTTTATCGTCGAACTACCTCTTACTCTGCAAAGGCACAATTCCATTCTAGTAGTAGTTGACAAACTAAGGAAAACCACTCATTTTATTCTTGTAAGAGATACTTATGAAGTAGTTGATGTCGCTCGGCATTTATAGATGAAATTATCAGATTTAATGGAGTACTTAAGAAGATTATATCAGATAGAGATTCACGATTTACTTCAAGATTCTGGACTCATATGCAGTCAGTCTTAGGGACTCAATTAAATTTAAGTACAACTTATCAACCTGAGACCGATGGACAAACAGAAAGGGTGAACCAAGTACTAGAAGATATGTTGAGGATGTACGTTATGGACCAACAAACACAATGGGAAAATTATTTTCCTTGGTTGAATTTTCATACAATAACAACTACCATAGTTCAATTAGAATGCCTCCATTTGAAGCATTATAAAATAGACCTTGCAAAACATCGTTAAACTGGGATAGATTAGAGGACCGAGTAATAATGAGGCCATAATTAATTCAAGAGATAGAAGAACATGTAAAACAAATTAGACAATAGTTAAAGGAGGCACAAGATAGACAAAAGAGTTATGTTTATGCTCATAGGACATATAGGAATTATGAATTAGGGGATCAAGTTTTCATCTATATCAGAACAAACAAAAGCACCATCCAGTTTGGAAAAGGAACAAAGTTATCACCTCGATTTATTGGGTCATTCAAAGTTCTATAAAAAGTTGGCTTTGTCGTCTATTGTTTTGCACTGCCACTCCACTTGCATAAAGTTCATAATTTTTTTCATGTATCTGTACTAAGATATTATATAGCTAACAAATTACATAACCTTCAATGGAAGGAACTGCAAGTATCAGACGAGAGAACCATTTTGGTTGAACCATACGTATACTGGAATATAGGGTTCGATAGCTCCAGAAATTCCTAGTAGACCAAGTTAAGGTCCATTGGGACAAGTATAGTCTTAAATCAGCTACTTGGGAAGATACAGAGACCATATTTCAGAAATACCCCAACTTTTGTTAATTTGAAAAACTTAGAACCTTATTTTGTATATGTTTACTTTATTTTAGTTGGATACTTAAGACTATAATTTCGAACTATTATATGTAAAAATGAATTTTATTTCACTTTGCTGGTACACAGATACCAACATGAAATATGTTATTTGCTCAACATTGTTGGAATATGGATACCAATATGAAGTTTAGTATTTGATTAACATTGCTATGAAATTTGAATTATGAATTATGTTATTATAAAATATCTATAATTTTATTTTATTCTTGTATATCAGATGATGAAAAACAAAATGACTAACACTTGACTACTTAATATGAAAGCTAATTTGTTGATATATTGTCTAGACATAGCCAAATATATTATATGAATTTAAAGATCAATCTCATAAATGGTAATATGATAGAAATGCAAGGAATTATTATTTCAATACAATAATTTTTGAATATATTGATGCATATGTTATAATGCATGGATAAGTGTTTACATTGCAGATAATACCTTTACCAAAAATTTGATTAACATTGCTATGAAATTTGAATTATGAATTATGTTATGGATAAAATATCTATAATTTTATTTTATTCTTGCATATCAGATGATGAAAAAAAAAAATTGACTAACACTTGACTACTTAATATGAAAGCGGCCAAATATATTATATGAATTTAAAGATCAATCTCATAAATGGTAACATGATAGAAATGCAAGGAACTATTATTTCAATACAATAAGTTTTGAATATATTGATGCATATGTTATGTGTGGACAAGTGTTTACATTGCAGATAATACTTTTACCAAAACGACTATGCAATGAAAAAATCTCCAAGAGCAATTGAGACTCAATGAGATTCCATGATAGGGTGTTAACCCTGGTCCTACTAGGAGGGGTGGAGGTGTTACCCATCGTTTATCCTCCAAAACTTGGAGTCATGGGAGGACTGTGTGGGCCACGCTCCCCTAGACATGTGATGATGACTGTCAGATGCCTACTTGGTAATCACGTCGATATAGTCAATGTTGTCACCCTTGAGGTTTATGAATGGTTAGATCAATATAGTTGATGCCATGACATATTTCAGTAGAGGACGGATAAGATGGGAGCAAAAGAGATTAGGAAGGATAGGTTGATGGGGCAAGGCATGATTATTAAATTTGAAAAACTATAAGTGTTCAAAACAAATATTTTAAAGTCTCGTCACATTAAACGAAAATTTAATTATGGTACATGGCCCTTACACGATTATACTAATCACTTAAATAATTATTGATATAATATATAAACCCTAACTTTGGGATGAAGTTTTCTAAAGGATAAAAACCCATATTTGCATGCATATGATAACTACATATGCATGCATCACATGTACTTCATATTAACTTATTATGAAATTTCCTAGTAAAAGATAAATAATTAACTATCAAAAATTCTAAGTGAATACTTAACTTAGTATATTGAGTGAGGTACTTGATGTATGTACCATCACCTTAATATATGTAACTATACAAAATAAAAGGAAAGACAATGTATTATACAAATAAAAGGGAATATACATATATATATATATATTAAAAATTCATTGAATATAATACATATTATATAAAATAACAAAGGAGATGCAATGCCCAAAATATGCAAAGTAATTATAATACATATTAAAATAATGTAAAAGAAGACATTATAAAATACAAACCAAACTAACTAAAAAAACTTATTATATATATTATGCAATAAAGAGGATCATAATATAAAGTTATTGTTGGACACCTAATCCTCCAAGGGGTGGTGTAGAAGGCAAACATTAAAAGGGAGTCCAAAAGACCTTGGAATATGGAATTTAAAGGTCACTGCAATGTAATATGAATATGTATCATTGTAAATAATAGATGTAATCTTATTCCATGTATGTGTTTGACATGGTATTAGAGCCGGCAAATTTTGGCATTGCTCCAATCTAAGCAAGTGGTTTTGTCAATTCTGCCCTATTGACTTTATCTTACTTAATAGAACTTGAGTGCTCTAATTGTATGTCCAACCTAACGCTCCACTACTTTGGTCTTGATCAGAAACCCGTTTTCTTATTTCTGCGCAGTATCTGTAGCTGTCAGCGCTCTTTTTCTGCAACATCGTCAGTTCTATATCTCTCAATGAATTTTGCCCTATTGACTTTATCTTACTTGATAGAACTTGAGTGCTCTAATTGTATGTTCGACCTAACGCTCCACTACTTTGGTCTTGGTCAGAAACCCGTTTTCTTATTTCTGCGCACTATCTGCAGCTGTCGGCGCTCTTTATCTGCAACATCGTCAGTTCTATATCTCCGAATGAATAAGAGGTTGTTATATGACCGTTACATTGTGAGCTGTAATAAAATGGTGGTTTGCATGATCCTGTAATTCATTAGGAAATCAACTGTTCCAAACCTTGGTTCATCGAGCATTACTTCTTCTGGAAGCGTTGGAACGTTTCTTATGTTAGTCTGTCAGTCGGAAATCTGTTTCCTCACTAACCGAGTCAGAAATTAGTTTCCTCACTGAGCGACTACCCTAGAGCTCCACTAGTCTGGTGTGTCTATGAAACTCAAACAATGGATCTAAAATTACTTTCAATCACTACCAGTTGTGCCTTCTTTTCCTTCATCGTATAACTTTCTTATCACCATTATGCACAATTTTCACTGTGTTTTGCACAACAACTAGGTTTCTCCATAGGTTTGATATCACAACATTTTTGTGGCATAAGCTTGATATCATGATATCCGTGTGAGTAGTTTAACCAATTTGGGGTGTTTTCTTTCCCTGTAAACATCATAATCGTTGCTCTCATATTCACTGCAAAATCACAAGCTCTGGTGAATCGATACAATGACTGCAAAAGGTAGGAGTATGCACCAGCCAGTTACATATATAAAATCGATTACTGAAGCCATTGAGGGGTACAAAGAGTTTGTAACTCATAAACCCGCTTGGTGAGACAAGTAGTGGTGGGGTTGCCCAAACCTGAACATGCATCGTTCGAAGGGAATACAAAACGTTTGTGTTTCATATAAACTATGTATTGAATGATCGGATAAGATTACTGTGCTTACCTCTCACCCGTTGTGAAACGAACAATCACTTATATTCCTCCATCATAATCGTTTAGACTCCTCCACCATAGTTGTTTCACTTGTTCCATATAACCGAGGGGGCTTGAGTTATTGAATTTGAATTCATTCATTTTTCGGTGTGAGTGTTTTACATTGTTAGGCATCAATTTTGAACTTCGAACCTCCAGTTTTGCAGTTTCTCCCTTTTACGAGGGATGGTATTATCTTCCCTTCGCTTGATGCACGTGACCATAGCCACTTCCTTGGCTTACGACATTGAATGTTGACGTTGAGGTTCCTTTCAAGCATTTGTGCCATCTAATGTTCAAGACAGTCAGAGATTGTGGGCTGCCTACAAATTGAAAAGAGAGGTTGGCCCATGCTACGTGCAATGGTATGAATATTTGCGTCGATTGAACCGATTCTTATAATATGTTGGGATGATATGTTAAACTATATCATGTGGTTCATATACGATCTGCATATGAATGTTGAACCTGCTCTGTATATATGCATTGGTTAATCTCTAAGCGTTGATTACTGTATGTATGCTAGTTTGGGAGAAGTATTGGTTTAACAATAAGGAGAGGAAATTACCAATTTAAGATATCATATCTATATATATGAGACATCTATGCCAATAGAAATGTTTTGTTATAGTGTGTTTCCAACAACAATAGCACATACATTCAAATCAGGAATACAGTAATGCATAAACATTGTGCGAGTTGGTTTATGCTCTCCATAAGTTTGGTCTCCTTTCGAATTTGTTGAATGCTACTTTTTGGATCATTGTTGCATTGAAATTATTGCAATGATGGGTTCAAGAGTGACTTTGCTATAAACTGTTAGATGGTGGAGTGAGAATCTTGACTCAGGACCCTCATGTTATTGTTCCCAGAATTCACTTTGCAAAAGAAAATCTCCTCATCGATTTCTGTATTTGTATGGCTTAAAGCTAAGCGCACTCATGAAGCAGTGCATTTGAAGCTTTGTTCAATAGGCACACCTGTGAGCTGACTGTAAGGCTTGAAGCAGTGAGTTATAATATTTTTTGTGCATATTATCGGTCTCTATACGTAGCATTGTTGTGTGCTTTGAAAATTAGTTAATTCCTGTAGTAAACCATTTATGTATGCCTTGAGAGGGTCGTAAAACAACATAGTTTGAATGTAGGGCTTGTAAAACACTAGAAATTATTCCAACCGAGACTTATATGTGCACTATATCGGTTTTATCTCTGTTAGAGAGCATTACAACTGATATTTTTTATGTTTGGAATATTCAATAAGTTGGTATTTATCTAGTCTTGCTAGACTGTTGAGTCTTTATTTTTGCTCAGAAAATGGCCAAACTTGATGATATATTAGAGTTATTAAATACTTTAATACATTCTACTATAGATGAGATGGTAAACATCAACAAGAACATTCTCTATGATATTAAAACATGTCTGCAATATACACAGGAGAAGGTAGATTTTTGGAGCTTGAATCTCAGCTTCAACGAGCAGAATTACAATAGTGGATTCATCATACAGATTCCCATAAACAACAAATCAATAATGTTGTATTTGATTCAGATCTAGTGCCCAATGAAGCAATAGATATGTATGCAGATGCAGAAGCTCAAGTTCCATCTCCCAAGCCCATCATCAGGCCTTGGGAAGAGCTTGTTCATAACAATAAAAGAACAGGTCTTGGATATGACAAGGATGTCCTTTCATATTCCAGACTATTTCAAGCCCATTCAGTTTCAGAGTGTCAGATTTCTTTATGATAGTTCACCTTCAGCTATTCCAGATACTGCTCCTCTTCCACAACAGCCATAACAGATTGATAAATGCCAACATTGTGACCGAGTTGGCCATATGAAAGATCACTATTTTTATCTTCGTCCATGTAAGCACTGTCATAAAACCACTCAGATGACTCAGAAATAAGACTCTTGCAAGAAAAAAGATTCATCTTGGATGGATCGCAATGGGCATCAACAACCAAGAATATGTTTTAGTCATATGTCAGAATCTCTTCTAGAATATTAAAATGCCTTGTAGTTGAGTTTTCACCATCATCTCACCTTATATATAACAGGGGGAAATGATGGTCATCTATAAGCTTCAAAGACACATCAAGCGAGCCTGAGCCACAACCTGCCATACCAGACTCAGAGTTGTAGCTAGATACATAGATGCCTATGATAATGTCTCTGGTTGGTGGTCAGCCTTAAACCATCTATGCGAGTTTGAGCTTCTCCCTCTTCAAAGAATTGGGGACACTTCCTTTAGCAGAATATTTCATCTTCTTGCCAGCTTTGGAAGAGTTCTAGGAATTGCATTAAGCATTCCAGAGTTGATGGTCATCCTGAAACCACAGCAGGATGAGACCTCCCTTTTCAGGTTAAGGTTCTCCCTTTTTATGTAGGTTGCATACCTCCATTTTACAAGTTGAAGGTCTCCCTCTTCAAAGCATTAGGAGCACTTCCTCTAGCAGAAGACTTCAGCTTCGTGCCAGATTTGGAAGAGTTTCGGGAACTGCACTAAGTGTTCCAGTGTTGGTGGTCATCCTTAAACAACCTCCTTATGCCAACATTTAAGAGCGCACATTCAACCTATTTCTGCCATGCATACTTTGCACGTCTTGTATTACAACTCTCTTCTTGTATTCATATATACCCTTCTGATTAAGGGAGGGAATGTTGGACACCTAATCCTCTAAGGGTTGGTGTAGAACGTGAACAATCAAAGGGAGTCCAAGAGACCTTGGAATATGGAATCCAAGGGTCACTCCAATGTTATATAAATATGTATCATTGTGAATAATACATGTAATCTCATACTTATCTTTCATCTTGTGTGCATTCCATGTATGTGTTTAACAATCATGAAGAGTTTAACAAAGAATACAAGTAAGATATAAAATAAGTTTGTTGTCAACCTTTGACCTAAGTGGCGGATGTCTGTTCAACCTAAAACTAACGCTAGAGGAACCACAAACATGTTTTACAATTTAGAGGCAGCTGGGGAAATTCTATATAAGAAAGGAAAAGGAGGAATATAAGAGGAAGGGGGGTTTTCTAGATGTGAATGAAGTGCGGTTCAGAGGAGAATTTATTCAGAACTGGAGATTTAAGTAATTGTTCTTGAAGATTTTTGGAACGAGGGCCAGAGTGCTTCAATTTTGAAGTATTTTGGAGCTAGGTATCGAGATTGTGCCTAGTTTAGCAGGGAGGTTTTGGTCAGTTTAGCTTGGGATCGACTTCAAACACGGAAGCCAAGTATATATCTTTGTTATTAATTGATAAATTATGATTTAAATATTTCACTGTTTGGATTTTGTGCAACAATTTTTTTAAACTTTGTTAATTTTCCGAAATTAAGGCTTCACAAATTTTGTAAGTGTCTTGTTTGAAAGAATACATGACATTGGTATTTTCTTGTTCTCATAATCTAGGACTTGAGACCAAAATCTATTGTGTTTCAAATTTATATGATTTGGGAGCCTTTTTATATGATAAATATCCACACATATTATGGAAAATGTGAATATTCCATTATTTGTTCTTTCTGGATCTATGAATTTTCCCAAAGTAATTCCTATTTCTTCAAGGACTTTATGATGATGCCAGAAATAAATGGCGAGGTTTGAGAGCCTCACCCAAATCAAAATGGATGAAACCAACATAGTCGTGGCATCAAACTCAGGGTACCATGGAGTGATGAATAGTCCGGCTCAATCGTAGATTCAAGGCCCTTCATTTAGAATGAAATCCAAATCATTTTCAGTTTCAATTTCAATAATGAAAATCCCTTTGAGCAAAGGTATATGTCACAATTGAGAGTCCCTATGGAGAAAATCCATTGAAATAAAGCTTCATGTTTAGGCCAAAAGCCATTAAATATGAAAATGGCTACTTTATATTATAGAACAAAGCAAAAATTTAATGGCTACTTTATATTGTAGAACAAAGAAAAGAGAAGATACCTTAGGGAGATTGACTACCATAGAAAAACATTCACCATTTGTTCAACAATATAGGGGCCTGAAATGTTTTGGTTTTGTTTTTAGGGGAAAATAACTTCCATTGAACTGCATCTTTGAAAGAGACATAATGTCCATTTGTAGCCTTGGCTGCATTAGCGCCCCCTCATAGCCTTGAGTTCAAAATGATGGTTAAGTTTTCGGTAATACAATAGGGAACCTGGAATGTTTTGGTTTTGTTTGTAGGGGAAAAGAACTTCCATTGAAATACATCTTTGAAAGAGACACGATGTCCATTTGTAGCCTTGGCTACATTAGCGACCCCTCGTAGCCTTGAGTTCAAAATTATGGTTAAGTTTTCGGTAATACAATAATCTTTAAGTTGTAGAGGGAAGGGACCAAGATGTGCTTGATTTTACCAATGTTTTTCATACCCTTCGCACGAAGTTGGGTATCAAGGATTCTGAGCGACATTCGGTACTCAAGTACTGCGACGGTCTACATAGTACATCCAGGACGAGATGGATTTCCTGGACATCTCCTCACTCGACACGACTTATTGATATGTTGTCAAGATTGAGCGGAAGTTTAAACAGAAAAAGCAAGATTTCGGATCTCTGAATCCGAAGTAAGAGAAAGGTGCCCCCAAACTGAAGAGCAAAGGAAAAAGGCGGGGCGACCCAAGATAACCCGCCAAAGCTGAAAGTAAAGAACAACACCACGAAGACGAAGGAGAACACGAGAAAGTGGTGTGAGTTCCATAAGAGCTCCACTCACAACACAAGTGAGTGTCGGGCCAAGTAGTCACTGGTGGCCAAGCTAAAGGCTTCTGAATCGGATGCATGTTCCGACTCTAAGTCAGAACCCAAAAAAAGGGAAGCAGATCATTATCACGGAGCCCAGTGCCACCGTGGCCACCACCAAGATCCAGATGTTAGGATATTCGGACACATAGGAAATATTTAAATATAACTTGGTCTAGTGTAGAGTTAGGTAAAGTGTTTTTCTTTACTATGTACATTTGTAACTTATAATTCGACGGTCACGATATGTAGTGATTCGACGGTTCACTCTCTCCTCGGTATTAACGACACTTGATCCATGGCTTAACACTCAATTGGTCCATGATCTCTATTTAAAGAGCATGGAGGGTCATTTTTCTGGTAACCTTTTATGAGAGAAGCTTATGTAAATTTTATTTTTAGGCTTGAAGTGGTCGTGTTGGCTCAGGTCGTGGATTGTTTCCCTCTTCGAGGGTTTTAACCACGTGATATATTGGTGTACTGATTTGTGATTTGTTTGTTTTCGGTGACCTTTGGTGTTTGATCTAAGGAACTTACACTGTAGATTCCTACATGGTATCAAAGCCATTTTGAGAGCCGCATCCGTTGTTGATCCAACTCAAAAGCCGGTATGACAGCATGCGACTGCCATTTTCCAGATATACTGTTTTTTACCACTTTCGAGCTGGGAGAACTACTCTGTTGTGTCCAAAGCATCTGTTACAGTGAAGAACCCCTTTTGTTTCATGCGAAAAGGTTTCTGGTTGCTTGAGTTGTTATTTTAGTTTTGGAGGTATACCGTATATTTTTTGCAGTTATATTTATTAATCGTTCTACTTATATCAGTTCCCTCTATTTATTTCGATTTATACTTTTTTTAATTTTTTTGCCAGATCTATACCCTCTTCTCGGTATATGCTCTTTGCTCTGTGTTGTGTACGATCTCGGAAAATCCGAAACAAGAAGACGAGATTTTTTTTTGCTTCATATGTTCTTTCTTCGCGTCTTTGTGCGATCTTGGGAAATCACAAATAATGGAAAAAAGGATAGTTGCCAGTAAGGCTAACCGAAAATCTAATGTTCAGCGGTAAGGCTTGCAATTATTATTATTATTATTATTATTCTTCAGGAAAAAGAACACAGATCGAAGAGTACTAAAAAAAAAAGAAAAGAAAAAAAATTTCCTCCTTTCAAACAATTATAGAATCATTTTACTAGCTCACTTGGTGTAAAGTTAGTTTATGAGAATGGAGGTCTTGGGTTCAAGTCTCTCTCAAGCTTCTTTTTGTAAAAAGTTTTTTGTTAAGTTACTTTTTCTTATAAAGCCCTTTCGCAAGTTTCCGGTTTTAAAAAGAGGGTTTTATTTCAAAAGCACATGTAAAAGTAACATTGTAAAAGTGACTCTCACTTATGTATAAAAGTGGCTCACATAAAGTAGTTTTTTTTAAAGTGAGCTTATTGTATTAAGTTTGAAAAGGGTGGGATTTTTTTTTTTCAAGTAGAACTTCATCATCAGCTTTCAACCTTTCACGTAATTATTCGGCATCTACAATGCATTACTTTCAAAAACACATAACTTGTTCATCCGGAAGCCGTTTTTTTTAACCAGCCTAATTTTTCGAGATCTTTCCATTGGAGTAGTTAGTTTCAACCCTTTTCAACTTCAGTTAAAAAAATGGAAAATGCATGCCCAGTTATTCTTAACAACACCAATTATTTCCAATGGCTATCCTACATGATAGACTTAGAAGTAAAGGGATTTATAGAATAGTCTCAGGATAAGAAACTAAGCCTACTGATGGAGATAAAACCGCTAAATGGGAAAATAAACAAGATCAAGAATGAGGGTTGATAGGAATGTCCATTGGTCAAGATCTTCATTTTCATATCCAATAAATTGACACCCCTTATGCAACTATGAAAAAGTTAAATACTATTTTTCGCATTCAAAATTAAATCAGGGCCCACCAGCTTGAAAATGAGTTGCTTACTTTGGACCCCAATAATTTCTCCTCTATTGAAGAATTTTTGTCCAAATTCAAGACCCTTAGACTTTTTTAGAAGGTTGTGAGGTCAAAAAGGAAGATGGTAGCCTTATCTATTCATCATTGCTAAACTTGGACCTGCATACTCTGTATTTGTTTCCACCTTCCATTCCACTAGAGAAGCCCTCATTTCTCAAGGAATAGCCTACAAGTCCCCCTCTTTTGATGCCTTTTGCGATTCTTTGATAAGAGAACAAGAAAAACTCTTACACCTTGGTCTTATCAATATTGAAAATGCTTCTAAGAAATTCTTAGCAGCCCAACAAAAACCATATCAAAAGAATCCCAAGAAGTAGTATCCTAAAAAGTATGTTCCTAAACCAAACAAGGGTCTTAAGCAATTTTAGGCGCAAACTAAAAAAGAAACTCACCAAACTGATAAGGCAAATAAAAACAAAGGGAAGAAAATAGATAAACATTGCAACTTTTGTAATCGTGATGGCCATGTAGAGTCCAAATGTTTTAAAAATATGGAAGCCTTGGAAGCAGCAATGAAGAAGCACTACATCAATTTGGAGAACTCTTCAACTTCATCTTCAGGAATGACACTTTCTGCTTGTGGTTGTCAAGCATCTGGTTATGCATTAAATGTATCTTCTTCTTCTCATTCTCATGAGTGGCTCATTGATTCTAGAGCTTCTTACCACATGGCCAAAAATAAAGCCATGTTTTCTTCTTCTAAATGATTGTAACACCAAACATATTTATGTTGGTGATGATAGGTATCTTAGTGTTGTAGGATGCGGAACCATTAGATAATGGTTAATTTAATGATGTCTTATGTGTTCTTACCTTTTCATGCAACCTTCTATACGGTTTATCGAGATAACTCATTCGAGTGAAGGAAAACAATAGAATTCACACCTCATAGCTGTGTTATAATCGAGGACCTCGAGTCCACAGACATATTTTAGCTGCACGCATTCTTTGATGATTCCTTAAGGTTGTATAAGTTTTATACATTTGGGTCATCATGTATTCCCTCCATTTTTGTTGCTCATAATGATGAAGTGAGAAAACTTTGGCATGAGCGATTTGGTCACATAAACTATCACTCTCTTCAAACTCTATGTAAATAAAATATGGTGACAGGTCTTCCTATGGTATCTTTCCGAGAAGGTGTCTTCTCCAGATGTGTACTCAGAAAACATCATCGGGATATTTTTGACAAACATGCCTCTTGGCACGCTTCAGCCCCTTTCCAGCTTGTGCACAGTGATTTATGTGGTCCACTTCCTGTTGTTTCTTTCTTTGGTTGCAAGTACTTCTTAAATTTCATTGATGATTTTTCTAGACGCACTTTGGTATACTTCTTAAAACTCAAGAGTGAATTTTTTAATATGTTCTTGGCCTTTAAGGCCTTTGTTGAGAAACAATCTAGACACCAAATTCTTAAGTTAAGACCATACAATGGAGGAGAATATGTTAACAACAATTTTATCAAATTTTGCACTAAGAATGGAATTCAATTGCAACATACTGTTCCATATACTCCACAAAAAAATGGTGTAGCTGAAAAGAAGAATCACACCTTAAAAGAAATGGCTAATTGTATGCTTCAATCTAAAGGACTTAGTCTCAAATTTTGGGCAGAAATTAACGGAGTTCAAAAGTTGGCTGCAAATCACACTCCCTCACAGGTTTAAGCATTATAACTCGAGAGAGGAAGAAGGCACATAGAGCTCAATCAAACCGGATACTTAAGTCACTTTCATGTTTTTGGAAGTGAGCTTGGGCCCATATTCAGGATGCGAAACATAAAGCCTTAGAACCTAAGAGTGAAAAATGCATTTTGTTGGATATTATGAAGATGTCAAAGGATATGAACTTCTTCAACCTAAATCCAAATATAATCATTAGAAGAGATGTAAAATTTGTTGAAAATATATCGGCTGTGAGCCTAGTTCGGCGAGTGTGCCACCTTTGGCCTGCAAGCCTGATTTGGCATATGTGCCACCTCTCTCTATCTCTTCTATTTTTTATAGCATTCCTTCTAGTTCAGATGATGACAATGATGATGAAAATCCTCCTCCACCTCTTGAAATTATTCCTTTTACTCCACAACTTCTAAGATGGGTCTGCTCTACTCGAGATGGAGCAGGTTCTCTTGCAGGTGACCCTGCCGACTGACGATTTACATGTTCTCAGTTCGAACGAGACTCTTCCTTATAAGCTCAAGTTCCAGAAAACCCTGATCCATAAACCTTCGAATAAGCCTCCGATCATCCAGATTGGGATGAAGCTATGAATGAATAATATCATTCCTTATTGGAAAATGATACTTGGGATCTTATTCCTCTTCCAAAAGGAATAAAATTTGTTAGATGTAGATGTGTTTACAAAAAAAAAATTGTACCAGATGGAAAAGTGGATAGACATAAATCTCGTCTTATCACTAAAGGTTTTTGAAAATTTGAAGGCATTGAATATACTGAAACCTTCTCCCGAGTTGCCAAAATTAATTCTATCCACCTTGTTCTTTCCCTTGCTGCCTCATTTAAATGGGAATTCCATCAGATGGATGTTAAATCCGCCTTCTTAAATGGAGATTTGCATGAAGAAATCTACATGGAACAACCCCTAGCTTTATCCAAAATGACTCAAGCCTTGTTTGTTGCCTTATGAATTCTCTATGGTCTCAAACAAGCTCCTGGCTTGGTATGCCAAAATGGATAGATTTCTATTAGATAATGGCTTTTCTAGGTGTCATTCTGACAACACTATCTACACCAAGAAAGTGGGTAAGTCCTTCACCATCCTTGTTCTTTATGTTGATGATATTATCCTTACTGGTAGTGATCCCAACCATATAAACCATGTGAAGTATAGCCTCAAAAAGAAGTTTGAAATGACAGACTTAGGACACTTGCATTATTTCCTTGGTCTTCAAGTCTTACAATCCAAGAAAGGTATTTCCATTTCTCAACCCAAGTATGCCTGTGATATTCTATGCCACTTTCACATGGAAGATTGTAAGCCAACCCCTTCTCCCTTTCAATCTAGATTCAAGCTTTCAGTCACTTGTACTACCCCTGAAGTTGATGCTACCTTATACTGTCAACTTGTTGGTAAACTTCTGTATCTAACTCATACCCATCCTGACCTTTCCTTTGTCGTTGGTCTTGTTGCTTGGTTTATGCACCAACCTCTTGAAAGTCACTGGAAAGCAGCTAAAAGAATACTTTGATATATTCGAGCTACAATTCAGTTCAGGATTCATTATACAGTATAGGAGCATCTCCATTGTTGATTGGTTTCACTAATTCTAATTGGTTTGGTGACCTTGATGATCGAAAGTCTACCGCAGGATATGTATTCACTCTTGGTTGAGGACCTATTACATGGTCTTGTAAGAAACAAAGTGCCATCTCTCTTTCTTTAACAGAAGCAGAGTATCGTGGTTTAGTTAAAGCCAGTAAGGAAGCCATGTGGCTTCGTCAGATCCTGTCTGAATTTGGTCTTCATCAGCTGCATCCAACTACACTTTGGTGTGATAATCAAAGTGCCATTCAGCTATGCAAAGATCCAGTTCAACATCAGTGTATGAAACACATCGAGCTTCATATACACTTCATCAGAAAGCTCATTCATGACCGTGTTCTTGAAGTGCAGTATTGTTCAACTAATGATCAAGTTGCTGATATCTTTACAAAGGCTCTCATAGGAGTGAAGTTTACCAAACTTCGATCTATGCTTGGAGTTCAGGAAAGTTATCATTAAGGGGGGGATAGGCTCTAATACCTCCTTCCTTCTCCAATTGTATCACCTTTGTAAATCCTTCAATCCTATCCCAAGTTTTTCTTAAGGGGGGATGTTAGGATATTTCGACACATAGGAAATATTCTCCTTTTGTGTCACCTTTGTAAATCCTTCAATCCTATCCCAAGTTGTTCTGAAGGGGGGATGTTATGATATTCTGACACATAGGAAATAGTTAAGTATAACTTGGTCTAGTGTAGAGTTAGGTAAAGTGTGTTTCTTTACTATGTACATTTGTAACTTATAATTCAACGGTCACGATATGTAATGATCTGATGGTTCACTCTGTCCTCGATATTAACGACACTTGATCCGTGGCTTAACACCCGATTGGTCCATGATATCTATTTAAAGAGCATGGAGGGTCATTTTTCTAGTAACTGTTTATGAGAGAAGCTTATGTAAATTTTCTTTTTATATTAATAAATTGCGTGAAGTGGCCGTGTTGGCTCAGGCCGTGGACTGTTTCCCTCTTCGAGGGTTTTAACCACGTGACATACTAGTGTATTGATTTGTGAGTTGTTTGTGATCGGTGACCTTTGGTGTTTGATCTAAGGAACTTATCCTATAGATTCCTACACCAGAATATTGAGTATGAAGATCCAGAGGAAGGGGAACACCTCTTCCACTCACAGATGTGGGTGAAGGGTTCTCTGCTGCAGTTCATTATCGACAACGAGAGCCAAAAGAACCTCATTTTAGCAGAGGTCGTGATGTGGTTGGGCCTACCGAATACAACACATCTGCAGCCGTACACCATCATGTGGCTTCACCAAGGACGGGATCTCTACATCAACCAATAGTGTCACCTTCCCTATAGCATCAAGCCCTTCACGGATGAGGTATTGTGTGATGTTACTCCTCTTGAAGTTTGTGATTTATTATTAGGACAACCATAATTATGGAAGCGAAATGTTGTATATAAGTCTAGGCCTTGTTCTATTATTATTTCTTTGGGTAATAAGTTATACAGGATACCGGAGGTAGCCTCGCCTATCGCCATCTCTTTGATCTCTACTAAGAAATGAAGTAAGATCATCTCTTAGACTGGGAAATTTGTTTTCTTTCTGATTCACTCTCAAAGTAAAGGGAATATTGTAGCCACATCCATGGTCCCCAAGAAGGGTTCCTCCACGTAGCAGAAGCAGGTGGATACAATCATGGAAGAATACAGGGACATCTTCTCCTCACCCACAAGGGTACCCTTGCACTGTCAGGTTAAGCATTCAATTGATTCGACTCTTGAAGCACCTCTACCCAACGATATGATAAAACATCGCTCCATTCTGGAAAATGAAGAGATCAAGTGGCAGATCTAGAAGCTGCTGCAAAAAGGGCACATCTGATCAAGTTCCTCGCCTTGTGTGAGCCTAATTGTATTTGTACAAAAGAAGGATGGGACCTAGAGGCTCTGCATTGATTATCAAGCACTAAACAAAATCACTGTCAGGAACAGGTATCCAATCCCACAGGTTGATGACCTTTTCGACTAACTCAAGGGGGCCAAGTATTTCAGCAAGATCGATCTGAAGTATGGCTATCACCAAGTTCCAATAGAGCCCACAGATCTATCGAAGACCGCCTTCAAATCCAAAAAAGGGTTTTTTGAATGGTTGGTTATGCCCTTCAGGTTGACAAATGCCCCTTCTACTTTTATGAGGCTAATGGATGACATATTGCGGCCCTTTACCAACTCATTCATGATTTTTTATCTGGATGACATCCTCATCTTCAACAAGAGTTGGGAAGAACACTTGCAACACATTCGGGAGGTCCTTCAAGCCCTTCGACAACACAAAATATGTGCCAACTTGGAGAAATGCACCTTTGGCATGAGCCAAGTCCAATATCCGGGTTACATCATAGATGATGTGTCGTGCATGTGGATCTGACTAAGATCCAAGTCATTCAGGATTGGCCAACCCCGACTACTCTAACAGAGCTTCACAACTTTTTTGGCCTTGCAAATTTTTATCAAAGTTTCGTGTTAGGATTCTCCCATATCTCTTGGCCTTTGACTCATATTACCAAGGGTAGGGCGAAAGCAAAGTTTTCCTGGTCCGAGTCCCAACAGAAGGCGTTTTTTGAGTTGAAGCACTGCCTCTTCTCTGCACCGGTACTCACACTGCCAGACCTGCAACAATCATTTGAAATTAAGGCTGACGCCTCTCACTATGCTATTGGTACAGTCCTCACCCAGGCTCTAGCACGAGCATCTAGTGGCCTATCATAGTGAGACACTTTCTAATATAATTCGGAAGTACCCCACTTATGATAAAGAGATGTATTCCATTGTGCAGGCTTGCTGACAATGGAAGAATTACATTCCGGGGAAGGAGACGGTCATCCACACCGATCACCGACCTCTTTAGTTTACACAGACATAAGAGAAGTTGCAGAACGATCGCCATTAGAAGTGGTCTACATAACTGCAACAATTCCACTTGAACATTAAATACAAAAAGGGCATCACCAATCGTGTTGCAGATTGCCTCAACTGGCCCCCATTCGCAGCACTGACTATTGTTCTCAACTCTTGTGGCCATGAGACCTCTGGATGGCCACAACTATTCAAAAAAGATCCAAAGCTCTCCTCCACATACCAGATGCTAGTAGATGGAAATAAAGTTCCTGATTTACACCTCCAGGACACATTATTATGCTACTTGGGCCACCTTTGTGTTCCTTCAAGCCAGCGTACCAAGCTGATTTGGGAGGCGCGCTATAGTCGAGTCACAAGACACTTTGGTGTGGAGAAAATTGTGATTGTACTACAAAAGTACTTTATTGGCCAAAAATTCGGTTGGATGTTGGGAAGTATATCAGATCCTGCACTGCATGCGCCATCGCCAAGACAACCATCAAGAAGAAAGGCTTGTACGCTCCTCTGCCTACTCCCAACCAGTCATGGGAATCCATCTCCATGGACTATATGTCTAGCCTCCCTTCTACCAAGCATGGTAATGACTGTGTATCTGTGGTCGTGGACAATTTTTCTAAGATGGCTATATTAGCAGCCTGGAAAAAGAGTATCACAACAGAGGACACTGCCAAACTCTTCTTTGAATGAGTGTTGGTAAATTTTGGGATCCTGCAGACCATTATATCAGATCAGGATAACAGGTTCTTGAGCACATTCTGGTCAAGCCTATGGACACCATTGGACACAAAGCTCACTAATTCGACTGCCTTCCATCCCCAGACTGATGGCCAGACGAAGGTCGTCAATAGGATGATAGTGCACATACTCTACATGTACAACTCCAAGCATCCATGAACCTGGGATGAGAGTCATCCCTATGTGCAACACAGTTATAATAGATCTCTCCATAACTCAATTGGTCATATTCCCTTTCAAGTGGGTCTAGGATTTCAACCATTGTGTCTGATTGGTGTTGCCATGGCTCATGCAACTACACAGACATAATCCACATGGGTATTGTCTGAGGCTGATAAAGCGACCATATTTATGGAATGCATCCAACACATCCGCCAGCAGGTTCACGACATCTTGGAGTATTCTAATGTAAAGTACAAGCAGCGACATGATCAACATCAGGTTCCACACAAGTTTTAGGTGGGCGAAAATTTTTGGTTGCATTTACAAAAAGAATGCCTTATCGAAGCCCATCGGAAGCTCAGACCACCTTGATATGGTCCTTACACCATTACCAAGTTTGTGGGAGACAATTCTTTTGAGCTCAACATTCCCCTATTCTTTGGCCTGCACCAAGTGTTCAATGTGGACCGCCTTCGACCATACTTCCCACCATTACTAGGCACATCAGGTATTGCAGAACAACTCACGCCAACAGAGTTAAACACGAACTGCGTGGAATAGACCAAAAATGAATGGATTATAGACACACAGATCAAGAACACTCCCCAACAAAAGATCCAACTATATTGAGTTGTCAAAGCTAGCCAACTCCTGCACCAAGGCAAGTGACCAAGATGAACAGAATTTTCCACATCTCATGGAGGCACTCAACGCAATGGGGACCATCCCTTATTAAGGGGGTAAAACTAATCCAGGTGGATGTTGGAGGCCACTAGACTATTCCACTTGAACCCCCACCATTGTCGCTTTCAGTGTTTCAGTATCCTTAATTGTAGCACAATTTACTATTTTTGGCAGTTTTTTGGGTCCTGAACTTCTGGAGTTGTTTTGAGGCCCTAAACCACGTTTTTTGGGGAAAACTAGGGCAAACATGAGTCTTCGAATGATGTTTTCTGCTCAAAGTTGTAGTCCTTGGATAGATCTTTCTAACAGAGATCGTATGCCAAAGTTACGACCTTGAGAAGTTGATGTACCAATTTACTCAAATTGGGCCCATAGTTTTGGCGCTTCATCTCCTAGGGTTAGGTTTTTGGATGTTTAGGGTTTTCCATTGTTTCTTAATAATAAATAGGCCTCCAATCATCATTGTAACACAGTTAAGGGGCATGTAGCCTCTGCATCTTTTCTCATAGATAAACTACCATTGCTCAAGCTAGTTTATTTCCATTCTATTTGTAAGGTTATTTTAATATTTGATATTAATGAAATGAAGTGTTATTTCTGCTGCATCTCTGTAGTTATGGTTATATCTATAATTTTTTGTGTTCCTATTTAAGTTTGGATCAATTTGTCACAATATTTATATGATTCAATATCCATTTCAACAAACAATCATATAATAGTTAATGGTAAGAGTAATCCACATCCATATACAAATTCATAAAAATATAATGCACAAGTTAATTATGTACTATATTAACATTGGAAGAATTTAATTTAGGATGTTAAAAGAAGGAACCTTTACACGAGTAGAAATGCGTATTTTATATAAAACTCTTGTAAATGTGTATTTTATATAAAATCCAAATGACCCTTGACTTTTTAATTTTTATATAAAATCTTAATGTCCTTTGGTTTTTTTATTTATTCTTTGACTTAACTTTATGGCTCAGAGACTTTTTATTCTATTTGGATAATTAATTTTACAAATTTATCATCATTTAAAATAGAATAAATGGACATATGTTACAATAATAATAGAAAAAAAATATGTATTTCCCTTATTTATTCTTTTGCGATTGTAGAATACCATTGCATATAGTCTCTCTCCTTCATGTTATGGATCAAAATAATTTAGCTCTTCATTATCTTATTATGCATTTTATTGTCTTCACGTGAACTTGAAAAAATACAATTAAGAACTTGGATATTTGACTTTCGTAAAATTATTTATTTTATCTTTATCTTTATTTGTCTTTTTCTACACCTCCTTGGTGTCAGGAATAAATCACATAGCAATAAAATAAAAATCAATGAGGAAATCAAACATAGAATGAAACAATAAAAAAGAGACCAAGGAATAAAATCACGTAGCGATAAAATCAAAATGAATGTGGAAATCAAACATACAATGAAACAATACAAAGGAGACACCAATATACATGGTTCACCTTATTTGGGATACATCCATGGAGAAAAAATTATTCTTTCTTTTATTCCATTAAACAAAATGAAGGTATTACAAAATGCAACATCTCTCTCTCTCTCTCATAGTGTACTCTTTCTAAATTACAATTATATCTCAACAATACATAACCATAATACAATTTCCTCATAAAAGGAGGGCTTCCTTTTAAGGAAAAAAATCCTAGCCTAACATCTATCGTCATTTCAAATGACTATTGATGAATGATATAGATTGACTATGAAATTAGAATATTTTACAAGGGAAAATTTCTAAAGTTTTCTCTTTAGGGGCTCATCCCTAAAGCCCCCGAGGCTTCAAAGAGTTTTTGTATACCCCGTAAAGAGATTATTTGGTTCTAGAGGGTTTACAGGGTATACAACAACTCTTTGTAGCCCCCCTAGAAGGGATTTGGGGGCAGTGCCCCTAAATAGAATAAAAAAAAAATTGCATTGTAAAATATTATAATTTCTTAGTCAATTTATATCATTCATCACTAATCATTGATATGATGACATATTGTTATGCTAGGATTTTTTTTCTTTAGAAGGAAACACTATTTTTATAAGGGAATTGTATTGTGGCTATATGTATTATTGATATAGATTTGTAATTTAGAGAGAGTACAAAATGTGTGTGTGTGTGAGAGAGAGATAGAGAGAGGGTAGCAATATATGTGTTGTAATACCTTCATTTTGTTTAATGGAATAAAATAAAAGACTAGTTATTTCTTCGTGGATGTATTCCAAAAAGGTGAACCATGTATGTTGGTGTCTCTTTTGTATTTTTTCATTCTTGATATGATTTCCACATTCATTTTGATTTTATTGCTATGCGCTTTATTCCTAACATCAAGGAGGTTCAAAAAAGGACAAATAAAGAAAATGAAGAAATAAATAGTCTATGAAGGTAAAATATCCAAGTTCTTAATTGTAATTAAGTTCTTAACAGGATAATGAAGAGAGAAGTTATTTTGATCCATAACATGAAGGAGAGAAACTATATGCCCAAACTTCCAATTGTATTACATAATCGCAAAAGAACAAATCAAAGACAAATACATATCGTTTTTCTATTGTTACTGTAAGATATGTTCATTTATTCTATTTTAAATGAGGATAAATTTGTAAAATTAATTATTCAAATAGAATAAAAAACCTACAAGTCATGAAGTTAAGTCAAAGAATAAATAAAAGGCCAAAGGTCATTAGGATTTTAAAAGGTCAAGGGTCATTCAAATTTTATATAAAATAAGCATTTTCACTCTAAAGGTTCCTTCTTTTAACTATTATATGATTGTTTGTTGAAATGGATGTTGAATCATATAAATATTGTAACAAAATGCTACCCTATAATAGCATATGGATGTGGATGGATGTGGATTACTCTTACCATCTTACCATTAACTATTATATGATTGTTTGTTGAAATGGATGTTGAATCATATAAATATTGTAACAAAATGCTACCCTATAATAGCATATGGATGTGGATGGATATGGATTACTCTTACCATTAACTATTATATGATTGTTTGTTGAAATGGATGTTGAATCATATAAATATTGTAACAAAATGCTACCCCTATAATAGCAATGTGATTCATAAATATTTTATTGGTATTGGAATTATTTTTTATTGCGAGTAAAGAGATTTTATTTGAGTCATGTTTCAATATTTTTGAAAGTTATGAATAGTTTTTTATTGGTATTGGAACATTTTATAAATGCTACACAGGCTAGGATGTCTCGCATGTTTCTAGAGATTTGAACCCTCGCTACTTGGTTCACAAATCGTGAACCATACCACTTGAGCTAAGTTCCATTGACATTATTGAATTTAACTTTTACTCTATCTATATCATGTTAATAAATTAGATTTGATGTGTACATTAGAGATAGAAAGATAGAGTATTATTTATTGTTTTCTCATATTTTTATCTACTAAGACAAGAAAAAAAATCAAATCACAAACCACCATTCGATTATATCTAAGAGGTTTATAATTTTTATTTTATTAAGAAATAGTTTTGTTAAGCTTGAACTCAGAACATTTTTCTATATCAAGAATTCCAAATTCCAAAATTGCAACGTAATACTCATTAATAGTTATATTTGAACGGAAATGGTTACCCACGAAAACTAACTTACCACTCCCATAGATCTTCAATGTGTTCTCAGTTGGCCCACTTCTCTCAAATTGGGGAGGGTATTCCTTACACCACAAGGATACTTGTTGGCATCGATTTTCATTCTGTTCTCGTCTGGCCGAGTGGATATTCACTAAAGAAATAATATATGCTTTCATATATATTTTGTTTGAAAACATTCTCCACAAACACCAAAAAATTGTGGACTATCCCGGAGTAGTACATGAATTTTAAATTCGCGGAAGAGGATAACTAATGTCTCTCCATTGATATTACAAACAACAAACCATTATGAATCTCTGTATCATATTGACCCCATGACCATTTCCTCATGCTTATGTTAAGAACAGACACAATGGACCATCTCTGTATTACTTAAAACAAACCATTATGAATCTCTGGTCTTTGCATCATATTGACCCCATGACCATTTCCTCACGCTTATGTCATGCATGTCATTGGTAGCATTGCCTCCAAAGTGGGTCGTTTTGGAATTAGGATGGTGTCCATGTCGTTGCGGGAGAGGTTGAGCTCACCAAACGTAGGATGAAAACTATGTTGAATCTAGCCATCGAGCCCTTACTCAACCAAAATTTCCATGATCAACTTTTTATTTTGAAATCTCAAGCACAAAGGTGGCATTTGAAATTTGAAATCCTGGATCCACATAGGGTTGAAAACGAGCATGAGATCTTCGAGCTATGTCACATCAATCAGAAAAGATACAAATTTTTATGTCGCTTTTTCCAAAAAGTCTCACAAGTAGATGGCAAAACTTATTTCTTGGGCTATTGGCCATTAAATGCGGCTGGACATATACTTCCCACTGTTGGATTTAAATGAATTTAAATCCAACAGTGGGCAGTATATGCCCAACCGTATTTAATGGCCGATAGCCCAATAAATAAGTTTTTTCCAAGTAGATTACATTGCTTAAAACCCAAAAACTATAAATCTCAATATTTATGTATTGTCAAAAAAAAAAGTAGAGTTCCAAAACCCAATGTTTTCACTTTTCATACATCAAAACATGTATTGTCAAATACTAGAGTTCCAAAACCTAATGTTTTCACTTTTCATACATTTAAAGGATCAAAACAGGCAAGCACACAAAAACCCTTGAATTACAAATCTCAATAATTTTTTTAAAGAAGAAACCAAAAACAATATAACAATAAATATTTTGCAACAATGTAGTTAGAGCAATTAATGCTATATATACTGAGATATACAATGTTCTAGTGTAAAAGTATATATACCAACATATATAACATTAAATGCTTTTTTGTGGGGTGTATATTAATATTCATCAAAAACCTTTTTGGGGTGCATTAAATGCTTTTTTGTGGGGTGTATATTGATATTCATCAAAATCCTTTGTGGGGTGTATATTGGTATTCATCAAAAATCTTATGGGAGGGACAAAAAACAACAATATGCACCTTGCAGCAAAGCAATTAATATGGCATATGTCTAGATATACATTATTCCAATCTAAAGGTAATCTAAAACCTTTAGATTGGATTGGAGTTTCAAAACCCAATGTTTTCACTTTTCATACATCAAAAGAATTAAAATAGTCGAGCACACAAAAACCCTTGAATTACGAATCTCAATAATATTTTTTTAACGAAGAAATCAAAAGCATAACATATATATATATATATAATTAATTAATTAATTAATTAATTGTGTATATTGATATAGTCATGAAAAACTTTCACGGGAGAGACAAAAAAACAACAATATGCACCATACAACAAAGAAATTAATACTATATGTGTCTAGATTTACATTATTCCAATCTAAAACCTTTAGATTGGACTATATTTATCCTAGCATATATAGCATTAAATTCTTTTCTATGAGGTGCATATTGATAGCCATAAAATACCTTCAAATTCTGGATTTGAATCTCAATGTTTTTAGACATTGTAAGGGATCCAAATTATCGAAGTACAAAACTCAAACCTTTTCATACAAATCTTAGCCTTTTCAAAAAAGAAAGGATCAAACCTTTAGGGGAAAATCTCAATGCCGTACAAGGAGGGATCAAACCCTTGAGGGTTGAAACTTAATGTCGTCGTGCAAGGAGGGGGTCAAACCCCTTGAAGGGAAAATCTCAATGTTCTCATACAAGTGATGGAGATCAAACCTTGAGGCATGAATCTTAAGTGTCCTTGTACAAGGAGTGATCAAAATCCTCAAGTTGTAAATTTCAACCTTTCTATACCACGAGTGGTCAAAACTGTTAAGTCCAAATCTAAATATTGTTGTAGTGAGATCAAAACCTTAGATCAAATTGTATTTATCCAGATTCCAGCATATATAGCATTAAATTCTTTGCTATGGGGGTACATATTGATAGCCATGTAAAAATTACAAATTCTGAATTTCAATGTTTAAAGAGGGATTAATCCCCTCAAGGTACAAAACTCAACCTTTTCATATAAATCCCCCCTTTGAAGGGGAATTCTCAATGTCCTCGTACACGGGGGATCATAACCCTAAAAGGAGTGATAAAACCCTTGAAGGAGAAATCTCAATGTCCTCGTACAAAGGGGGATCATAACTCTCAAGCTGTAAATTTCAATGTTCTTTCACCAACAGTGATCAAAACCGTTAAAGCCAAAATATCCTTGTTTTTGTACTAAGTGGGATCAAAACTCTTGCTTTTGTACTAGGCGGGATCAAACCCGTGAGGGGGGGAATCTCAATGTCCTTGTACAAGGATGGATCAAACCCTTAAAGGGTGAATCTTAATGTTCTTGTACAAGGACGGGGATCAAACCCTTGACGGGTGAATCTCAATGTCCACATACAATGAGGGATAAAAACCCCAAGCTGTAAATTTCAGGATTTTTTGTACCAAGAGTGATCAAAACCATTAAAGCCCAAATCTCAATGTTTTTGTACTACGTGTGATCAAACACGTGAGGGGTTGTCCTCATATAAGGAGGGATCAAAGGTGAACATTAACAACCATGCACCAAGTCAATTATTGCCATAATGCATGGCCATAACTATATATTTCCATATAGGCAATCGTCCACTTTTTGGTGATCTACGATGAGTTGAGTTGTAGCAGAATGATGTCACTTCCACCCAGTCACCCCAACCTTCACATAGCTAGATGCAACATAGAAGGATAACCCCCGAGATATGTCGGACAAAGTTGTCATTAAGCTAATCAGTGCTTGGTTTGTACCTTAGTCACCTACCAACTGGCTTGGCTTCTTTATGTTGGTGCTCTATGTTCCATCGTCCACAAAAGCCAATGAATTCCTTGGTTCTCTGCAACTCAGAGCATACTCCGAGAATTACACGATGTCACACACAGAGAGGTATCGAGCGAACGTGATAAATGTTGTTTTGTATTGTGAATATGGTGAATAATTTTTCTGAAGATTGAAATGAAATTGCATATTATTGTAAAACAATTTGAGTACATAAAAATCGGGAGGCCTCATGTCAACGTTAAAAGACCTATATTGACGTATTCAAAGATGTTTTCCAATGAATTGCTCTTTATTTTCACCAAGCTTTGCTTGAATTTACACAATGAGACTTCATGTAAGGAAAGCAATATGCAACATTCTATTGGCCCCCATGGTAGCTCCACCCATACATACACCATGGTTTGGCATCTAACTGCATCTGAGACGTGACGGGGCCCGATGTGATTGTCCTCATGAAATAATTATATTAGAACTATACACCTCGTGAAAGGTGGGGAAGGCTATCCCTGCTGCCGGGTGACTTATAAACCCAATGTTATTGATTTCCTATAGCTGAGGTTCAAGTGGAGTCAGTTAACCTATAGAAAGTCGGGTTGGAGATTTTGGTCGGAGAGAGGGTCGAAAATCACAGCCCCCAGCCTCCTTTCGAGGTTACAGTTTCCCACGTCTCCCTCAACAAGTGAACCCTTCCTCCTCAGCAAGTTCCCTAGGTATAGGTTATTTTTATCTAGGTTGTAAATAGTTCTAAATGGCAGGTGTGCCATCAATGCACAGGTCCCTCACCAAACAACGACAACTTAAACATGCCAAACTCGCGCCAAGCTACCAGACCCACTTGCCCACGATTGAGTTGGAAAGCAGACTCACTTGTTGGCGATCAAGTTGGAAAGTAGACTCGCATTCGAACCTCAGGCAGGCCTCGAACCTTGATTGTGGGTGGGCAGGTCTTCTTTCCAAGATCGCAATGAGCGGGTCTGGCAGTCGGGCACGAGTTTGGCCTGTTTAAGTTGCCATCGTTTAGTGAGGGGCCTCGACATTGATGACACACCTACCATTTAGAGGAAAGCGGTCACGTCAAGCCCCGTCACGTCTGAGATGCAGTGGGATGCCAAACCATGGTGAATGTATTGGTGGAGCTGCTATGGGGGTGTATCAAATTTGCGATAATAGGCTATATATTGCTTTCCCTTATTATAATTTTGATATTTAAACTTTCAAAATTGCAAAGTATTGTCCTCACAGAATGATCTAGCCTGCTTGTGAAAGAAGTGTCATGAAGTTTTTGAAATATTTAAATTCATCCGTTTCAAATTTCGACTTGTTAGAGATTTTTAGCCTTTTTTCCTTACACTTGATTTAGTTCATGCATCATTACAAATGTCAAATTCGCCTGCATTCATATTTCGATTAAGGATTGAAATATTTTGGAATAAATAATTGTTTTTTTCCATGTTCGCTCCACCCATACATAAACCATGGTTTGGCATCCGACTGCATCTGAGACGTGATGGGGCCCGACGTGACTGCCTTCCTCCGAATGTTAGGTGTGCCATCAATGTGCAGGTCCCTCACCAAACAATGGTAACTTAAACATGCCAAACTCACACCAAGCTGCTAGACCCACTTGCCCAAATTGAGTTGGAAAGCAAGCTCGCTTGTTCGTGATCAAGTTGGAAAGCGAAGTTGCATTTGAAGCTTAGGAAAACCTCAAACCTTGATTGCGGGCGGGCAGGTCCACTTTCCAACTTGATCATAGCGAGCAGGTTTGGCATCCTGGCGCGAGTTTGGCTTTTTTAAGTTGTCCTCGTTTAGAGAGGGGTCTGCACGTCAATGATACACCTACCATCTAGAGGAAGGCGGTAATGTCAAGCCCTGTAGGAAATCAAGATTCAAGGTTTTCCTGAGGTTCGAATGCGAGTCTAATTTCCAAATTGATTGCAAACAAGTGAGTCTTCTTTCCAACTCGATCGTAGCGAGTGTGTCTGGCAGCCTGGTGGGATTTTGGCTTGTTTAAGTTATCGTCATTTGGAGATGGGTCTGCAAGTTGATGGCACACCTACCATCTAGAGGAAGGCAATCACGTCAAACCCCGTCATGTCTCAGATGCAGTAGGATGCCAAACCATGGTGTATGTATAGGTGGAGCTGCTATGGGAGTGTATTAAATTCCCAATAGCAGGCTAGATATTGCTTTCCCTTCATATAATTTTGATATTTCAAATTACAAAATTGCAAGTATTGTACTCATATTATGCTCTAGCCTATTTGTGAAATAAGTGTCATGAAGTTTTTGAAATATTTAAATTCATCTGTTTCAAATTTCGAATTGTTAGAGATTTTTAGCCTTTTGCTTTACACTTGATTTAGCTTGTGCGTCATTAAAAATGTCAAACTCATATACATTCTTTTTTCGATCGAGGATTGGAATATTCTGGAATAAACAATTGTTTTTGTTCATGTTCCTCTAAATATTCCCAAAATCCCCAATTGAGTTAAGTTCAAAACAAATTCACTAGAGCATAATCCCGCCTTCTTATATTTTGTTACAATAAAATATTTTGTTCAAAACCTTGGCCAGGAATCCAAGAAACTCACAAATCTGCTATAATGTGCAAAATAATAGAAATGGATTGCTCCTCTTTGTCATGGAATCTCACTCCCAGTCATACTTGACTGTGAGATAGTAGCTTAAGGAAGACAACTATTCAAAATTGTTTAAAAAGTTACTGATCATATAGCCCAAATCGATTCAATTTGTTAACAAAGCTTTCTTACTGTGCAAACAATGTGACTTCATACTCTGAGGGTGAACAAATTTAGTTTAGTTGTCTTAATGTAGAAGAGTGCGTCATTATACTTGTCTCTCTGGTTAATTTAGTTTAAGTTCAATTACTTCACAAAATTTGAAATTTTTTTACAAGAATTTATATACAATGAAATTATTTTTCTTAACTTTAACAATGAAATATTAAAACCTTATAATGGTATTTGATATGATACTTCTCGTAAGATGAGGTATACCACATATTCTTAAATAAGTGAAATATTCTTAAAGATAATAGCTACCAATGTAAATAATCAACCATAATCTTTCATAACAGAGCTAAAAGAAATAGTCACAACTAACAAAAATAGTCACATATGGTTGAATAGTGTTTCTCATATGTATTTTCCCACAAAATTTGGCAATACACATGTATCTGAGATTTTGAAACTCCCCAATTGAGATTGAGACCTAATTCGCGCATCATTAAAAATGTCAAACTTGTGTGCATTCTTATTTCGATTGAGGAGTGGAATATTTTGGAATAAGTCCTCGTCGTCTTTATATTTTTTTACAATAAAAATAAAAATATTTTGTTCAAAACCTGGCTAGGAATCCAAGAAACTCATAAATTTGTTATAATACAAAAAAAGAAAAAAGAAAAAAAAAGGACTGCCCCTTGTCAAGGAATCTCACTCCCAGTATAGGTCCTTTAACATTAACATGAGGCAAGTTAGCATTGATCACAACTATGGATTTTTATTTACTCGAACTGTTTTACAATAATATGCAATTTTGTTTCAACAAACTTATTCACAATACAAAATTTATCATATTTTACAATAATATGCAATTTTGTTTCAACAAACTTATTCACTATATTCACAATACAAAATATATCATGTTTACTTTTAACATTAACATGAGGAAACTTAGCATTGATCACAACTTTGGATCTTTATTTACTCGAACAATTTTACAATAATATGCAATTTTGTTTCAACAAACTTATTCACCATATTCTCAATACAAAATTTATCATGTTCACCTGATACCTCTCTTCACGCGATTGTGTGTAATTCAAGCGTATGCTCTAGGTTACCTTAGCTTCCAGTTGCAGATTCTATAGAAATTTAATATAAAATACATGTATGTCCTGGATTCTCCTGATCTAACAATAATGTGCTACTGTTAAATACAGAATCGCTTTTACAAATCTTTGTGGAATTTGAAACACAATCACCAATCGCAATATCATGGAGAAAGATCAATCACACATAACACAGATAATTTACCGGGGAAATCTTATAGCTAAAAACCCCACTATCTTCTATTATGTATTATATGATGGATCATGAAATAATTACATACAAAGCTCTAATCCAAGAGCTCTCAGTACATGAGCTAATTGTCTCATACTGTCATACAAAAATTGGTAAGTTCCTTAGCCAATTTACTGTCTCCAGACAGCCTGCCTCCACTGCGCAATCCCTGCTAATAGAAATCCCTGAATTAGTGCAATCCTGCCTGCCTTGACTGCGCAATCCTAATGGGCACATCTAATGTGTGTGTGGTTTCATGTGTGCAACCAGATAATGTCACAACTGATAGTTTACTTCCCTTTCACCTAGAACTCAACTGGGTCTCCACTGGATCTGACATGCATGTAGTTAATAATAGTAAATATTTAGTTTCACGTGAGACCACTAATTGTGAATTAATTAATAATTAATTCACTTGATCTCTCACTAGTGTATCATCAGTTACAACTAGCACCACTGAGTTTAACTCACTTAACCGAGTTAAACTACTTTACAACTTTCATGACTGCACTTCCAACTCTATTACAACTTTGAATCACTCAGTTACAACTAATTCAATCTGCATGTCCCACCAACCAACCTCTTAAATCAAAATTCCTTTAGCTCATTGAGTTGCCACTTCAGTTAACTATTTCCAAGTGCTCATTGAGAATAGATTATTTTTTATTGTCCAACTAATATTAAGGGATAATAATAGTCGACATGCATCTATAAATAGACATGCATTCTATTAATAGAATTTGTTCATGCGTCTATAAATAGACATGCATTCTATTAATAGAATTTTCTCATGCATCTATAAATAGACATCCACCTAAAAATAGACTGAGGCTCCATCCTAGTGTAGGTGCTTAATTTTCAGTAGGATCTTCTTATTGAATCTCAACACTCCTTTCTTTAAGTGCAAATCTCAATGTTTTCATGCTAGGAGGTATCAAAACCCTCAAGATGCAAATTTTACAAACCTCAAATTTCATCTCTCTTTTCCCACCAAGAGGGACCAAAACCCCTGAGGTGAAAAATCAATGTTCCTTAATTGAAGTGCATAAATAAATATTTCTTAATCTAGCAAATTTCATCTCTCTTTTCCTGCAAACAGGGATCAGATCAAAACCTGAGTTGCAAAATCAATATTCTTTAATTGAAGTACATAAATAAATATTCTTTAATCTAACCAAAGGAACCTGCAAGGCACAAAACCTGTGGATGGGTTTTGATCCTTCTTGCCCTTCAATAAACACAGATCCATCTTGGATCTGAATGGTTCAAAACTCTTCAGGTGCAAACTGTTGGCTCCCTATAATTTGCAAGAGTGGCAAGAAAAAACACTGCAGGGCCACATCAGAACCACTTTGGAATCCTAGGACCTAGCCTTCCTGGATTTCAGAGAAGGATCTCTCTATAAAGGTGTTTTAATTGATATATCTTTGTGCTCTTTGTTTAAGATTTTAGGCTAGTTATGAATTTCTAAGGACTTCTTGTTTTTGGTTGGATTAATTGATACACTGAAGGATCAATGGTGTGACTGATTGGGGGAATGTTTCAGCTGAACAAATAGACTGTGAGAAATCATCAAATCCATTGGGCTATGGAGTCATAAAAGGATTCAATTGTTCATCAACTCTGCAAGGGTATTCATAGGGCAAGTTAACTATATCAAGTGCATTCTTTAGATTAGGTTGTGATATGAACAGTAATAAGTTGTGAAGGTAGCAAAGCTATAGTCAGTTAAGAATCTTCTAGCTCTACTTAGACAAGAAAATCCTTTGAAGGTAACTGTTTGGAGCAAGCCAAAGGACAGGGCAAACCATAAACTTCTTTGGACAAAATTTAATAAACAAACCTCTAAGACAACAATCCAGTAATTCAAGAACTACTTTTAGATAAAGAAAACATATAAGATAACAGTGAGAGAGATCTAAGATCAAACAGAAATAATCTAATTTGCTTTTGACTAACTCTCAAAAGACTCTTCAAAACAACATTTCAAGGCAAGCCAAAGGGTAGGGCATACCATAAATATCTCTGGTTTAGACTCTAGCAAGTGCACTTTAAAGAAATGTCTTAAAAACAATATCTCAAGTCTTACTCAAAGGAACATGGGTTCACCACAATTTCCTTGGTTTCACTCTATTGAATCATTCCCCATACAACAAGCTAGATGTAACTGGAAGGCAATTAATAATCTCCCAATTAGACCTTGCAAAAGAAAACATAAATATAGAGAATATAGACATAAATAGGGTGCTGAAACAACAAATCCTAATCTAAAACTTCTGTTTCTTTATCAGAGAAAAATGGACATAATGGAAAACATAAGGAAAAAAAATGACAATTTAGGAAAACTTCACCATTGATATAGCTCACGGATTCTGTGAACATACTTGTATTATTGATGATCAAACCAGTTACAATACTCCATGTACAATAGCTCTCTGCAACTCAGAGCTTTCTTTAGTTCAGTCTAGCATTCCTCAACTAGCTTAGCAGCAAAAATTAGTCCAATAACTATGAAGTAACCAACATTTAAAATGAAGCTCATATGCAATATTTATATGCAAAATGAGGAGCTGCTGCCAATATTGGGTGTTTAAATGTTATTTATTATAGATTTAATGATTTTTGACCTTCGAGACCATGCAAGGCCCAAGGTAAAAATATCTGAAGGAGTTACTCTAAAATAATAACTTTGCCTTAACTTCTGAGTTATTTTAGTTGAAATATTTGACTTTAAAGGCTTTGTAATAACTTTGTAATAACTGTTGAGCTGCTTCAAAATATCTCTAATTGTGTAATAACTGGCTGATGCCTTTATTGGAAGAAAACATGTTGTAGGTGGCAATTTTGTCTTTAAAGAAGTAATTGTTTCTTTGTTGAGACATTTGAAACTATCTTTGGGTTGATCTGCCTTTGTTTTAATCATCAAACTTTGTTTAGGCCTTTTGAACCTTGATTTGGCTTTTATAATCTGTTTTACTGTCTTTATCCTTCATTCTGCCTTACGACTGTTTGTTTATTCATCTTTTGCTTTTAAACCTTTGGCTTTCATCCATTAATCACTGTCTTCAAGGCTAATCCTCTGTGTTTATCCTTTGGTCTTAAATTAGCCTTTTAATCTTTTTGTTCTTCATTTTCTTTCACCACTCCTTTGACTGTTGAATTTTTTTGTATTTGTCCTTTATGTGCAGGGAGGGTTTCTTCAATATATGAGGGTTTATAACCCATTGATGATCATGATTCATCTAGGGTAAACTTTATGCTAACCCTCCCGGCCCTTCTTCTGTGATTTTACCTCCTGGATCGTCATCCATAGGTTATTTTGACCTTTAGAATGCCCCTTTGGGCATCATCGCCATTAATAACCTGCAAAAAACACAAAAAAAGTTAATTTAAAAACCTGCGGGAGGGGTAAAACTGCATTTTTTTAGGGTTTTGAAGCATCGAGGCTAGCTTGCAGAGGAGGAGAAGACGCAGAGGGAAGGGTTCCAGAGGTGGTACATGGCGGATTTGGAGGCAAAGAAATTCGAATTTTGTCACGAGGGGGAGAAAGTGGTTTTAGAAAACCAGGGTGGTTTATCGCGTGGGTGATGAGCGGTAAGTGGTTTCGAGTCAATTGGACGCGATTCCACTAGGCGATTGATGCGTGCCAAGGCGAATACCGCCTACTTCGCCTTGGAAGGGGCTTAAGAATAGGCAGAGGAAATGGTCCTGTGGGGGTAATGGGGACCGGAGGCTGAGAAGGAAAGGGGCTTAAAGAGAATAGCGGAAGGTCAGGTTAGGGTCGTATGAGTGAGGGGCTAAGGTTTTAAGCCTGAGAGGGGCTTAAAGGCCTTTTTTACAAAGAGGGCGGGTATATTATAAAAACAGGGTTTTTATAAGTTTTTAGGGGGTCCGATAGGTTTAAAGGGTTAAGTTTAAAAAAATGAAAAATGACTTTTTCATTGTTTTAAGACTTTTTAGAAGAAAAATAATGAATGAGAGGAATTGTGAGGGGTTCTTAGGGGAAAGAAAAATGGATTTTCAGAGGGGAGAAAAGGGAATGAATGAGGGTGTAGGTGGAGTGATAAAATGAGTTAAACAGGCCCAAAAGATGAAGTCCTTTTGGAGCAGCAGGGTAGGCTTTTGAGAGGTCAAAAAATGAAGTTTTTAATGAATCAGTAAGCTTAGGATGATGAAGGCAGTGAGATTTCTAAAGATAGATGATAGGCAAATAATGCTATCTTTAGTTGCTTGTAAAACATCCACAGTCATCTAGTGAAATCTGTAAAATACAGGATGATAACAGTGGCTCCAGCTGGGGAGGGAAGCTCCTTTAGGAGGTGTCAAGAACCTCAGAGATCAAGTCTCTGGAAGAAGTAGACCAGTGCCTTGATTTTCATTTTGACAGAACTCCTTTAAAACTTGATGACTTGCTGCTTTGAAGAGGTGATTTTTCAGCATCTGAATCATAACATGATGGCTTCAACTCAACTTCTACCTACTCATCCTACTTGTTCTAACATTTTTTCTTCATTGGGTGCATTTGAATTAGCCAATCCTTGACATTATTGTTTTGAAAATAGGAAACTAACAAATTCTACACTTATATCGTCCAAGAGTTCAGATTAAGTTGATGAACTCATTTATTTCTCTACCTATTCTAACTATCTGTCAAGATTAAACTATTTGACAGATTTTCATTCTCTAATCTAAAACAAAAAAATGAAAACAAACCAAATCGGGATTGGACAGTCTGATTTGTTATGAGCAGTGATACTTTGTACAAGTCTGCATACACAATTTATTTTGTAGAAATTTAACACAAAATTTTGAGGGCTGAAATCTAGAATTTTCTTTTTATCCCTCTCTTCCTTTCTTGGTTTAGATTTTGAGCTTTGGAACCAATTTATTTTCCTAATCTAATCTAATCTATTGATAAGCCAAGTTTAGAGAGTTTGGCAAATCTTCATTCACTAACCTATCAGCAGAAATTTAAAATTCGCTCAGTCATGATTAGGTTGTATGACTGAATAAGGCTTCTCTCCTCAAGTAGTGGCATTTAGACTTGCACACTTTCAAAACTTACTCTTTTTTGGTATGGGGCTGTACCTTTTCTTTTTCTGCACTCTTTTTCTTTATTTTTGTATTTTTGTATTTATTTTTCTAATCTTTTCTTTAAACAATGTTATATACAATGGATAAAGCTTTTAAACTAGGCAACACTAGTGGAAATAATGTTTGAGAATCCTACCATTAACAGGACCTCCAAAAAGTTCTGTTTCATCCATCTCCTGTAAGAAAAATACTTTGTTGCCTCTGGCAGAATGGATGATGTAGGGACCTTTCCACAAATTTTCAAACTTACCATGCTTTCCCTTGTCTTCTCTTCTTGAGTCCCATTTGAGCACTTTGTCACCAATGTTGAAATCATTTGTCTTTGTCCTTTTGTCAAATAGCTTCTTGATGTTTTCTTGCACTAGTTGTGTTCTATTATAGTCTTCCTCTTTGGTTTGCTGCAACTGTATAGTCTGATTTATCCTTCTTATCATGTCATTTTTTTTCAGATTGTACTTCCTGGATCAGCTTCATGACTAGCACTCCTAGGCTTGTTGGAAAAATTGCATCTACTCCATAAACTAGCTGATAGGGAGACATTCCAATTGATTTCTTGCATGTTAACATGTCTGCCCATAATGCATGTACTAGTTTGTTGTGCCATGACGTTTGATTTCCCTCCAACAACTTCTTGATGATGTTCACCAAAATTTTGTTTGAGGATTCTGCCAGCCCATTACCTTGAGGGTAATAAGTTGTGGAATTACCCAATGTGATCTAATATTTGTGGCAAAAGTCCACCATTCTCTTGGATCTAAAGGCAGCAGCATTGTCAGTGATAATCTTTCTAGGACAACCAAATTTAAACAAAATATGGTTTTCAAGGAATCTAATGATGACTAGATCAGTGGCAATTTTAGAGGGGATGGCCTCTATCCATTTTGTAAAGTAATCAGTTGCTGTTAGGATCCACTTATGTTGGGCAGATGAAGAAGGATGAATTTCCCTAATGAAGTCTAGGCCCCACTGTTGAAAAAGAGCTTCAACAGAGATAGGGTGCAGAGGTAAGAGTAAGAGTAAGAGTTTTCTTTTTCCTTCAAAGATTTGACACTTGTGGCAGGCAACTACCAATTTATGGATGTCTTAGAAGAGAGTGGGCCAATAATAACCAACTCTAAGGATTTTGTTGACAATTGTTTTCCAACAGAGGTGGCCTCCACATTCTTCTTCATGAAACTCATGCTTGATCTTCTCTGCATCATTCTCAGGAAAACATTTAAGCAATACACCACTAGCATTTTTCCAATATAACCATTTATCTATAATGCAGTAATTTACAGCTTTTAACTTCAAGAATCTTGCATTTGTCTTAGATAAACCAGGAGGAACATTAAGATAGAAAAGCACATATAAAATATCAACATACCAAAGTGAATTCAACAAAACTTATTCAACATGAGAGGCTATGCATTCTTATTGTTCTTCTAAAACATCAACCATATTCATATCTAAGGCTTTGAGATTTGATTCAGCCATAAGTTTTGCAATTCCTTGTCCTTTGATCAGTTTAGTGGGTCTAATTTCTAAGTCATATTCTAATATAACAGCAATCCACTTCCCTCTTTTTCCATCAGGATCTTGTGTTAAAATGTCTTTGACAACTGTGTAGGGAACAAATGCAATGATGTGTGAGTGTAAAATGTAAACTCTGAAATCTTTCAGGGCCTTGATTAAGGCAAAAGTCTGCTTTTCCATTATGTTGTATTTCAGAGGTGCATCTCTTAATGCTTTGCTGAAGAATGCAATGGGCTACTCTTACCCTTTTATGTTTTTCTGAAGTAGGACAACAACCACTGTATGTTCTGATGTAAAGGAGAAAATGAAGAAATCTTTATCAAAATCAGGACTGATTAGAACTAGTGTTTGGGTGAGTGCTTGTTTTGCTTCAATGGTCCATTTAACTCATGTTTCTCTTTTTAACATATTTGTAATGATTCTAAGGAGTTCAAAAAGATTTGGTATGAACTTTCTAAAGAAATTAATCTTTCCAATAAAAGATTGCAGTTCTTTGATATTTCTAGGATGATTGATTTTCAATATTTCTTCAATCCTTTTTGGGTTTATTTTTATTCCCTCTTCAGATATGATATGGCCTAGAAGTTTTCCTTCTTAGAGGCCAAATAAAGTTTTCTTGGGGTTTAAGGATAGACCATACTTTCTACATTTCTCAAAGACCTTTCTTAAGTGAGCAAGGTGTTCTTCATCTGTTTTGGAATAGACAGTGATGTCATCTAAATATATTACAATGAATAAGCCTATCTCCTCTGAAAAAGAAATATCCATGGCTCTTTGGAATGTGGCACCAACATTCATTAAACCAAAGGGCATTTTTACATACATGAAAGTGCCCCAAGGTGTAGTGAAAGCTATCTTAAGTTGATCATCAGGATGTACTAGCTCTTGGTTGTATCCTGAAAAGCCATCTAGCAAATAAATCCTCTTAGAACCTACTACCCTTTGTAAGATATGATCCATTTTGGGCAAGGGGTAGTTGTCCTTTAAAGAGGCTTTGTTTAAGTTTTTGAAATCTATACAAAGTCTTATTTCTCCTGTTTTCTTCTTCACAGATACAAGATTGGACACCCATTCTAAGTATCTCACCGGGACTATGATCCCAGCATCATACATTTTCTTGATTTCCTTCTCAACTAGAGGTAACTGCACAGGTTTATTCTGCGCAATTTTTGTCTAAAAGGTTTCTGGTTTTCTTTGAGAGGTATCTTATACTGAATTATCTCTATATCATATGATTTTAATTCCTCATAACTCCAAGCAAAAACATCAGAAAATTCTCTAAAAATCTCAAGGTATTTCAGTTTTATATGAGCTGGCAGTGTTTTGGATAATTTAATCAGCTTGGGTTTTTCATCGCTGCCTATATTGCACTCTTCTATTTCAGTTTCAATGGGTTCCATTTTTGGCTTTTTGGCAACATCATTAAAGTAAAACAATTCTTCTAGAGGCACCAGTCCCTTTGGCAAGTTATCAGTGCTAGACTGCAGTACTTCAAAATCTTCTTGTTCTAAATTAGTGTTTAGCTCTGTTTTCTGTGGGTGTTCTTTAGTTAACAGATTTATATCAGCAATGTTAGGAGTTCTTCTTTGTACGATTGTTCCTCAGTAAGACAATCTTCTTCATACTCTGAGTCTAAATTGGTCATTTCAAACCCATTTTTGGACTGTAGGAAATCCTCTATCTGTTTATCTCCTTCAAGGACTTGCCAATGTTTAATATTATCAGGGACTACTGGTCTATATTTGACTTGGATTGTGTATTTTTTGCTTTCATAAGGTTTTTGACATGTACTAGTAGCAAATGCTAAACCATTGGCAAGAATGTTTTGGTTTCTAGGGACAAAGTTAAGCTCATATTCTGTGAATGTTTTCAAGAGGTCAACAACATCATCTCTATATGCTTGTAGTCTTGGATGCTTGGCAGTATATTCTCCATTTACTTGGTTAATAATCAGTTCTGAGTCTCCATGAACAGTTATCCTCTTGGCTCCTAGTTTTTTCAATAATTGCAGTCCTAAGAGGACAGCCTCATATTCAACTATGTTATTTGTGTATTGAAAGTTTAGTTTATATAAGTGTCCTTTTGCATGATTGTTCTTTGTGTTATGTACCCATATGCCTACTCCTGAACCAGCTTTGCTACAAGACCCATCAAAACTCATACTCCAAAGAGGTTCAATTTTAGATTTATTAAAGTCATTTCTGTCTTCTTTGTCCTATTCACTGTGGCTGTCACTATGTTGTTTTTTAGGATCTGCACTATGTTCATTTTTATTTTGTTCCTCAAAGTTTTCACTATGTTGAGATTTATCTTGCTTTTCATGATCAATCCCATGTTGATGGTTGGTTTTTTGCCTATGATCTTCATTATGTTTGTTGTGATGTTCTGAGTTAGTAGATTGTTTTAGTTGTTCCTCCTTTCTTTCCTCTTTTTCTATTGCTGGTTTTTCATCTCCTTCTCCTTGCTCATTAAGATTTTCATCATTGTAAAGAATGAATGAGTCAAGGTCTGTGTGAATAGAATAAAGTGGGGAGTTGTCTGGTTTTTCTTGACTACTAGCCATGTATTTCATGTGTGTTTTCCTATATAGTATTCTTGGTTGACTAAAAACATGGATGGTTGCGTAAGTCATATCCATTTGCAGGATACCTTGGAGTTTAGCACCCCATGACCTTGAAAGGAGCATGCCATATTTAGGAGGTATATTAGCCACTACAATGTCCATCACTAAGCTCTTGGCTGCTATTTGTGCTAAGTTGACACATAAATTTTTAATTAGGTCTAGACATTTAACTCTACTGGAATCAAAAGAGTATAAATCTTTGTAAGGTCTAGTTATCTCAAGGCCAAGTCTCTCCATCACTACTTTAGGCATAAGGTTGTGGGAGGCTCCTGAGTCAAGCATGGCATTGTGAAAAATCTTATTATGGATGTTTAGACTGACATAAAAGGGAGAAACACCTCCTTCTTGAAATTTTCCTTCTACTTCTGATCCAAACAAAAGCTCAGGCTTGTCATCAGTTACATTGACAGAATCAATTTGTTCTCCTATGTTTAAAGCTCTCAAAAGTTGGGTTTTATATACATCTTGGGTGACTAATTCAGTAAGAGGGACATGGATCTTGATTTTGGCAATTTCACCCTCTATGTTGAAAGGTGTCTGAGTTTTCAAAATGTTTAGATCAGCCTTCTTAGTCACTTTTTTCTCAACAAATTCAGCTTGTTGGTTTTTATTATGAATAATAGTTAAAATAGTTCTACTAGAGCATTAGCTGAGTTGCTAGTGCTACTTTGGTCACCACTATGTTTGTCCTTAATTTGGCTATTTTTATTTTTGTTTCTATCAGAACTTTCAGCCACTGTTTTGTTGTTTTCTGTTGTCTTTTTAGAAATGTTTTCAGAATTATTTCTAGAAAAAAATTTAGAGGCTTTCTTTTTGGGAGTGTCTTGACTCTTTTTACTCCTAAGATCATACTGTCTGTGTACTTCCATTATAGCATTTTCAAAGCCTTGTTTGTAATCTTCTGATTCTAGGTTTTCTTCATCATAGGGTGCATATATGGTCTGTTCTTCTTCATTGAGGAAAACAATATCCTCACTATTTACTCTCAATAAGTTTATGTGATCTTCCTCTGTTTCTTCAATCACTCCCTCATCTTCATCAGCAAAGTTTTGTTGGAAAGGAGGCCTGATTTGCTGATTAGGGCCTCTTTGTCTAATTTGAGGGGGATTCTTTCTAAAGTTTTGGTTCTAATTTTGATTTTTATTTTGTGGAGCTGTTTGGTTTTCTTTAGGATAAGCTCTCTCATTCATGTTTATTCTCTCCATCATTTTCTCCATAGTTCTAACCAGACTATTGATTTTGGAATCTGCTGTGGAGGGTCCATCTTCATCTTTGTAGGTGACCCTTTTCTCTGCTTTCAATCTAGCCCTTATGGCATTTAGATTAGCTTCTACACTTACTACCCCTTTCTGCATATCTTCTAATGTGAGGGGTTCTTTCTCCCTTAATTGATAACACATCATTTTCTCCATAGTTCTTACCCGACTATTGATTTTGGAATCTGCTGTGGAGGGTCCATCTTCATCTTTGTAGGTAACCCTTTTCTCTGCTTTCAATCTAGCCCTTCTGGCATTTAGATGAGCTTTTACACTTACTGCCCCTTTCTAATGTGAGGGGTTCTCTCTCCCTTAATTGATAACACATGTCTAGGTCAAAACCTTAAGGAAAATTCATTAAGGCTAAGCCTTGTGGGGGTTTCATTTGTGGAGGGAGTGTATTATAAACACTATTGAATCTAGTGCAATAATCTTGGACACTCTCTACGACATTTCTTTTAAGGTCATTGTATTCTGATAGGATTTGGAGGGGATTTCTCTTGACTTCCCATTTGTTTAGGAATAGTTGATGAAGGCAGGGAGATCATTAATATTGTTAGGGGTTAAGCCTTTGAACCATTTTCTTGCTTCTCCCCCTAAGCTTTGAGAAAACATTCTAAGTTTAACAGTTTCATCATCTTTTTCTTGTCTGTCAAAGTAGTCATTCATTCTGTCCACATGTTGTTGAGTTGTAGTGGAACTAATAGCATCATATAATGGAATCCTGGACTGATAGTCCCGTGGTAGAGCAACTAGAGGTAAAGGAAGGACTAAGGGAGCATACCATGTTGCCATGATATGATCTTGTGGAAACAATGGGGGATTAACAAGTGGAGGTAGATGATGAAGTGGAGTGGTTTGAATAGTGGATGTATGGGTGGGTGTAGTTGAAGTACTTGGACCAGCTAAGTGATTTTGAGCAAATTTAGGATGAGAGAAGCCAAATTTTTAGAGAAAATGGAAATCAGGAGGAGTGGAAGGGGAGGCTTCCCTACTATTACTTTGATGTGAGTTTACAGGCTTGAGGTTTATTTGGTCTATACCACTTTGTGACTTGGTTCTGGATAGGTTTTTTATTTGAGGTAAGTCAACTTGGGTATTTTGCAAGGTTATAAGGTTTTTAGGGACAAAACTTGCTCCGTGGATTGGTCTGTCAATAATTGGATTCTACGATATAGGAGACCTCCTAAGGATGCTTTCAGGATTGTCAACTATTGCAGGAGGATTTGGGTTAGGATGGGATCTATTATGGATTCTTCTAGAAGCCAAGATTTTGGACCCAACCAGTTATAAAGGTTTTTAGAGGTATAACAGTCTTAGGACACAAACCAAACTGTAAAAGAGATACTTAATCCACAAAGTATTCTTGACTGGGTATTGTTTAATGTTTTGATGGTATAATAAGTTTCCCAGTGGAGTCAAAGGAAAACCAGTGAGGTCAACAGGCCTACTGAAAAACCAGTGGAGTCACTAGGTGGAGGATTTTTACTTGTCTTACAGGACTGGTTGTTGTCCACCATCAACAATCAAGAACCATTCTTGGCTGACACTTGATTCATCTTGAGTTTTAAAGTGAGATTTTCTGAGCTCTTGAAATTATCTATTACTCAGTACTCCCCAGTATGGTCGCCACTATGATTTTTGGCCTTCAAGACCATGCAAGGCCCAAGGTAAAAATATCTGAAGGAGTTACTCTGAAATAATAACTTTGCCTTAACTTCTGAGTTATTTTAGTTGAAATATTTGACTTTAAAGGCTTTGTAATAACTTTTGAGCTGCTTCAAAATATCTTTGACTGTGTAATAATTGCCTGATGCCTTTATTGAAAGAAAACATGTTGTAGGTGGCAATTTTGTCTTTGAAGAAGTAATTGTTTCTTTGTTGAGTCATTCGAAACTGTCTTTGGGTTGATCTGCCTTTGTTTTAATCATCAAACTCTGTTTAGGCCTTTTGAACCTTGATTTCCTCAAGGGATCCCATGTTACTCTTTTCCACCAAGAGGGATCAAAACCTTTGAGGTGCAAGATCAAAGGTTTTGAAGTGCAAAATTGATATCCCTTAATCTAGGAGGATGAACCAGCCAGGCACAAAACCGGATCAAAACCCTTGAAGTGCAATCCTAAAACCCTTAAAAGGGAAATCTCAATCTCAATGTCCTTGTACAAAGAAGGGGATCAAACCCTTGGAAGGGAAAATCTAAATGCCCTTGTACAAGTAGGGGGATCAAACCCTGGAAGGGAAAATCTCAATGTCCTTGTACAAGTAGGAGGGAGGGATCAAAACCTTGAGGGTAAAATCTCAATGTCAACCCAAATGTTAATTTTTTTGTACTAGGTGGGATCAAATATTTTTCTTTTTCATACCTGGAGGGATCAAAATCCTTCATATGAAACTGAAATCAATAATTTTTTTTACGAGGGCTTATTAAAACTCTGGAGGTGCTCAATCTTCAAGGTGAGAATCTCAATGTTCTTTAAGATGGTGGCTCAATACCTGAGCACCCTCTCGCTTTGTATCAAAATGTTCAAAGCCCTCAAGATAAAATGTTTTTGCATCTGAATGGTTCAAAACTCTTCAAGTGCAAACCTCAAGGGATCCCATGTTACTCTTTTCCACCAAGAGGGATCAAAACCTTTGAGGTGCAAGATCAAAGGTTTTGAAGTGCAAAATTGATATCCCTTAATCTAGGAGGAAGAATCAGTGAGGCACAAAACTGGATCAAAACCCTTGAGGTGTAATCCTAAGGGATCATAACCCTTTAAGTGCAAATCTCAATGTTTTCGATCAAAACCCTTGAGGTGCAATCCTAAGGGATCATAACCCTTTAAGTGCAAATCTCAATGTTTTCATGCTGGGAGGTATCAAAACCCTCAAGATGCAAATTTTATAAACCTCAAATTTCATCTCTCTTTTCCCACCAAAAGGGACCAAAACCCTTGAGGTGAAAAATCAATGTTCCTTAATTGAAGTGCATGAATAAATATTTCTTAATCTAGCAAATTTCATCTCTCTTTTCCTACCAAGAGGGATCAAATCAAAACCTTTGAGTTGCAAAATCAATATTCTTTAATTGAAGTGCATAAATCAATATTCTTTAATCTAACCGGAGGAAACTGTGAGGCACAAAACTCTTCAGGTGCAAACCTCAAGGGATCCCATGTTACTCTTTTCCACCAAGAGGGATCAAAACCTTTGAGGTGCAAGATCAAAGGTTTTGAAGTGCAAAATTGATATCCCTTAATCTAGGAGGATGAACCGGCGAGGCACAAAACCAGATCAAAACCCTTGAGGTGCAATCCTAAGGGATCATAACCCTTTAAGTGCAAATCTCAATGTTTTCAAGTTGGTAGGTATCAAAACCCTCAAGATGCAAATTTCATCCTTCTTTTCCCACCAAGAGGGACCAAAACCCTTGAGGTGCAAAATCAATGTTCCTTAATTGAAGTGCATAAATAAATATTTCTTAATCTAGCAAATTTCATCTCTCTTTTCCTACCAAAATGGATCAGATCAAAACCCTTGAGTTGCAAAATCAATATTCTTTAATTGAAGTGTATAAATCAATATTCTTTATTCTAACCAGAAGAACCTGTGAGGCACAAAACCCGTGGGTGGGTTTTATCCTTCTTGCCCTTCGATAAACCCAGAGCCAAGATGAATCTATTTAGTTGAGATTGGTTTTCAACCTGTAAGCACGTAGACACTCACATTAACAGAATTAATCCATTCATATATCTAGTTGTAATAAAAGAGAAACTTACATTGACAGAATTCATCCATTTATATATCTACATGTAACAAAAGAGAAGGAAAAGGAACTGTCCTGCTCCAAAGCTTCCTTTCGACTTTTCCCCCTTATCTACGACTATATCTCGGCCTTTTCAATGGAATATCAATAACTGATGCAGAAACCACCTCAACTAAGTCTAGCAGATCAGTGAGAGCTGTTGCATTACCCTCTGGAATTGAGCTGTTGCGTTACCCTCTAGGAACCTTTTGATAATCTGCTCAAGATGACTTTGCCAATCCACCTCAGATCAGTCCATGAAGAGGTGGTGCAGAAGTCTGATGAGTCCCCAAGTGTGAGTACAGAAGCAAACATCTTCAATACTTTTCACCTTTCGATATCCTGCCGAAGAAACACACCAGTCCATGAAGGGCTGGTGCAGTTGTTTAAAAGGTTTGCAAATACAGAAGCAAATATTTTCAGCAATTTTGCAGTTTCTTTTATGGATCTTCTTGAAGAGCCCAAAGGGTGCTGAGTGCTCATCAATCTAGCAATCAATAATACACTACCGTTGTTTCCAATTTCATTATGATCTACAAGGAGTGCCCCATTTCTTTCCACTATCTCGGTCGGGACTATTGCATAAAATGCCAAAACACAGCATTGAGAGTCTGAATGCTGAATAAACTCAAATAATAGCCTTGGCAACGATGGAGATATGACTGACAAAGCCTATCGATGATCTGTTTTCAAAAAAAAATAAAGACCACGGCAAGAAGAAACATGAGTGAAAAGAAGGGAATTGTATTAATCGACATACCAAAGGTTACTGTCAGCATGAACCCATCTTAACACAGATATATTAAGTTAAGCAAGGATAAATTCCAAATCCAAACCTCTCATATCTTAAGAGAATCCATCTTAATGCCAAATATATCAGCATGAAACCCATTTTAACCCCAGATATATCAACATGAACCTATCTTAACCTCAAAGATATCAGAATGAAATCCATTTTAACCCTGATATATTAGGTACAGACAGAAAAAAAAATTCCAAATGCAAATCTAAGAATGCAAACGTCTCATAGCTTAAAAGATTCTGGGTCAAGATGGATGTATCCTCGTTTATTTATTTAGGTCAAGAATTTTTCCTATTTACATTTTAAAAGGCAAGATATTCAGTTTTTTTCAGTTTTTTTAACTTGATAAATTCCAATTCCAAATCTCTTATATCTTAAAAGGTTCATATCTTAAAACATTCCATCTTAACGCGAGATATATCATCATGAACCTATCTTAATCTCAGATATATACATCTTCACCCAGATATATTAAGAACAGAAAAAATAAAAAATTCCAAATGCAAAGTTCAAACCTCTCCTAGTTTAAGATTCTGAGTCAAGATGGTTGTATCCTAGTTCATCTATTTAAGTCGAGAATTCATTTTCTTCAATTTAGTTCAGTCTCGCACTTTTGACATTAAAAGAGAAGATTTCATTTTTTCCCAATTTAGTTCAGATTCATACGTTACACAGAGCGTCTCCCCCACCTGAGCTATAAGTTGATATGACAAAATACTACTAGATATGACATACACACAGCGTCTCCCCCATCAGAGCTATAAGTTGATATGACAGAATACTACCAGATTGGTGGAGGACTAGCATATAACAATCTATTGAGCACCAAGGGGAAGAGGGAAACAAAACTTACACAACTCATACCTTACACACAGCATCTCTCCCACCTGAACTATAGATTTATATGACCAGATTTCAAGGAATACTACCAGAGTACCATATATCAACCTATTAAGCACCAAGGGGAAAAGGGAAACATAACTTGCACGACTCATACGTTACAAACTGCATCTCCCCCACCTGAGCTATAAGTTGTATGGCCAGATTTCAAAGAATACAAATTGGTGGACTAGCCTAGATCAATCTATTAAGCCCCAAGGGGAAGAGGGAAACAATACTTGCACTGAGCACCTCTATATATCCTGGGTTTAGATTGATCTATGTTTATGTTTGTATACGGATATTTATATTTGGTTTATTTGTTATGTGCATAGGAAAGTTTATATATATGGATGGTTTATTTGTTATGTGCATAGGAGAATTACATGAAGGACACCAATGTTGTGATATGCATCTTTCCCAACCCGGGTTATAGAGAACGGTAAGCCTTATTTCCCAAGCTATCCAGCAATAAATACGCCTGGGCACATACTGCCCACGGTAGGATTAAAGCAAGTACACCATCCAGCGGTAGGCAGTATATGCCCAGGCATATTTATTGCTAGATAGCCTGGAAAATAAGACTCGCCATAAAGAACCCTACTTGATGCAATTAAGGTTATCTTGTAATGATGACGTCCTAATCATTGATTAATGAACCCAAACACTTTCCTTTGTCCTAAGAAAATTTACTAACAGTTTCTTTGGGAGTGTTAATAAACAGCAGAAGACATTGCCAGATATTATTTAACCTTGGAATTTCATAAAATTGCATTGACTGTCTTGATAAGATTAAAAAAAATATCGAGATGGGATCTCAACAAAACCATTGCTGTCCAAAGAGCCGTTTTAATGATCAGCGTAGCATTTGTATATCTGGTTGAGTGCATCTTTTTACAGGATCAATCTGGTTTGCGTCGGAAATGAAAGCTTTGCATGATGATTGTGAACGTTTTGAAATATTTCCTCCTGGACATATATACTCCAGCAAAGCAGGTATTTCCAATCTTTGCCAACAAAATGCAATTTTTTCATATATTGAATGCATTAAAACCCCCTTTAGCTTATCCATCGTTTAATGCATGTATAAAAATTCCTTCCATCATAGAAACATGAAAAGTCTGAAGTAACATTATTAAGAATACAAATAATAAAGAAACATTACGGACAGTGACTTTGGTTTAATTTTTTGTTGATCCATATAGAGCACCAATGAGAGCAGACCATACTCTGGAATACCATAGTAACTTTCTTGGAAATCAGACACCAAACATATTGGTTGAACATATTGGTTTAATGGCTGCTGCAGGAGGCATGCGAAGATGGTACAACCCACCTTGGTATTCGGAAGCTATACCATCTACTCCTTATGATCCTTTGGCTCTTCGACAAGCATTTGAGTGTGTATGAAACCATCTATTTTTTATGTTGTGTTTGCAACTAGAGTAAGCATTATGAGTAACATAAAAATCTTGGGAAATTAGATGAGACATTATATTCTAAGATTATGGTTTTGAACTTTTGATTTCGAGGCGAAGCTCAGAGCTTAATCCCAACTCCATGCTTTTTAGGTACACTCCCAATCTCATTGGTGGCTTTGAGGTCCGCACCAGAGAAAATTATCTAGCATAGCTTTATCGAGCAACAATGCTATATGGTCATTGTTCAACATATTGTTATTGAGCAACTAAGCTATGTTGAACATATATTTATTTTCTAATTATGTGATCCCCTGTATCCTCTTAGGATGGCCTGGCAAAATTCGGTTTCATGCTCTTGTAGTTGTAACAGGACAATGCAATTCTTCTTTGCAAGGCTTTTTGGTATCTAAGTCCTAGTGCCCTCTTATGATGGCCTGTTGAAATTGCCAAATTCAGTATCATATCCTTGTAATAGGTCAATGACACCCTTCTTTGCAGTCCTTATCCTTTAAAACCTAAGTTCACACCATTTATACAGTCCTATTCATTATATTCCATGCCTTTCATCATCAACATGCATTTTTCTTCTTCATTGTAAGTTTTGCTTTTGATTGATCTGTGGAGAGCTGCAAAACCCAATACCACACTAATGTAGTAAAGATCCACTTCAACAAACCATGGGGTAATCCCCAATCATCATGAACAGGCATGACCTTTATGATTTTCTTTTATTTTCTTATTTGTTAATATGCTGTTGATTTCATGTCTTTCACTGATTCAGGCCGTGATTAAAAGACTCATGTCAGATGTTCCTTTTGGAGTTCTGTTATCGGGAGGCCTTGACTCATCATTAGTTGCTGCGGTTGCTTCCCGTTATTTGGAAGGCACAAAAGCTGCTCAAGAGTGGGGACCAAAGCTCCATTCCTTCTCCATTGGTTTACAGGTTCCTTCACATACTGTATTACTCTTTTTGTGTTGATATGTCTGTGTCTTCAATCAATACTATTTCCATTTAGAATCAATTCTATTTTCCATCTATACAGTAAGCATAGATCCATCCTAACCAAAACCAGGTGTAAACGTCGAAGTTTTTGCCCCTTATTTGTAATTCAATTTAATTTAATAAACAATGAGGTTTGTACCATGAAAAGTTTTGCATAGACGAACTGTAGTTTGCTTTCTGTGCATTGTTTTCCTATAAGAACAATATATTAGTTAATTTATTGCATATATATGATGCAGGGATCTCCTGACCTAATAGCTGCTAAAGAAGTTGCAGAGTGTCTAGGCACCATACATCATGAATTTCATTTTTCTGTCCAGGTATTTCTTATGATTCTCCCTGGATAGAGGGCTGAACTAAACCGAGCGTCCGTTTTAGAATTCTATACAGTAAAAAGAGTCATATGATTAGAAGCCACATGAATGATGAAATTATTATGCTTGAATGTTTTTTTCATCATAACAGGATGGTGTTGATGCAATAGAGGATGTTATCTATCATATTGAAACATTTGATGTCACCACTGTAAGGGCTAGTGTACCAATGTTCCTGATGTCTCGCAAAATCAAGTCCCTGGGTGTAAAGATGGTTCTTTCTGGAGAAGGGGCAGATGAAATTTTTGGAGGTTATTTGTATTTCCACAAAGCTCCAAACAAAGAAGAATTCCATCGTGAAACATGTCGGAAGGTACATGCACATAAGCTATGAAAAGTTTTGGAGATAGACAGTCTCCTTATCCATTGTGGGTACTTGACTTTCTATTCTCTTGATTCAAAAGATACCAAAAAATCTCAAGTATCGTGAGCGGTATATAGAAGAACCCCTAAACTATTTCTCACAGTTAATGAGAACACTAAACATAAATTGCAGTAAACATAACGTTTTCTTCCGTGTCCTGAAGTATTTTTTTACAATGCAGATCAAGGCTCTGCACCTATATGATTGTCTAAGGGCAAATAAGGCCACAGCAGCCTGGGGTTTGGAAGTCCGTGTGCCTTTCTTGGATAAGAATTTCATCAATGCTGCAATGGAAATAGATCCTGAATGGAAGATGGTACCATTCTAGTCTTTTTGTGCAAGACAATTATTTGCAAATAGGATCGTCAAAGAACCAGACAATTTTATTTCAACAGTACCTCAACTTAATCTCAATTCTCTTTAGCAATTTGCTTGATAAATTTTCTAATATATACATTTTGCGACTCCAGCATAGTACGTCTTATTAGATGTTTTATGATTTATATATTTGCATTGAGGAATTCTGTTATGGGAACATCTTAACTGGTTAAGCTTAGTTAATGTAACGTAAGTTAATTTTTATTTTTTCCACTAAAACTGTAGACCAGTTTCTGATAGTGATTGGTTTATTAGCATCGTTGTGCAAAACCCATTATAACTGATGGATTTTTCCGTTCAGCAATAAAATGCAGACAACTAACTAGACTTTTCATGTTTTGTTAGGTTAGACCTGATCTTGGCCGCATTGAAAAGTGGGTCCTCCGCAAGGCTTTTGATGACGAGGAAAGACCTTTCCTACCTAAGGTTTGAAATCCATTCTTAACATACAAAGCAACAAGCTAGAAGCTACTGTAATACCATTTATGGTACCAAATTTATAATCTGTATCTCAGTATGTTTTTCTAGTGGCCCAACCAAGAGTAAAATGATGTTACTGCATACTGTCTATTATCTAATAAGAACTTAAACAGTGACCTTTAATATCTAAAGAAGCTTACCGATTGTAAAAACAGTGACTTTTAATGTCTAAAGAAGCTTACCGATTGTAAAAACAGTGACTTTTAATGTCTAAAGAAGCTTACTGATACAATCGAATCGATCAACAATCCAAGAGAGAAATCAAGGACCAGGTGCCAAATACCAAAGGCAATTAGGTGACTAACTATAGTCTGTAAGTACTAAGAAGGCTTGACCTGAATGCAGGCGTGATGAGATGGATTATTTTTCTCTGACCATTTGTATCTAGTAACCAAATTCATTGGGATCATTAAGCTAGTTGCCTTCGGGTTTTGGTACCTTGTCTCTTTGGTTCCAGATTTGCTTCAGTAGCATTTGACCTCCTTACTGGATTGTTTGATTCTGGTCTTGCAATCAGAAATTTGCATCATCATAATTGGCAATTCCGCCAGGAACATCCATATGGATAACTGCAATTGTTAAGAGTGGATATAATCTCTCACCCAAAATCCTCAGGTTACATTGACAGTCAATCTTCTTAGGTTATAACTAGGAAGAGATTTAACATCAGTAACATGATCTATAGTTTTTCTAATGATGATTTTTGAACTCAGATTCATACTTCTAAGGCTATCTCACTTTCGGCAAGTAAGAAGGAAGTGGGCCATTCCTCTGCCATGTCAGACTTCATTGAATAGATAAACCTGAAATGTCAATCGAGTTAAAATGTCATTTGAGTTTAGCTTTAAATTGGATGATTCGATGGAATCGGTGGGATCCTTTCCACCCAAGTTCAATTCTTGTAGTTTGATATGTAGCTCCATCCAAGCTCAAGTTTTGTAGTTTGACATGTAGCTCTATAATAGAGTAATTATATTGTGCTCTTAAGTGAGTCTATATTGCTAGCTCAAGTCTTGTGGTTTGACATGTAGCTCTATAATAGAGTAACTATATTGTGCTCTTAATTGAGTCTATACTGCTAGCTGGGCTAGCCAGTTACCAGCAACTTTTCTCTTTCTTTTTCTTTCCTTCGGACTGAGAGTTCTTCCTTCCTCTTCCTTTTTCGTCCCTTCCTGCTGAGAGGAGGGCTGAATTCTTTCTCTGGGTGGTTCCCATAAATAAAAAAAAGGAAAAGAAAGAAAGACCAACCAAAAATACATAAATAAATAAAAAGAAAGAAAGAAAGACCAACCAAAAATAAATAAATAAAAAGAAAGACCGACCAACCAAATAAAATAGAAATATGAAAAATAAATTAAAAATCTAGAAGGGATGTTTAACTTCATTTTTTGCAGTAATCTCCGCATGTGTCAATGAGAACCGTTCTGTGAATTTCATTGGTCTCGGGTTTAGTGATTGAAGATTTAAGCTAACAATTGACTCCAAAATGTCACAGCATATCTTGTACAGACAAAAGGAGCAATTCAGCGATGGAGTTGGATATAACTGGATTGATCAGTTAAAAGGATATGCCGCTGAACAAGTATATGATTCTAACTTGCCCATTTTCTTATTTAGATACCATTTTCTTATTTAGATACCATCTCGCAAAAAATTCGCAGTTGATATTTATTTTATTTTGCAGTCATGCGTCTCTGCCTTCCTCATTTTAATGACAAAGATTTTGAATATTGAATGTTTGTCACAGCAGCAATTGTAAGAATAAGAATACTTTGCAGTTTTATGAATAATATTAATCTATCGAATTATTCGAATTATACTTCACTTATAGGAAATTATATTTAAGTCAAACTGATCAAAACAAAACTTAAACTTACTTATCCCAGTTGAATTTAAAAAAAAATGATATCTAAAATAAATTTGTCTAAAACTTTTCACAACAACAAAAGGTCACCACAACACACAACAAAATAAAATAACTTTGATAAATTTGTCTGAAACTTTTCACAGCAACCAGAAATCACCACAACACACAACAAAATAAAATAAGTTTGATTCGATTAGGAAGAACAGCCTCTGACAACACAATATTTGACAAAAAGGAGGAGAGAACCTTAGTTAATAGCCCTAGTATTTCACCAACACGTTTAGTGCAAATTTATTTTATGAAACCTACGGGTATAGTATAAGGCGAGCCTTATATCCCAGTCTATCGGCCCATAAATGCACTGAGAGACGAAATGGCCACCGTCAGATTAAAGCAATAAATGATCCTACGGTGACCATTTCGTCTCTCAGTGCATTTATGGGCCGATAGACTGGGATATAAGACTCACCATAATATAACGTGCAAAACATAATAATAATTCTAATCTGATTAGGAATAACAACCTTCCTCTTAAGAATTCTAAAACTTGGTGAAGTTAGTATAGATATATTCTGACAATTAATTTCCTATCACGCTTGATTGCATGATAGCTTCTATACTTTTTAACACATGTTTAGTACAAATGTCTTTCAAAAGAGCAAAGGTTATGATAGCAGAATCTGAAAATTATACTTAAATTAGATTCAGCTTTTTGTTTTACTGCTCTTAACCACTGTTCTATGGCAGCAGTGTACATTAGTATAAATTTCTTTTAATAGAGCAAAGGGTATAGCAGGATCTGCAAATTATACTTGAAGCTGCTTAGATGCAGATTCTTATTTCACTGCTCTTAAGATGCCCTGGCTAGCGCTGGCTCTCTGTATTTTTTGGCTGTGTAATTAGTATATATTCACAATTAGTATTCACATAGTATTCACACTTAATTAGTATTCACAATTATTTCCTTGAAAGTTAGTATAGATATATCTGACAATTATTTCCCTATGACACTTGATTTGCAGTAAACTTCTATATTTTTTAACATTTTTAACACATGTTCAGTATAGTCTACTATTTTAGAAGAAGAGTAAAGAATATAGTAGTATGTTGGGTATGTGTTATATTTTTTCCATGATTAGTTGCACGTGCGGGGGGTCATAGGGGGCGATAGGCCTCTCTGTACGTTGCGTCGGGCGTAGCAGGGGGGTCACATGGGGTGGCAGCCCCCCCTTTTCGGGGTCCGGGGCAGCGCCTCAACGCTCCGGGAAAAATTTTGTGGACCCTATTTTTCGGTGGGCGGACCCGCCCATAGTTTTGTGCATGGGTTTGCACATGGTTTTAGGGCACGATGGTTTTTGGCTCCTGGTATTTTGTAGATCCGGTCAAGGGAACTACGGTTATGTTCTAATCCAGAGTTAATGGATTGGGGTTTATGAATGCTTCAGTGTGTATATGTGTTGTAACACTAAAAAGAATATAATGAAAAATCAAGCTGGTAGTCTGATTTGGGATCCAGAGGAAAATCTCTGTGTATATCTATTTTATGTTTTATTCTCTCGCTATTGTTTATTTTCTGTTTTAAGATTTATTTGCAGATAATTTTTGTACACGGTTAAAACTTACAAGCAAGATCTGAAAATTATACCTAAGCTGCTTACATTCAGCCTTTTGTTTTAGCTGTTCTAGGGCAGTGCTGTACATTTGAATGAATTTTTTTTAATAGAGCAAAGGTATAGCAGGCTCTTCAAATTATACTTGAAGTTGCTTAGATGTATCTTTTTGTTTTACTGCTCTTAAGCTGTCCTGGGCAGCGCTAGCTTTCTGTATTTTTAGGCTGTGTACCTGTAACTTAATTATGACAGGAATGAAGGTCCGACCTGTTTCCTCAGAGCAATCTGGAGGCTGCTAAAATATGAATCCATGTTTTTTCCTACCTGTCCATCCTATATTATTTGTTTTTAAAATTTTACTTATTTAACCATTGCCTATTGTTTGATTTTTTTTAAATTCTGCCGATAGTACAATACTAAATAATAAAAAGACATCTCAAGAACGATACGTTATGTAGCAAAAGAGTGACCACACAGATCCCTCCTCCTCACATAAGTGAGGAAGGGCAAGTATATTTTCTTTGGCTCTTTTATATGAGATAAAAGGGTTGCCACACTGGTATCTTCTTGGCTCTTTTATATGAGATAAAAGGGTTGCCACACTGGTCCACCTCCCCTCCCCTCCATAAAACAAGGAGGGAAAGCATGACTGGTTTGCCTGATCTCAAGATATTTTCCATTATTTCTATGACTAGTTTATTTCAGAAATATGAAACCCTTGACATTATTTTTATGAGTTTGTTTATTTCAGAAATATGAAACCCTTGGCTCATTCAATATAAAATGAAAAATGTTCGTTGTCATTGTCAGGTGACAGATACAATGATAACAAACGCCAAGTTTGTTTATCCGGATAATACACCTACCACAAAAGAGGCATACTTCTACAGGATGATATTTGAAAGATATTTCCCTCAGGTAACCTCTCTGTATGCATCATAACTTATGGCAAGAATTTTCTCAATGTTGTTTTTCATTGAGCTTTCCATGGCGCAATGTAAGATGATAGGATGGATACACGAATTACTCGATGCTGTTTTTCACTTAGTTTTCCATCATCATTGCAAGATGAGACGATGGATTTTCTATTCGCTTTTGCTTCAAACTTTTTATCCAAAATTGTTAAATGGGTATCAATATAATGGGTCATGCCACTGAGCTACAATACAATATATTGTTCTAGTTTCATTATTGAGATCTAACTACTTTGCCTCTGCTTGTCTAGAATGCTGCACACTTGACAGTGCCAGAAGGTCCAAGTGTGGCTTGTAGTACTGCCAAAGCCATGGAATGGGATGCAGAATGGTCCAACAATCCCGATCCTTCAGGCAGGGCTGCTTTAGGAGTTCACCTCTCTGATTACCAAAATATTTTAAATGTACAAACTGGCGTTGCTTGAGTACCATCTATGGAGGATGGAAGGATTCAAATAGGTGCAGTGAGAAACTGAACTCAATTATGATTAATCTTCTATACTGAACTCAATTATGAATAATCTTCTATAGATGTTTGTAATTATCCTAGCTTTGACATGTTCAGACACGACCTTTGAAGATCTTGGTTCATAATAAAATTCTGAATCTATCATTCAGCTCAATGGCTAGATAAAATTTTAATGAAGAATACTGGGTAGAGCTATATTATAAGGAATTCACATGTATCTTGACAAAGATTGTATTGAACTCAATTATGAATAATCTTAATCTTCTATAGATGTTTGTTATTATCCTAGATTTGGCATGTTCAGACATGACCTTTGAAGATCATGGTTCATAATAAATTTCTGAATCTATCATTCACTACAGTGGGTAGATGAAAATTTAATGAAGAATACTAGGTAGAGCTATATTATATAGGAATTCATATGTATCTTGACAAAGATTGTATTGATACAGCAAGCCTCAATTATGCAATGAATCATGCTTCAGTCAACACTGCGTCCAAAGAAAGTCACCTGTATATTGTCAAAGAATTATTCAATTATGCAATGATCATGCTTTAGTAAACACTCTGTCTAAAGAAAAATCACCTGTATCTTGTCAAAGAATATATTCAATAATGCAATGAAACATGCTTCAGTAAACACTGTCTAAAGAAAATCACCTGTATATTGTCAAAGAATGTATTGATGCAGCAAGCCTCAATTATGCAGAATCTGTTTTACAGTTCTTATGTGAACACTGTACCAAAAGAAAAATCCCTATAAAGCTGTGAGATAGTGTATTTAATGGAATCACTTCAAGTTCAGTTTTTCTTCTCATAAAGAAAACCCACACTTTACATTAAAAAATTAAAAAAATTATCTTCATTTAAGAGGTTGACCTGATTCTAACGTTCCTACCTCACTCACCCACCCAGCCACCCACTAACCCACCGCTTTGTACCAATTTGGGATGTCGGAGGAGTTGTTTATCGCTTTAACACGACTTTTAAGGTTACCGCTTTGTACCTTTTCGGGATGTGAGAGGTGGTGTTAATGGAGTTGTCTACTGACAACGCCACAGAATAGTTCGGACGACAAGTTGTTGCCAGAATCCGATAATATTTTTGTTCAAAAAATCAGATAGTTGGAGTGTTTGAATATATTTTTTGATGGTGGAAATGGATTCAGCGCCATTAAAAACCCTTGGGGCACCCAAAATCTTGAAATTTGACAACTATAATCCAGATTTTCAAAGATTTCTGCCGGAATTTTTTATCTTCTTGCCGGAATTTCTGGGTTATTTTGTGGGTTTTTTTAGACTACGACGTTGTTTATCGCTTTAACACGACTTTAAAGGTTACCGCTTTGTACCATTTTGTGATGTGGGAGGTGTTATTTATGGCTTGACTTTTAAGGTTTGTTATGAAGATGGGATTACAAAATTCTTTTTTCTTTCTTTTTTTAGTGTTATCAAAATCCAAAACAAATGCCACCATTGTGGCTCATTTAGAGCTTTTCGGTGATATAAATTTATTTTATCTCAATCCTAAATTTATTTTATCTCAATCTGATCCGACCCCAGATTGAAAATTATGCCCATTTAGAATTTGACCAATTATGAAGGGAGCTTTTTGGCAATATAATTTTATTTTATCTTAATCTGATCCGACCCGACCCCAGATTGAAATTATGCCCATTTAGAGCTTGACCAATTATGAAGAGCCACATATTAGTATGAAGTTGCCACATGGCATCCATGTGGCTCCTACTTAGCCCGTGTGCCACCACCATGTTAATGTAACACGATGTCCACATCATTTTAATAATGTCATGTAGCATCTAGGTGGCTCCAGGGCTCTATGGCACCTGCAACTACCATGTCAACTCTAGTGTCGCGCTCACTAGGTCCACCAACAATGCGTTTGGGGCGTTTCTCCTTGTTTTATTGGTTCTCGGCGGATTCAGTGGTCACAACATGACTTGACGTCGTACCCCTTTGGACCCTAGATCCCTAGTTCCACCCTTGCACACATTACAACTGACGCAGGACCCACATCCAGCCCATTGCCCATGCATTGCGCCAATGCAAAAGTCACTTTCCATTCCCATTGAACAAAGCAGACCAGAGGTCATTGCATCAATCTATTGGAACATGTCACTGGTATCCATTATAGGGAGAGAGTCTATTATGCCCCATGCCCTACCTGGTCAATAAAAAATATCCATTTAGAAAACCTTGACTCTCTCCCTATAATGGACACACGTGGACAAACCGTAAATATGCTTACCCAAAAGTAATGGAGAGAGTCTATTGTGCCCCATGTCCAACTCATGCAACTCTACCTGGTCAATTAGCCCAATTCATGCAACTCTACCTAGTCAATTAAAAATATCCATCTAAAAAACCTTGACTCTCTCCCTACTCATGCAGCTCTACCTGGTCAATAAAAAATATCCATCTGGAAAACCTTGACTCTCTCCCTAAAATGGACAAAAATATCCATCTAGAAAACCTTGACTCTCTCCCAATAATGGACACAAGTGGACAAACCGTAAATATACTTACACAAAAGTGATGGAGGTAATGGAGGGTACTATGGTGGAGATGGGTGTAAGGAGGACAAAATTTATGGAAGAGAATATTGTCCAATAAATACAATAATCACATTCCATATGGACAATGAATTCTAGCTAAGAACTTCCCAGTAGGTTCATTTATTTGGAACCTAGCTTGTAAGCGGAAACACTTGGTGCAAAACCACTACTTTTTGGAAGTTACAGATGGTAGAACGAAGATATTCTACGATGACTCATGGCACCAATTTCCTAAGCTCTTAGCACAAGCTTATATACAAGACATCTATCACCTAATGCAATCTCAAGGAAGAACCCAATTTTTAGATTACTGGGAGGATATCACTCAAGAAACAAATCAATGCTTGTGGAAATCTCCTTGGTTTGGGACTTTCCCATCACAATACATACTTGCATAGGAAATAACCATCCACCACAAGATATATTTCTTTGAGGAACTTGATAAAATGTTATGGGATTAGAAACCATATAGATCCTTTACCATCAAAGCATCTTATCGCATAGAGGCTGAGCATAATCACATTAAGAGTAAATCTACTTCGCCTAAGATATGACATAAGAATTTATGGCCCAATATTGCATACTTCCTATGGCTTATACCCTCCCAAAATAAAACATTGGCATGGGACAAACTTCAAGCTAGGCGATATGATCTACTTCCTTTGCTGGGAAAACGAAGAAAATAGGGAACATCTCTTCAATTCATATATGATGGGCATGGAATTATGGAACAAGTCTTATACTATTTTTAGAAAATCCGTGAAAGTTGGATCCAACACAATTGATACAGTCTCCAAATGGAACCCATCCCCTTTGCACAACCCCATACTCAACATAGATTAGAAATTGGTTCTAGGTTTTTTTCTTTGGATTCTTTGGGAGGAGTACAATTGTCGCGTCTTTCCCAATTCTTAGGAACCATGCTAAATTCTCTGGAACACTCTCCTCCTAAACCTTAAAGAAACTATACTCATCTCCAACTACATTGTAGTGGATTGGGAGGTGAAGGATTAAGAAGTCGCAATCTTTAAGGACCTCGAACTCCCTTCTACTTCTGGCATAGATTCTCTTGCAACACCCACTCCCCCCTCCTCATCCGTAGCTAATTGGTTAAGCCCTCCTTTGGGTTTCATCAACCTTAATTTCAAGGGGCCTTTCAAAGGAAGCCTCAGTCCGACAGACTTTGGGGGTGTTTTTTGCTCTGATAAAGGATTCATCCTTCATGTATACTTGGGATATTAGGGCAAAACAACAACAATGTAGCTGGATTATTTTCTTTTGAAATGGATTTTAGGATAGCTCATTCTTTTTGCTTCTCCAAGATTCTTATCGAACGAGATTCTCATCTAGTTATCTCTTTGATCACCAAGTTTCTCAATGGATCTTCTTCATTATAGATCGCCAAAGTTAGAGATTGGAAGGTTATCTTTCATGCATTGAGCAACTTCTTCCATGGATTTTGGTCATCGTTCCTTCCCATATTTGAATATCAAGAAACAAACTAGCAGATAAGCTAGCTAATGAGGGATGTAGTAATCGTTTATTGATATGAAACTCCTCCCGGACATCTCTCCTCTCCTCCATTTTAAAGCAAGAATGCCAAGAGATTGCTGCTCAAGATATGGAACCCATGATAGGGGTATTGACATAACCTTAATGGGGCAGAGATTGATAGGATGGCCCCCCTCGCTGCCCCACCGCCTTGCATGTCACAATGTCAAGGAAAGTTAATGAGCCCTTGCCTCCCAAGAAGGGTGTTAGAGGCTCTCATGCCATTATGTTAGGCTCCTTCATATGGGTTGAAGGATCTACAATGTTTCTCCTTCTCGGTAACCTGTTCTCCCTCCTCTTGCTTCTCAATTTCCTTCTCCTGCTACTCTCTCCATTGGCCATGACCTTCAAAATTGTGTAGTGGTTTAAATGTGGGGATCCTCTTCACCCTCTCTAGATTTCCCTCTACTTTTGGTGGATTTTTACGAAAGTGAGGGACTTGCCAAAAATTCTTTAGTGTCTTAGCCTTGTTGGCACGATTCCTTGATTAAATTTTTCCATCATCAACTCCTGCAAATGCTAACTCAAGCCTAGCCAATTTTTAGTTGTGTATTACTACCTCTGGAAACAATGATGCACCAACGTGCACGTTGTCACAAAGGAGGAGGGGGAAGAGGAGAGATGGGTGGCTCCAAGAAATTTTTTAGGAAAGTGTTGAACTTGTAGCTTTCAAGAGCACACCTAGGAGGGGGAAGAGGAAGGATGGGTGGCTCCAAGCAAAAATTCAGGAAAGTGTTCAACTCGTAGCTTTCAAGAGCACACCCTTCCTAATATCTAGGAGGAAATCCAGTTGATGAGGAAATGTAGTAGGAAAGGCGAGAAGTTTTGGAATCTGACGTCATCGAAGGTGGTTCTCCTTGGGTTCATGATACATGCAACTCACATGGAAGGAAAAACCATTACATCCACACAATGGACCTCTACTGACATGTCAAGCTATTGTTGGGAAAGATTTTGACAGACAAAAGGAAGACCCCAGTGAACCTCGTGCATTATCTGGATGAGTTCAAGGACCTCATGTTAGACGTTGAAGGAAGGTTGGCTACACTAGAGATGGGATCACTTCCCAGCTCTCCAATATCTCAACCATGCAAGGTTGAGAAATAACCCATCAATCTAGATACCTCTTTGTCCTCATGAGGCTCATGTTTCTTATTAATCGTGTTTTTCGATTTTTGGATTTCTATGTTTGTCTATCATGGATGTTTACATCATCTCAAAGCTTATGTTTATTTTTATTAGCCCATTCTCTCGAACATTGTGGACTTCTAAAGTTGCTCTTTTTTTATTAATGTTGTTGGTTTCCCCATTATGGGGCAACATATACAAAATAAACTCTCAGGCCTCATGTTGAATTTGTGGTTTAGTTATGTTGTCTTAGATGCATTACTCTTTTGTCTTTGGTATGGTTTCCCAAGCTGCAAGATGGAGACAATGATTCATGTAATTAAGTGTTAAATATCTAATGCAAAAATTAGCTTACAAAAAAAACTATTTATGTGAAGAATTAGATGAAATAATCTATTTATGTGGAGATGGATGGAATATGATTGAATCCATTCACCTAAATGAATTATTTATGTGGATATGGATGGAATATGATGGAATCTATTCACCTAAATGAATTAGTTGAATCAATATGGTGTGTGCTATGAACATGGTTGAGGTAAATAACATCAATATTTTGTGTGCTATAAGTAGGGTTCCTCCTCCTTGTCTACCCATTGTGCTTACTCTTGAAGTTTTAATGGTTCTTCTTATTGGGAAAGATAGAGTTGAAGTTCTAATGGTTTTTCTTATTGGAAAAGATGGAGTTGGATTTTTATAAACATTTCAAAGCCTCTCTATTTCAATAAATTTCATGTTGTTTATTTGACATTTCAAAATATCCAAAAGAACCCAAGGAGAACAATGATGAATGGAAATCTATATGCAAATCTTGGGTTTACCATTAAATCGAAGGATGGGACAATGATAAATGGGAATCTATATAACCGAAAATCTTGGGTCTACCATCAAATTAAAATATGGGAAAATGATAATCGAGAATCTATAAAGGATGGGACAATAATGAATTTGGGCCCAAAATTAAAAGATGGGCCTCCTCTTGAGGATAACAACCCTCCACCCTGGGCCTTGACCTCCCCCTGCTACCTACTTGTCTAGCTTTCCCATTCATGAATTGAAATATCCAGTAGGATTCTTCGATAGAGCCTCTCAAGGAGGTGTGTGTGGTGGGGGTGTCCTCATTAGACTCCCTAGAAGTAAGTCTTATCATATTTTAATTAACCTAGAACAGGGCATGAATACTAAAGCTGAAAGCTGAGACTATTGCATGATGGAATCTCCTTGCTTTCGTTATTAAGAAAAAAAGATATTCTATTTAGAAGTATACGGGGACTCAATTTGCATAGTTAATTGGCTGACTAGTAGGTGTTCACTACATGTACTCAATTTGTGCTACTAAGAGGACATTTTTGGCATTAAAGGAAAGGCTCCACTCACTTTCTTTCCAACATATTTACAATAATTTGAATGCATGGGCATGCTCTTTCTCTAAAATAGCTCTCACCTCATCCTTTGTAATCATTTTCTTTGAAGAATGGAAGTCCACAAATTTGGTAGAAAGAGGCAGTTTTAGTATATCTGATTTAGTATTTATGCAGGAAGTTTTTGTCTCTTTAGGTTAACTTAGTCAGATTTTTTGACTGGTTTTGTACTCTCCCTAAGAGACATGTTAATTTTGTTTAAGATACTATTTTTGATTAGTTTCGGTACTATGTTGGAGTTATCACAAATTGTTAATATTTTGTAATGGTGATTTTTGGGAAATTTGTTTTTAATGGCAGGGATAACTACTTTAGGATCCATAATTGTTTGGCTGAAATTTTCTTATGTACTATACATATACCTATGTGGAGCTTTGGGCTTCCAAACTCTATTTTGATTTTTTACATGTATCTTTTGATTTCTTCTTTGGGATAACAAGGTGTTGTATTTTTCTATTGAAAAAAAAGACCCTCCACTCTTACATGCTATTTCCATTTTCCTATGCACTTTACATATACCTATGTGGAGCTATGGGCTTCCAAACTCTATTTTGATTTTTTTTTGTATGTATCATTTGATTTCTTCTTTGGAATAACAAGGTGTTGTATTTTTCTATTGAAAAAAAAAGACCCTCCACTCTTACATGCTATTTCCATTCACTTCGCATTATCATTTTCTCAATTGCATTAGGGGACAATACTTCAAAAATTTTAAATTTTGACCACCTTATGTCTCTTGTCTTGATTAGACAATACTTCAAAATTTTTAAATTTTATCCACCTTGTGTCGTTTTGATTAGTTAGGTTTTATTTATCTTTTTAATCCCTTATGTCGCTTGTTTTGATTAGGTTAAATGTCTCCTAAGACTTAAGTTTGGTTGCCACTATTATGCCATATACTAACAGGATAGATACGACATGTCTCCTAAGACTTGAACCCACATAGTTGAGGAAACAAAATGTTTGACATGAGAATTGGTTGAGAGAATTTTTCAGATAAAACTGTGGAGGAATTTTTTAATCATGTTCAACATTTCATGTGGACACTCCACCCATCATTAGGGATGTGAGAATTGAATGATCACAAATGAGGGCTATGGATTCTTTTATAGAAGGAATTTTTCGAATTAGCTATTAAAGAATAATATTAAAATAATAAAATAGTCGTTAGAGAATAACATTAAAATATTAATATAGTCGTTAAGGAATAAAATAAATTAATGAAAAAGGGGTTAAGTCATTGAGAAAAACTAATTACATATATAATTACTTGTAAAAGGAAATTGAGGAGTATATTAAGACTAAATAACTAGCTACTAAGGAAAAGCATCAAGTCAACAGATTTAAATATATTATTAATTAATTAAAGGGGGGATGTGAATTAAAAGAAAATTGAGGATAATAATAATAATTAAGAGGACATACGAATTTTGATAGAAATAATTATCAAGAGAGAAATAATTAACGATAGATAACTTAATAATCAATTCAACAATGCCTGAAAATGAAGGAAAATAAGCAAAGAATGAGAAAGCATTTAAAACTGAAAGGTATATATTGGATTAGAAACAAATATGCATAAATTAATTATATGATTAAATAATTTTAACTAAAGATAATTAAATAGAGGAAGGGGGAGGAAGCACGGTAGGGAGGGGAAGGAAGGAGAAGATAAAGGCTAAGAGAGGAGGGGGAAGCGGAAGCAGGGGGAGCAGTTAATGGCAGAAGTGTTCTCAGACACGTAATTTTATTAATAATGGAAAATAAATTACATAAAAATTTGCAGAGTTTACAAACGTAAACTTCTACTAACTTGCAAATAGTTCACTGAAGCAAGATGTATTCTTCACCAAAGCAAGATGTAGTATTCACCCCCCTTAAAGGAAAAAAGTACTTTGAGTTACAATATCACTCTTGTCACACCATATAAAAAATTACAAATAGAATATCCTTATTACTCCAAGAATTACAAAATCCTTATAAGTAAAAAAAAATTCACTCCTTATCTTTCCCAAATCACTCTTTAAGAGTGAGCTTATGTCCTTCATAAAAATGTAATTGATTTTCTACTAGCTGGCAACTCTACAAGTTCTTCTTCAATATTTTATCAATTACATATATTTTAGTCCCCACAATACTTATTTATCCAGAACAAAGCAATGGACTCTCCACAAAAATGGAGTTATGTCCCCTACGCTGGTTCATACAGTTTCACATATCCATTCAATAAACATGCAACCCTTAACTCACAATTCAGTGCTAAAAAATCTACGCGGAGACTCCAATACATATGGGCGGAATCTAAATGCTGATCTCACAAACCATACAATATGGATGGTAGTCAAATGCTATGTTTAAACGACACAAACTGTATTTCTTTAAACGAATGGCTATTTACCAACATAGCATTATAAACATAGTGTTTTGTTTACAAATGCTGCCCATACCTTAACGTTTTAAACTCACGGCTTTACTTTGCGAATACCACGGCCTTGCCCTACTTCAAAACCTCACGGCTTTCATTCATACCTCCGTTTGGTGATTGGATCTTGGTTTTAAACTCTGCTTCAAGAGGAAACGTGACTCCATTGTTCTGATTTCTCCGTCTTGCCTTTTCTATTGCGCGAATTAACTCCGCCTTCCTTGAAAATACCACAGCTTTGTATGTTGCCAAATCTGCAATCCTCATTAGCCTCTCAGCTTATGTACGTCTCGCTTCTCATGTCCTCCGATGGCTGAGTGTCACATGCACACGCAGATCCGTTTTAATTCATGTTGTTGACGATCTTCAACGAGCATGAAAGCTCACTCTGCGTCCTTTGGAGTGGTGCTACGATGGTTCACCTTGTGGTTTTTGCATTAGTTAGCCTCTGTGCTAACAATAACGTTTAACAAGTTTGAGATTGGACTTCGATCCGCCTGGAAATCTCTGCGAGTGGCCGGGGCTATTTTCATGAACCAACAATTCAATGGGAAGAAAAACTGTAGGAAGATTTCGACAAGAAGCTCGCAGAAAATTGAATTTTAAAAACAAACTGAATCTTAAATAAAAAAATTGATTTTCAGATTATAACCATTAAATTTATTTTCCTTAAAGCATTGACAAGATTGCATACCAATTCATTCTTTAGCAGAATTTTCCAAGAGTCTGCAAAGCTGAAATCTTCACCTTCACGTCATCTGCATTACCAGTGGCTCTGATACCACATTAATGGTAGAAGTGTCCTCAGACACTTAATTTTATTAATAATGGAAAAGAAATTACATAAAAAGTTGCAGAGTTTACAAACGTAAACTTCTACTAACTTGAAAATAGGAGAGTAACCTATTTATAAGAAATTTGTCCCAACTTAATTTAGTTATGGATCACTTGAAAAAACAAAAGAGTAACCTATTTATAAGAAATTTGTCCCAACTTAATTTAGTTATGGATCACTTGAAAAAACAAAAGTGTCCATTTACAATAAATGACCCTCTAACCACTCTACTAACTTTATTCCTATTTTAGAGTCTAAGAAACGACTCTATTCTAGAGTCCTATCTTTATTAACAAAATTCTATTTCTAAGTATCTCTAATATTTATTAAATATTCTAATTTAATAAATATTTTTATTCTCTAATATTTATTAAATATTCTAATTTAATAAATATTTTATCCTAACTTTACATTAACATATTTGGATCATCTAACAACAGTAACTAATGAGTCATATATTGGATAAATTGTTGGTAAGCCTATGGCTTAATTTATATCCATCTTCTCAATTAAATTTTTTTGGGTGCTTCTCAATTTCTAATGCCTCTCTAATGATTCTAGAGTTGTAAAGTGGAACAGGGGCAGGAATTTTTATTTGATTAAAGTAGACTAGATGCCTCAAATTAAATGATTTCTCGGCTATGGAAGACTTTGATAATCAAAGATGATTCGTTTTAGAAATATGCTCTTTAATTCGAGCTTTGAAGGGACACCCATTTTGACTAATGTATAATTTTCCACATGAACATGGGATATGGTAAACCCTTGAATTTAACATGGGATCAGACTTATCTTTGTCTTATGGAACATCTGCTTCAAATTTTTATGGGTTTTAAAAAATCTTAACATTCTTTTTTAGCAGGATTTTTCTATAACATCAATAGTATCTTTTATGTAAGGGAGAGAAACTTGACCTTGAGGAGAATAGGAAAGAGGGTTAATGGAATTGGAATTAAAGACGGTATTGAAATATTTATTGATATGATAAGGGGAATAATCATTAGCTTTGAAGGCTTGGAATATGTGGGATTTATATGAGGGAAGGAATTGGGGAGTGGGAATTTTAAGAGCGCACGAGATGAGGGTTTTAAGAATGCCAAATTTTTGGGAGGGGTGGTGGTGAGAATGGGCATGAATATAACGATCAATGTGCGTATTTTTTCTATAAAACTAATGGGTTAGTGAACCATCCGGAAGCCTATAAACTCACCCCTCCTAACCCTAAACCCAAACCGAGTTAGAAGGAGGTGGTTACTCTGTTGACCCGAACCCCAAAGTACAATTATGGGAACGAAAGATAAATTTTTTTACTTTATTTTATTTTTCTAAAATCTCAAAAAATAACATCATTACTTTCATCTCATTGATTTGAATCCAACAATATTAATTTTGCCTCAATCTGACTTACAGATCAAAGGTTATGCCCCTTTAAAGTTAGGCCATTCATACCCCACCATGTCATCATGACCTCCACGTGGCAGCCTCACAAAGTCCCACGTGGTAGGTGATGTGGTTCACAGACCCACCATAGCACATGTAGCACCTGACACACGACCACCATGGACAGGGCCACATGGTAGGAAAAAGTCCCAAGGAGGGTCGAGGTTGGCCCTCCCTTTGTGGCGCAATAAAAAAAATTAACGAAGGGCCTAACCTGTGACCTCCAACGTGGATCAGGTTTGGGCCAACCTTATTCTATGTCACAACTCCAAGGGTTGGGGTTAGCCCGACCCTTGACCTTGCTCGACCCCCGATCTGCCTGACCTATGACCTGTGAGTCACAAAGGGCCAGGTCAGCGTGCTGGAGGCCGAGGCAAGCCTACCAAAGGTTGGCCATTTTTGGCCAACCTCCCAACCTTCAACTTAGCTGACCTGCAATCTATAATTACAAATTATTTTTGTAATTTCCATTACTTTACTAGTGATAGAAATTTTCAAACTTCTCCAACATTTTGAGCACTATTTCTAGCACTTAATAGCTAAAAATTGCATAAAGAATTTAAGGATAAACTTAAGAAACAATAAATCATATGCATGATATCAATTTAACAACATTTTTAAGTGCATTTCTTCACAAAATATAAAGAGGTGTAACGACTCATTAACAAAGTAGAAAACTCATTTTCTTGGCTCAAAAACCCTATCATCAGAGCCAATAAGTGACAAGGGATGGAAATAAGACCTCCTTCCCTTTAATCAAGAATGTACCCATTATTATGCAACAAATCTTCCATCACATATACATCAATTTAAACATGCAATGAACACAAGATTTCAAATATTTCCACACTATCCATTAACATAATTGGGTACTCTTTTTTTCCAATGCAACCCAACACCTTCATAGCGAAGTAACCCCTGCATTCAAGATGTTAGTATAAGGCCATACATCTTATGCATTTCAAATCTTCATGTAGCTTGGAATTTACACACAATAAATGTGCACAATAATATAATTTAAACAAAATCATATGATTGCAATAATGGAGATTACATGCTAGTTACTGCAAGAACCAAAACAATTCTTCCACATTTTGTTCCAACACCTTTTACATAGTAACAACGACATATTGGTCAATAATAAGATAAATAAATCATGAACTATGACACCAATAAACATATTTCTCAGACTAGAAATGAACATAAGAGATACTTATCTCAAAACAATGGAAAATTGAGTTAGGGACTATGACTCTCCACTCAACCATATATATATATATATATATATATATATATATATATATATATATATATTCTTGGTTTCTTGAGAACATAAATTCTTATGTCAAAACAATGGGAAACTGAGTCTGGGACTGTGAATCTCCACCCAACCATAGAAAACTACAATGAAGTCTCAGTTGTAGTTTTCACCCCCGAGCCAGATTCCAGAGGTTGAGGGATCTCTTTCTTCAGGGATTAAAACAAACCCATCAACTAAAATAGGGACTCTAGAGATTCACCCATCTCCACACACCAACTAAATTGAAACTAGAAAATGCATAGGAATTATAGAGACTGACAGTCTCCACCATTCAAAACACAACACTGTGGTTCCACCCAATGCAGGGATTCCAGAATCCATTGTAAAATAAAAATACAACAAAGAAACATCCAAAAAATCTCTAGGAATTTTCCAGGATCAATTCCTCCACCACAACCATTTAGGATTTCCTGAGAAACACCATATCCACCCTCCATGCCACCGGGGACTTGAGAGAAAATCAATTCCTCACCTAGTAATTTCTTCCAACTCCTTTGTCAACCAAAAACTCATGCATTTTTGGTGTTTAACCCTTTTCTTGGAATTAAATTTCCTTTTTTTTCTTGTGCTCTCTCTCTCTCTTTGTTGTTATTCCAATTTTTTTTTAGCAATTCAATTTTCCTCTTCTTGACTTTTCAAATTCATCATTTAAATTTTTTGTACATTAATGTTATTTTTAGCAATTAATCACCCCATCCCTCCATAATTCGAGTCCCATTACTCAACCCATTTGATTTTTTATCCAATCTTTACATTACATACATAATATATATTAATTGGGGTTGTCACAAAGTTGGGTGACAAGAACATCTAAAAAGGGGAGAGAATTATTAGATTAAATGTCCATGGTAAATTGAATACGAGGGGAAATGATGTTGAGATGGGAGAGAAAGGAATTCAACACATGTCTACCTTGTTTCCAAATAACAAAAGTATCATCGAAAAACCTAAACCAACATTTAGGCTTAAGATGCCAAGAGCCGAGAGCTTTAGCCTCAAAGTATTCCAGAAAGATATTAGCCACAACTAGAGAAAGATATGAACCCATTACCTTACCTTCAATTTGATAATAAATTATACCTTTGTAAGAAAATAAGCTAGATGAGAGGCAGAGCCTAATTAGGTTAAGGGATTCTAAATCAACAAGTTTAGAAATAAGATCATTGGCTTCAGAAATAGGGATTTTAGTAAAAAGAGATACAATGTCAAAGCTAACGAGAATGTCATGTTCATCCACATGGGTATATTTAGTCTTACGAATGAAATCATATGAATCTTAATGAAACTAGGGGTGGACCCAACAAATTGTTGAAGCTTAGAGGCCAAATATTAACTAAGAGCATGGGTGGGTGCTCCTATGGCACTAAATATGGGTCTAAGAGGGACTCCAAGTTTGTAATTTTTTGGTTGGTCATAGATTATTGGGGTTTGGGGGTATGGGGAATAATACATTGCTAGACAGAGGCATCATTAGAAGAGGATTTCATAACTTTGGTGATGATCTGAGCTATGGAATTGATGGGGTTTTTGGAAGGATCTTGTAGGAAGAAAAAGAGAGAAGATCAAGCATATTGGCTTCATAGTCTTGGGAGTTCATAACTATAGAGGAATTTATCTTATCCACCTCAAGTATAAGAATGTCAAGGTTTTCATTTAGGAATTTAAGGGCTTGGATTTCATCTTTGGATAAATTAGGCTTAGGGGATTTAGTCAGTCAAAGAACCTTGCCACACTCTTTCCAAATCTCTTCTGCGGTATGGGAAGGAAGGTTTTGACACATAAGCTCAATGGAAAACATAATTTCTTCAACAAGGATATTTTTAGGGGTTATGGAAAAATTGAATCCTTTTCCTAAGAGAAGAAGGGAAGAGGAATCAAGATCAAAGGAACAAATATTTATAATAAAGGAGGGTTTGGAGCTTGCATTTCAAGGGGGGAAGGCAGGGGGTGGAGGTGGAAACTTGTGCCAAGGGGAGGGGAAGAAGAAGAAACCAATGGTTTATGTTTGTAAATGATACTTTTGTTATTTGGAAACATGGTAGACCTGCGTTGGATGACTTGATCTCCCATCCCAACAAATTTTCTCGTTATATTCAATTTACCATGGTAGTTGAATCTAACAATTCTCTCCCCTTTTTAGATGTTCTTGACACTCGGCTTCCTGATGGTTCCCCAACTCATCATGTTTTAAAAAAAAATACCCACACTAATCATTATCTTCATGCCCATTCTCATCACCACCCATCCCAAAAATTTGGCATTCTTAAAACCCTCATCTCTCACACCCTTACAGTTTATGCTCCCCAATTCCTTATCTCAAAGAAATCCCACCTATTCCAAGACTTAAAAGCTAGTGGTTGTTCCTCTTCTCAGATAATCAAATATTTCAAGACTACTTCTAATTCCAAATCCATTAACCCTCCTTCCTCTCCTCAAGGTCAAGTTTCTCTCCCTTACATAAAAGGGACTATTGACGTTATAACAAATATCCTGCTAAAAAAAAACGTTGAGACCATTTTTAAACCCCATAAAACTTTATGGCAAAGGTTCAGATCATCCAAAGATAAGTCTAACCCCATGTTGAATTCATGGGTTTAATAGATCCACCGTTCGCGTGGAAAATCATACATTTGATAGATTGGGCGCCCCTTCAAAGCTCAAATAAAAAACATATTGCCAACACCAATAATCTCTGGCTATTGAAGTCTGCCATAGATGAGCACTCTTTTAATTCGAAGAATTTATTCTTCTTTAATCAAACCAAAGTTCTTGCCTATGTTCCATTTTACAACTCAAAAATCATTAGACGCCCTAGAAATTAAGAAGCACCTGAAAATTTTTAATCGAGAAGATGGTTATAAATTAAGTAATTATTGGCAACATGTTATCCACTTTCTAACTTATTAGTTCCTGCTCCCCCACTTACCCCTCACCCTCCTCTCAATGCCTTTATCTTATCCTTCCCTCCCCTCCCTGCCTTTCCTCCTCCCCTTTCCTTTATTTAAGTCTTTTTAGTTAAAAAAATTGAAGGCATTGTCTAAACATGCTACGTTTTGAACATTTTCACTGGAATCCAATAAAAAAAATTTCACCATTTTTTTTCTTCTTGTTTAAAATTGGATTTTGACTGCATGTATAGATCAACACCCTAAGAAACCCTAAGGCACTCAGGTTGTGGAGAGTTTTCAACTCAAAGTTGTGATTCCAAAAGATTATTTCCATATTTTGAGCAAATTAGTCCTAAAAAAATTCCAAAACATAGCATATGTAGAATATGAAATTATTTAAATCATATTAAAAATTTATGCATATTTGTTTCTAATCCAATATATACATTTTTTAACCTTTCATTTTTAAATGTTTACACATTCTTCACTTGTTTTCCTTCATTTTCAAGCATTGTTTAATTGATTATTTAAGTTCTCTCGAGTTAATTATTTCTCTTTTGATAATTATTTCTATCAAAATTCCCCCGTTTATTATTATTATCCTCAATTTTGTTTTAATTATCATCCCCATGTAATTAATTAATCATTTATTTAAATGTGTTGACTTGACCCTTCCTCTTAACAGCTAGTTATTTAGTCTTAATATAGTCCTCAATTTCCTTTTAATTCTCTCTTCCTTTAATTAATTAATTAATTAATTATTTAAATATATTAACTTGACCCTTTCTTTTAACAACTAATTATTTATGTAATTAGTCCTTCTTAATGACTTAACCACTTTTTCATTAATTTATTTTATTCTTTAACAACTATATTAATTTAAGGAATGTCTTTCGCGTTAATCACATTATTGGTTGTTGGTCGACATTTCGAACCATATAATGTGGTTCATCCTCACAACAAAGTTGAAAAAATCCGAGACATTAGATGGTTCAAAATGTCGACCAACAAACGATAATATTGTTTGTTGGCCGACATTTTGAATCATCTAATGTGGTTTATCCTCTAGACAAAGTTGAAAAAATCTGAGACATTAAATGGTTCAAAATGTCGACCAACAAACGATAATGTGATTATCTGAAAGACATCACAAAAGTATGAAATAAATGAGGGGTAAACCCGCGAAGCTGGGTTACACTTTTGTGAGAATCAGGGGTGGAAAAGTCATTTTCCCAATAGTTCGTCTGAACTTTTGAAATTAGTTTGGCCGAACTAATTTCGCCGTTTACATTGATGACATGGGAAAATAGATTTTTGGCCGGAGATGGGAAAACCGACAACCAAAGTTCGGTCGAACTTTTATTTATAAATATACCAGCCCGCAAACCTAAGATGTTTCGGGCTTAATACTGTTGTCGCAACTGTGTCAGTTGTTTGCTGTGTTTGTTGTATGTCGTGTTTGCTATTTGCTGTTGCAGGGTCTTGGTGTTGTGCAGGGGCGAGGAGGTGAGAAATTTGTGAGTTTTTTATTTTTTATTTTTTAATAATTAATTAATTAATTAATTAATTTTTATTTTTATTGTTGTTTTGTTGTTCTGTTGTTTTAATTTTATTGCTCTGTTTTTTTTGTTTGAAATTAATTTTTAATCTGTGTCCTCCATGTCGTCTTCGGCAATATCCTGCTTGTATTCTTGTTGCAGCCTTGACATCTTCAGTGATCTCCTGCCTCATCTTCTCATTGCGGCCTCGTCTTTGAATTTCTAGGTAGATGAAAATCCTCCTCTGTTTTTAGCAAGGAAAAGAAAAAAAACAATTTCTTATTTAGATCTCATAACCACCTATCATAATAAGCATATTGATATTGCTTACTCCAAAAAGACAACTCGCAAAACAATGACTAGAAAAATCTTCTAATCTAAAACAGATAGAGACATACCTGCTATAAGTTTCAACTTTGTTTGTTTAATTATAAACTATTATCATACTTGAATCATGAAGATCTATTGAACCAAGATAATAATCTAGTTTGAAGTTTGTATTTTTTCCATCCAATCTAGGATTTCTATCACCACTTTATGTAGTCCGTTGAGCTTTTCAATTGCCAGTAATTCTTGAAGATAGTTGTTTACTGTTATGTGAATTTCTATCATCTTTACTGTGAATAAGTAAAGGTGAGATAATATAATTTTATTAATCCCCAACAAATGATCACAAAAAGTAGGTCAATCTAACAAAAAGAGTACCAAGTGTGAGTGAGAAAGCAACTCCTATATCAACACTAGGAAATCCAAGAGTAAACATTGTTCATTTCCAACATTTTATTCATTTTATAAATGCATTTTCTTTTCCCAATGGTTTTGGAAGCAGGTCACACCATTTCACAGTGGAAGTTGTTCAAAGTGGTTCATGTCGAAGATATCCATTTTGCTATTCAAATGATTATTTTGTTTATGATGGTCGTCTAGTTTTGAATGGATATAACCTTTGTAGCATTTTAACTTACATGGTTAAAGAATGATTACAAGATTCCATAAACAATATTTCAATCTTTCTTTCATATTGGTTTTTAGTGCCTCTCAATCAACCCAGGAAGTTACATAAATAAAAACCTTTTTATCAAATCATATAGGAACTTAGGAATACCTGCAACATTATCCTGTAGATCTCCAACTTCAACATAATCAAGAATATGCTATCTTATTTATGGAACATTCAGTACTTAATGATAGGTCCTCTTACTATTATTTATGCTTACAAATTTACTATAAATACCATGCTTAATCTTTGGAATTGTGATGATTATCAGCTCTAAATATTCATCAATTTCTAACAACATCTATTTTAGTAGTTCTAGTTATCTATGATCATTATGGCATTTTCCCTCTATTTGGAGATTAATGTGCTAAAAGAAAACAAGAAGAAAAATTAATAGGTATGCTGTCAGAAAGTATCTAGATGTATCTTCTCTTCAAGTTTTCTCCAAGCAACATATAGTAGCTTTTTCATCCTCCGTAGAATAAGCCACATGGTACATTCACTATTAGTTCTGTCCCTCCAACATTTGATATGGTTGTAAATTACCAATCATGTCCAAGGATATTAAGAAATATAAAAAATAAAAACCTTTTTATCAAATCATATAGGAACTTAGGAATACCTGCAACATTATCCTGTAGATCTCCAGGTTCAACAAAATCAAGAATATGCTATCTTATTTATGGAACATTCAGTACTTGATGATAAGTCCTCTTAATCTTATTTATGCTTACAAATTTACTATAAATACCATGCTTAATCTTTGGAATTGTGATGATTATCAGCTCTAAATATTCATCAATTTCTAACATCACCTATTTTAGTCATTCTATTTATCTACGATCATTACAGAATTTTCCCTCTATTGGGAGATTAATGTGCTAAAAGAAAGCAAGAAGCGAAATTAATAGGTATATTGTTAGGCAGTCTTTAGATGTATCTGCTTTTCAAGTTTTCTCCAAGCAACATAGAATAAGTCACATGGTACATTCAATGTTAGTTTTGTCCCTCCAAAATCTGACATGGCTGTAAATTACCCATCATGTCCAAGGATATTAAGAAATATAAAAATAAAAACCTTTTTATCAAATCATATAGGAACTTAGGAATACCTGCAACATTATCCTGTAGATGTCCAACTTCAACAGAATCAAGAATATGCTATATTATTAATGGAACATTCAATACTTGATGATAAGTCTTCTTAATATTATTTATGCTTACAAATTTACTATAAATACCATGATTAATCTTTGGAATTGTGATGATTATCAACTCTAAATATTCATCAATTTCTGACAACATCTATTTTATTCATTCTAGTTATCTACGATCATTATGGCATTTTCCCTCTATTTGGAACCATGCATGTCGTGCATTTCTTCTAAATTGTCCTTTACAATATTGGTCCAAGCTATAGATCTAGCTCTAGTACCTTTGCTATACAATTTTATTTTTAGAAATGTATTAGTGCAACAAACTTACCTACCCAAACAATGCTATTTGATTGTTGTTAGCTATATGCAACATCCTTGGATGTTTGCATAGATTAGACCTTCAAAATATACCACAAATTCTGAAATAGTCCACCCACCAATTGTTGCCAAGGAAATGTTTCTTAGAACTGTCTTTCATGTTAAGAATAAAGGAAATCAATTGTGACTTTATATCTCATGTTGTACCTTGAGTTTCTTAATTGTAGCTTTATCACTGGTCTCTACTTCCTATTGTAATATTAAAATTTTCTTGTAATATTTAAATCAGCTCAATGTATTTTATTAATGTGCCTAAATTTACACCTTCCATGATGCTTCTAATCTTGTAAAATGTTAAAAGTTGAGTGTTTTATGATGTAATGGATATTAATAATCTAGATTATGTACAATGATATGATGATAGTGCAGGTTGATGTTCAAGTTGTAAAATTATTGTACATATCAAGGATGAATGATAGTACAAGCCAAAAATGACATTATCATAAATGATTAAACAATATGTTAGGTGCTAAATCATACTTCTTATTAAGGACATAACTAATGAAAGTTTAAAATTCCTTTTTAATGCTCTTATCCTATTTATAAATGTCAAAGTAAAGGTTTCTAAGTGCTAAATCATACTTCTTATTAAGGACATAATTAATGCAAGTTTTTTTTTTTTTTTTAATGTTCTTAGCCTATTTATAGATTTCAAAGTAAAGGTTTTTATTTGCTAAATCATACTTCTTATTAAGGACATAACTAATGCAAGTTGAAAATTCCTTTTTAATGTTCCTAGCCTATTTATAGATGTCAAAGTAAAGGTTTCTAGGTGCTAAATCATACTTCTTATTAAGGACATAACTAATGCAAGTTGAAAATTCTTTTTTAATGTTTTTAGTCTATTTATAGATGTCAAAGTAAAGGTTTCTAGATGTGATTTCTCCCATAAAATTTAAGGCAAACTAAACTTTAAGGCAAACCATGTACATGTCATTTCTCCCACAAATCCATCAAGGTGTGACTTTTGGCATAACTTCATCAACCACTACCACTAATTGTTTTAGTAAGTGCACAAAATAATTTTGCAAACCATGTACATGTCATTTCTCCCACAAACTCATAAGGTGTGACTTTTGACATAACTTAATCAACCACTACCACTAGTTGTTTTAGTAAGTGCAAACCACTACCACTTTAAGGAAAACCGTGTACATGTGTTATTTCTCCCATAAACGTTTAGGCAAACTTTAAGGAATGTGTCATTTCTCTATCATTTCTATGTCATTTCTCCCATAAACTATAAGGCAAACTTTAAGGCAAACCATGTACATGTCATTTCTCTCTTAAACTCTAGGCAAGGAAAACTTTAAGGCATGTGTCATTTCTATGTCATTTCTCCCATAAAATATAAGGGAATGTCATTTCTCCCTTAAACTATAAGGAAAAATTTAAGGCAAACCATGTACATGTCATTTCTCTCTTAAAATTTAGGAAGACAAACTTTAAGGCATGTCATTTCTAAATGTGATTTCTCCCATAAACTTTAAGGAAACTTTAAGGAAAACCATGCACATGTCATTTCTCCCACAAACTCAAGGCTTTCTCCCATTAATTCAAGGCGAACTTTAAGGCCTAAAAATTGAACCTAAAGTGGTTGAACTTCCATAGGATTTTAGTCTGTCTATTGAGTGTTAACTTCTATAAGTTCTAAAGGAAGAGTCTGTAAAGGGCCAAGTAACCTTTGGATCTTATCCTTTCTCAAAGGTGACATATCCAGTAAATGCCCCTACATTCAATCTCTAGAACATATCTAAATATAAGTTTTTCATTGTAATATCCATTTCTGTACATGAAATTTCTCCCATAAACTTTAAGATCTAAATAGTTCTTCATTGTAATATCCATTTTTGTACATGCCATTTCTCCCATAAACTTTAAGGCATTTGCTAGTGTTTTTGGAACCATGTACATGTCATTTTTATGTCTTTTCTCACATAAAATTTAAGGCAAACCATGTACATGTGTCATTTCTCCCATAAAATTGATAAACTTTAAGGATAACCATGTACATACATGTCATTTCTCCCATTTCTCCCATAGCATTTGCTAGTGTTTTTGGAACCATGTACATGCCATTTCTATGTCATTTCTCCCATAAACTTTAAGGCAAACTTTAAGGATAACCATGTACATACATGTCATTTCTCCCATTTCTCCCATAGCATTTTCTAGTGTTTTTGGAACCATGTACATGTCATTTCAATGTCATTTCTCCCATAAATTTGGCAAACTTTAAGGATAACCATGTACATACATGTCATTTCTCCCATTTCTCCCATAGCATTTGGTAGTGTTTTTGGAACCATGTACATGTCATTTCTCCCATAAAATTTAAGGCAAACCATGTACATGTGTCATTTCTCCCATACATGTCATTTCTCCCATAAGGCAAACTTTCAAGATAACCATGTACATACATGTAATTTCTCCTATTTCTCCCATAAAATCAAGGCAAAATTTAAGGATAACCATGTACATACATGTTATTTCTCCCATTTCTCCCATAAACTCAAGGCAAAATTGAAGGATAACCATGTACATGTCATTTCTATGTCATTTCTCTCATAAACTATAAGGCAAACTTTAAGGCAAACCATGTACATGTGATTTCTCTCTTAAACTCTAGGCAAGGAAAACTTTAAGGCATGTGTCATTTATATGTAACTTATCTGTCATTTTGATCCAGGTGGATATCGGTGGCCACCCACCTATTCCATTTGGACCCGCACCATCAATTCTTGCAACTTTTCACATTCAGCACAACTTACTATTTTTAGCAGGTTTTCGGGTCCTGCACTCTCGGAGCCGTTTTTGGGCCTTAATGATCCAGGTGGATATTGGTGGCCACCAACCTATTCCATTTGAACCCCCACCATTAGCTCTTTCAATTTTTAAGTTGCAGCACAACTTACTATTTGTAGCAGTTTTTCGGGTCCTGAACTTTTGGAGTTGTTTTGAGGCCCTAAACGACGTTTTTTGGGAAAATGTTAGGTCCTTATATTACTAGTATAGTCCCTTATTGTTGTTAGTGTAACCCCATTATTGTTATTGTTTTACCCCTGTAACCCCCATATTTTTATTATTGTGCCCTTAGACTATTATTGTTAGGTCGGCTAGGATTACATTGTGGCCCCATGGACTCCTATATATAGAAAGGAGGTTTTTTTATTTGTATCATCCAAGAATTTTTCATTCATGTAATGTATTGGAAGTTTCCCCCTCAAAGTGGCTTATTTCTAAGGTGTTTATATCTCTCTTCTTCTCTTTTTGGAGCTGGTTTCTCAGCATTTGGTATCAGAGGTTTGGATTCTAGGGTTTCGTTGCACCAAATAGGTCATCGTGGAATTTTCGTTGTAAATTTTTTTCTACGAAGGTTCAGAAGCTGAAATTTTTAGAGCGCGAAGAAAAAATTGTGAGGAAAATCATAGAAAATTTTTAGAGCTTGGTTCACAATATTTTTGGAGATATGATCTGTGGAAGTTAGGTCTTTTTCAGGCTCCCGAATTTTATCTCAAAGAGATGATCGTGGGAAAATATTCATAACTCTCTCTTTGAGCATCAGATTGGAATTCTGTAAAAAGAGGAGGGAAGTACATGGACTATAGTTTCCTGTCTATCAATTTCAGAGCCAAAGGAGCAAACAGTGACACATTTCAAGTCGTAAAAGTTCACTCTACTGAACAAGTCCATAATTAGGTCATTATGGGAGATTGGACATAACTTTGTATTGAAGAATCCAAATTAGGTCAGACCTATGGCATTCGAAAGAGGATTCAGAGGGATACTTCAAGGCCCAAATTGAGATATTGAAGATCCGAAATCACAGAGATAATTCAGTTTCAATATCAAGCTCCTCAAAAGCAAGAAAAAGGTGTGTATTTCTTTCGAATTACATAAGTCTCGTTTGAAAAAAATTAGTTTGAATTTATTCCAAGGGCATATTAAAGAATAGATATCAGTATTGGGTTCTAAAATGGCCCCTAAAAATAATTCAACACCAATTAAGCATTCAGAAGGCTCTACTATGACTCATGAAGACGAAGAAACACAACATGAGATATCAAAATTACAAGAACAAGTGCCCAAATTTCGCTATCGCAAAGAGCAACAAAAAATGAAATGGAAGTTTTGAAGAAAGGCATGGAAACTAAGATGGATGGTGTGAAGAAAGACGTGGAAACTAAGATGGATGGTTTGAATAAAGGCGTGGAAGCTAAGATGAATGGTTTGGAAGCTAAGATTGATGGCATGGAGTGGGCATGGAAGCTAAGATGGATGGCATGGAATCTAAGATGGATGACATAGAAGCTAAGATCGATGAAAAAATGAAAGACAACATAAAAAACATGAAGAATGATTTGGCAAAGTTGATACAAGAAATGTTTCCTAATGGACAAAAGATAGTAGAGGAAACTCATTATGAGAATAAAATACATGTTAATCGTGATTTCATAAACCCTAATGTTGTATTGAAGAACCACCATATTCCAAAGATGGATATGAAGAATTTTGATGGCAAGGATCTTGTAACATGGATACTACAGATGGAGCAATATTTTGATCTCAATAATGTTCAAAACACACAAAAGGTACGCATTGCAACTTTACATTCATAACAAAATACATTTGTATGGTATCGATGGCTTTGCTCCTGTAAAAAAATTGTCACTTGGTCAATTTTTACGGAGGAAATGATAGCACATTATGAGGATACAAAGAACAACACCTTCTTTAGCCAATTGATAAATCTCAAACAAAAGAGTTTAATGGCGGAGCACATTGAGGACTTCCAAAAATTGAATATAAGGGTAACTGATATTCCAGAGGAACATAGGATTGATGTCTTCATAGGGACTTTAAAGGATAACATCCAACATGAAATTCGTGTTTGGGAACCTAATTCATTAGAGAAGGCATTCAGGTTGGCAAGAAAAAATGAATGTAAAATTATGGTGACAAGGAAGCCTACCACTCACATCTATAAAGATGGAAGTGTTGCTACTCCTAGACTTCCACAACCTACAAGGTTGACACCAAAAAAAATGGAAGAAAAAAGAGCAAAAGGGCTTTGCTACAGTTGTGATAGAAAATATACTAAAGGTCATAAGTGCACTGAGAAGAAATTATTTTACATAGATTGTGAAGAGGAAGAAGAAAATGAAGAAGAAACTTCAAAAGTAGAGGATATACACCAGGAAGAAACCCTAGAAGAAGAAGAAATGAGTTCGACCATATCATGTATTGCATTGGTAGGAATTACCACTCCTCAAACTCTCAAGATAGAAGGACATATCAAGAAGAAAAAGGTAATAGTGTTGATTTATTCGAGTAGTATCCATAATTTTATTCATTGTAAGGTAGCCAAGGAATTGAATTGTTTCCTATGCCCAACACCAGAATGTCAAGTGATGGCTGCAAATGGAGGAACTATAAATTGCTATGGAAAATGCCATAATATCAAGCTAGCCATGGGGGAATATGTATTGAATAGTCCAATGCTTTCCATCCCAATGGGAGGTGCTGATGTTGTAATAGGAGTACAATGGTTACAATCTTTGGGTATGGTAGATTTTAATTTTCAAGAAATTTTCTTGATTTTTTTTTCGGAATGAAAGGAAATCGAATTATGGGGTATCGTAAGGAAGCCAGGAAAGATAATAAGCTCTAATGTCATGACAAATCTTCTAAAGAAATAACAATGGGGCGTAATTTCACAGTTATGCTCACTAAAAGTTCCAACATCAAAATCATCTATTTCTCCAGATCTCCAAAAAGTCTTGGACAATCATTCCAAGGTGTTTGATACTCCCAAAGGACTCCAACCTATTCGTGATCATGATCATGCTATTAATTTGATTCCAGGAATTGTTCCTCCAAACATCAGGCCTTACAGATATCCTTATGTCCAAAAGAGTGAAATTGAACGTATGATTGCAGAAATGTTAGAGGCAGGTATAATTCAACCTAGTCAAAGTTCTTTCTCTGCTCCAATAGTATTGGTGCACAAGAAAGATGGATCATGGCGCATGTGTCCAGATTATAGGGAGCTCAGTAAGCTCACTATTAAAGATAAATTTCCCATTCCTGTGATTGATGAATTATTGGATGAATTAAATGGAGCAATTTATTTTACCAAGTTGGATCTTCGTTCAGGATATCATCAAATTAGAATGAAGACTGAAGATATTCTGAAAATAGCATTTCGAAATCATGAGGGTCATTATGAATTTTAGGTCATGCCTTTTGGCCTTACCAATGCACCTTCTACATTTCAAGGGTTAATGAATTCCATTTTCAAACCATTCCTTAGAAAATTTGTGCTAGTATTTTTTGATGATATACTAATCTACAACAGGTCTTGGAAGGACCATTTTCTACATGTTGACAGGGTGCTAAAACTATTGGAGGAGAAACAATTATATGCAAAAACATCCAAATGTTTCTTTGGAGTACAAGAGGTGGAATATCTGGGTCATATTTTATCTCACGAGGGTGTTACGGTATACCCTAACAAAATTAAAGCCATTAAGGAATGGAAATTCCCCACAACCATAAAGCAGTTGCGCGGATTTCTCAAGTTAGCAGGGTATTATTGCAAGTTTGTTAAGAATTATGGGAGAATAGCAGCACCTCTAACAACATTATTGAAGAGAGATGTATTTTCATGGACTCCTGAAGCAACTAAGGCCTTTGAACATCTTAAAGAGGCAATGTGCCTAGTACCATTCTTAACTACGCCAGACTTCACAAAAACCTTTATTGTGGAATGTGATGCCTCAGGAAATGAAATTGGTGTTGTTTTTGTTGGGAAAAATACTGAGAGGGGGGGGGGGGGGGTGAATCAGTATTTAGTGCATATTCAAAACTTTTACTTTTTATGCTCCAAGGCATACAGCTACTTTCTTGACCAACTAGCGTATACACGCGTATATCCTTCATAAAACTCGCGTATACACAGAGATCTAATTATGCCATTAATTCTTCACTTATATCATTCCATCATTCATTCATTAGATGTTCTATAAACAGTAAACATGTGCAGTAAGAACAGAATAAACCATCACACAAAGCATCACATATGAACACCAGGATTTTTAGGTGGAAACCCAAGACGGGAGAAAACCACCGCTGCAGTTGCTCAGCCTTCAATATCTTATTATAGAGAAAACATCTTACAACATATGTGCTGGCGCAGACTTGACCAGCACGCAGGCACCCACCTGCGCTCGTTTACCAGCCTCTCCTGGAAGGGAGCTCCAACCCCCTGACTCGTTTACCAGCCTCTCCTGGAAGGGAGCTACGACCCCCAGATCTCGTTTACCAGCCTCTCCTGGAAGGGAGCTACAACCCCCTGACTGAAGGCTACAACCCTCAGCACCACCTTGGACCACGTTTCATCAATTTTCACACTGGATCCAACAACTTCAATAGAACACAACTTGCAGGCCACGTTTCATCATATTTTCAGACTGGACCCTTTCCATACTTTTAAGCACAATCAACCATGAAACAGATACATATAACTCACTGACAGATATCAGTAAACCAGCAGAACAGATCAGACATTTCTTACCACAGACTTCAGAAAACCCTAGTTTGCATACGCGCTTTCCTTTCTCTGATGTCGCGTATATACGCGCTTCCGTTCACATAAACCAGCGTATACTTCTGTACATATTACAGATCCAATTTCATTGCGCATACGTGCTTTCTATTCAGCGAAGCCGCGTATATACGCGCTTCTTCTGCGACGAACTAGCGTATGGATCTTCAACCATTATAGAGCTGCATACTTCTTCAGATCATATATTCAGTTCAGATTCAACCCTTTACTTCAGACAGATGTTCGCCTCATCACAGATCTAATCACTCCATAAACAGATCTAGAAGATACAAATACATTTCAGTTCTAGATCCCCTTCTTCATCATTTTCTTCATTAGTGCATCATAGATTCAGATCTATCATTAAGCCTTTACCCTTTCCATACAGATATACTTCACAGAGAAGTATTCATTCAAGCTCAGACATCTAGCACCCATACTCATTCTTTGCACAATGAATTTCTTCTCTTTATATAGGTTTATCCTTTTTCAATACCATGAGCCAAAACAATACCATGAGCCCAAAACTACATTACTTCCGATGGTATTCCTGGACGGGGTCATTTAGAGGAATCATTACCCAATACAATGGGTCAATACCATGGTGGTTACCCCTGGTTTTTCACTTTATGAGCGCTTTTGCCCATACGCGACTTGGCACGTACTTTACCGCGTGCATACGCGACTTCTCCTAGGAAAATCCGCGTATGCCTTGAGACATACTCTTTTCATCATAGATCTAGCACATATTGAATTCCTTTCTTCATTACCTTCTGTACTCTTTGTAGATACATCAGATTTTCATCTTTAAACAGGTTCATCAAGACATATTCTATCAAGCACAACTTCATCAAGTAAGTTGCCATCATCTTCATCAGGTGGGTTGCCATTCAATGACAACACTCAGCATCATGTTGCTAACTAACATCATTTCATATCAGATTTACATCATTTACCAAGTCCATCAAGTCAAGAATAACTTCATCAGGTGTATTGCCATCAAGGAAAACACATGCCAACAATCTCATGTCTTCATCTTCATTCAGTGGGTTGCCATGAAGGACAACACTCTGCATCATATTGCCAACAATCTCCCCCTTTGGACTTGATGGCAACCACGATGGTGTTTGGTTACCACAACAGATAGGTACATTAAGAATACAATGACACTATGTCACTCTCTCCATTTTTGACACCATTCTTTCTCTTCATTCAAACACCATGTCACTCTCCCCCTTTGACATCAAGGGCAAAGGGCGGATCAAAACCAACATACTCTCCCCCTTTTCTCCTCATGTGGAAGAAGCGTTCTGCAGATCTGATGTATACTGAAGTGACCAAGCTCCCCCTGAGTTCATGCTAAATCTTCAAACATATTTTTCAATGAAGTACATGACTCTATGAACTTCCTATCACCAAAGACTCATACTTACATCAAATATCCAACCAAGTGGATTTACATATGAGACTCCACTACCCAACCAAGTGGGTTTACAAATTTGACTCAGCTACCCAACCAAGTGGGTTTACAAAATTTGACTCAGCTACCCAACCAAGTGGGTTTACAAATTTGACAAGTCCTTACATGACTGAATATTACAATTTTACATCATGGGTCTCAACATGACCTTTTCATCAAACTACAAATATAACTTTAAGACCAACACCAGAAAGTCCTCAAGAAAGAGAACATATTTCAGAACTATCATAATGCCAACAATGCATTATACTCAACAAAGCTAATGCTCCCCCTGAAACTGTGCATCCAAGCATCCTTTCCATATGACTAAGGCTCCCCCTTAGTTTATGCATCCTGAACACTTTTACCAAAAAATCATCAAGGCATCTTTATCAAAACATTAGAAATAGAATTATGAGAACTGGAACACCACCAAAGATACCAAACTGTATCAGAGATACCAAACAGCACTGCAGCTGTGCTGAAGAGAGCTGAATCCAAACAGAAAATTGTCATCAATCAGACATACGCGGTTTTATGTGCATGAACTCGCGTATATACGCGACTGTGTTTCAGGAAACCCGCGTATCCAATACCATCTTCTATATTTTAACCAGATCTGATCCTCTTGTGAGAAAAAGACAACGTTCAACTTCTTTATGGGATATTTGAATGCTTCCCTGGACTACAGATAGATAGAACAGTGTAGTTGTGTCTTCAAGCGTCATCAGCGATTTGTAGCATAGCAGCCATTCAGATTCTTTAATGACCACCAATCTTTCCAGGAATTATCTGTCCAAGAACAACATCTTCAAATAAGCAATCATCCATGTGGCCCAATATCATCAAGATCTTCAAGATTTAACATGAGGTAACATATGTAGGCAAGAGATCTCAACCATAGTAACAAACTTTGCATGATCTTTTCTTATTTCTGAATCACACGACATCCAACTTATCCATGTGTGATCACAAAAGATACTCATCAGCAACCAGGGCTCAAAATCTCATCATAATAAACCATGTACCAAGTCATTATCATTTGAGCATGAGTATCACAAAAACCAAAGAATAAGCAGTCATATTGCCAACAATGCAATCATTAGTATTCAACCTGCTGCTCCCCCTGAACCAGTGCTCCTTCTTAACTTGTGCAACCTGAATACGTTCATCAGTAAGTCATCAGCAACAATCTCTGCATGAACTGCCCTTATCTCCGAATTATAAGACTTTCATCTCAACAATGAATACTCTTCATCAAAAATCAAACAAGACTCATCCACAATCTTCAACATAAGAAACCATGTATCATATCATCAATAATATAGTTATTAACAGTCAGACTGATGCTCCCCCTGAACCTCTACTCCAGATCTTCAGCTATCATATAAATTCTCTTATCATCAATGCATACGCGACTGTGTCTGCTGGAACTCGTGTGTATACGCGACTTTTGTTAATAGAATCCGCGTATGGAAAGTGAAGCATAGAAATTTTTCACATTCCTTCATCTCCCCCTGAACTTGTACTTCCTGTACCTGTCTTCTTCATATCAGATGCTCTGTCAGAAATACATATAACCAGAATAATCAAATCAATCATGAGAGACATCATACATTGCTCCCCCTGTGACGATACATTACTAAATCTCATAATGTATCCCACATCATTCCTGCAGTCAATCAGAGAAGTAAGCTTCAGAATCGGATGACTGCAGTAGGGTCAAAATTCCCTATGTTTCTGATCGGTCCTCCATCTTTTTCCAGATTTGTTTGAACTTTCTAACTGTGTGCTGAAATTGTCCACTTTTCCAGATCTGTTCATCCTGCGTTCTTTTTCTACATGTCCATACTTGTTACAAGCATAACATCTCATGTGGCCAGAGAAATAAACATAAGAACCATAATGAATATTTCTAATCTTCCTTCTTTTGCACTCAGCTGCTTTATGTCCATACTTGTTACATGAAAAACAATATCCCTTGAAGAAATCAGAGTACCTTTCTATGTAGGAACTGTTTGTTTGAGGCTGAAATGATCTGCTCCTGCAATTTTCTGCAACATGCCCATAATTATGACATTTAAAGCATTCAACATTATTGACTGATTTCCTTTGGGATTTCATCATTGTTGGTTGACCTTTTGTCTCTTTCAATTCTTCAGGTTTTTCTTTGGCATCCTTTGAATCTTTAGCACTTCCTTGTGAACTAGATTCTCCTTTAGCAGTTTCATGAAAACCAAGACCAAGTTTAATAGCAGGAGATCTTTGATTACTAAGAATATTATCCAGAATCTTAGTACTATCTTGAAACCTCAAGAGTTTATCTTTTTCTTCTAATTTACCTTTGAGAATGTTTACCTCAACCTCCAAGATTTGGCATTGCTTCTTCATGCTTTCTTCTTTCCTTCTTCCTTCTTCTACTTGATCATTCAGTTTCAAGATTTCTTCTTTCAACCTATTATCTTGTGCTTCAAATGCTTGTATAAGTTCTTCATGCTCCTTGTATGATTCTTCTATGACAGAGATGATTTTTGCTCCAAGTTCTTCATTTTTCTTATTTGATTTTTCCAGATTTATTTTGAGAGCGAGGATTTATTTTTCAAGCCCTCTCTACAGATTTTCATGCATTTATATCTGTTCCTTCATTCTAGAGATCATCTCTTTGTCGATAGAGCCTTTCTCTTTAATTGCTCTTTGTTGTTCTTCAACTTTGATCTTGAGAACTTCTTCTAGATCCATAACATTTCTTTCACTATCTTCATCATTGCATGCACAAGAAAGAGAGTCATCAGAACAATTATCAATACCTATTTTATCTTTTCCATTTTCTGTTGTACATGTTTTCTGAGATATCTCCTTTTCAGTGGCCTTCTTCTTTTGCTTCTTTCCCATTGCGACGGATCTCCTTCAAGCGATCAAGCTTCTGTAGAAGGACCTGCTCTGATACCAATTGTTGGGAAAAATACTGAGAGGGGGGGGGGTGAATCAGTATTTAGTGCATATTCAAAACTTTTACTTTTTATGCTCCAAAACCCATACGCTACTTTGTTGAAGCCAACTAGCATATACACGCGGATATCCTTCATAAAACTCGCGTATACACAGAGATCTAATTATGCCATTAATTCTTCACTTATATCATTCCATCATTCATTCATTAGATGTTCTATAAACAATAAACATGTGCAGTAAGAACAGAATAAACCATCACACATAAGCATCACACATGAACACCAGGATTTTAGGTGGAAACCCAAGTCGGGAGAAAACCACCGCTGCAGTTGCTCAGCCTTCAATATTTTATTATAGAGAAAACATCTTACAACATATGTACTGGCGCAGACTTGACCAGCACGCAGGCACCCACCTGCGCTCGTTTACCAGCCTCTCCTGGAAGGGAGCTCCAACCCCCTGACTCGTTTACCAGCCTCTCCTGGAAGGGAGCTACGACCCCCGATCTCGTTTACCAGCCTCACCTAGAAGGGAGCTACAACCCCCTGACTGAAGGCTACAACCCTCAGCACCTCTATGGACCACGTTTCATCAATTTTCACACTGGATCCAAAGCATCCTTTAGGACACCACTTGCAGGCCACGTTTCATCATATTTTCAGACTGGACCCACTCCTTACTTTTAAGCACATTCAACCATGAAATAGATACATATAACTCACTGACAGATATCAGTAAACTAGCAGAACAGATCAGACATTTCTTACCACAGACTTCAGCAAACCCTAGTTTGCATACGCGCTTTCCTTTCTCTGATGTCGCGTATATACGCGCTTCCGTTCACATAAACCAGCGTATACTTCTGTACATATTACAGATCCAATTTTATTGCGCATACGCGCTTTCTATTCAGCGAAGCCGCGTATATACGCGCTTCCTCTGCGACGAACTAGCGTATGGATCTTCAACCATTACAGAGCTGCATACTTCTTCAGATCAGATATTCAGTTCAGATTCAACCCTTTACTTCAGACAGATGTTCGCCTCATCACAGATCTAATCACTCCATAAACAGATCTAGAAGATACAAATACATTTCAATTCTAGATCCCCTTCTTCATCATTTTCTTCATTGGTGCATCATAGATTCAGATCTATCATTAAGCCTTTACCCTTTCCATACAGATATACTTCACAGAGAAGTATTCATTCAAGCTCAGACATCTAGCACCCACACTCATTCTTTGCACAATGAATTTCTTCTCTTTATATAGGTTTATCCTTTTTCAATACCATGAGCCCCTTTTTCAATACCATGAGCCAAAACAATACCATGAGCCCAAAACTACATTACTTCCGATGGTATTCCTGGACGGGGTCATTTAGAGGAATCATTACCCAATACAATGGGTCAATACCATGGTGGTTACCCCTGGTTTTTCACTTTATGAGCGCTTTTGCCCATACGCGACTTGGCACGTACTTTACCGCGTGCATACGCGACTTCTCCTAGGAAAATCCGCGTATGCCTTGAGACATACTCTTTTCATCATAGATCTAGCACATATTGAATTCCTTTCTTCATTACCTTCTGTACTCTCTGTAGATACATTAGATTTACTTCATCAAGAACATATTCTATCAAGCACAACTTCATCAATAAGTTGCCATCTTCTTCATCAAGTGGGTTGACATTCAATGACAACACTCAGCATCATATTGCTAACTAACATCATTTCATATCAGATTTACATCATTTACCAAGTCCATTAAGTCAAGAATAACTTCATCAGATGTATTGCCATCAAGGACAACACATGCCAACACTCACATGTCTTCATCTTCATTCAGTGGGTTGCCATCAAGGACAACACTCTGCATCATATCACAATGGGGCTTAATGCAAGAAGGAAGACCCGTTTCTTTTTAAAGTCATTCAATCAAATAAAAGTATTTACAAAAGGTTATTTATGAGAATGAAATGTTGGAAATACTACATGCACTAAATAAATGGAGACCTTACCTAATGGGAAGACAATTCAAGGTAAAAACTGATCACGATAGTCTTAAACACTTTTTGGAACAAACACCATCTTCAGAAGAGCAACAAACATGGGTCACAAAGATGTTGGGTTATGACTTTGAAATTGTCTACAAAAAAGGGAAGCTAAATGTTGTTGCAGATGCACTCTCAAGAAAGGATGAAGAGGTGGAAGAATTGCTTTGTGCCATTTCAATTATCCAACCAGATTAGATAACCGAAGCAAGGGATGAATGGAAGAAGGATGAAGAAGTGTGGACTCTCATTCAAAGTTTGCAGCAAGATCCTAGTACATCTGATACATTTAGTTGGAAAAATGATACCTTATGGTACAAAGATTGCTTATACATTTGCAAGAATTCCAAACTAAAAAAAAAAATTCTTTTGGAATTGTACACTTCTCCTTTAGGAGGACACTCGGGATTTTTAAAAACTTACCACAAGGTGAAGAAAGAATTTATTTGGGATGGCCTTAAATATGATATTCAAAAGTTTGTGGCAGAATGTTTGGTTTGCCAGCAAAATAAAGTTGAGACAATTAAGACCCAGGGTCTTCTACAACCTTTATCCATTCCAAGTCAACGTTAGGAGGAGATTTCAATTGATTTTATCACAGGTTTACCTAAGTCCAAAGGAAGGAGTGTCATCATGGTGGTAGTTGATAGACTTACCAAGTATGCACACTTTTGTGCATTATCTCATCCATTTAAAGAAAGTACAGTTGCTACTGCATTTATAGAAACAATTCAAAAGCTACATGGAAACCCGAATATTATTTTAAGTGACAAAGATCCCATTTTTACAGGAAATTTTTGGTTGGAATTATTTTCTTGTTTGGGTACTCAACTAGCTCATAGCTCATATTATCATCCTCAATCCGATGGTCAAACAGAGATAGTGAATAAATGTTTGGATGGATATCTTCGTTGTTTTGTATATGATAAGCAAGCACAATGGGTCAAGTGGTTACCTCTGGCTGAATGGTGGTATAACACTTCCTTCCATACTGTAGCAAAAATGACCCCATTTATGGCACTTTATGGATATCATCCACCATCCATCACATCTTCTTTAAGGGAAAATTCTAGGGTTCAAGCAGTGGAGGATAACATCGAGCATCAGCAAGAAGTTCTCCAACTCTTAAAGGATAACCTAAATTTGGCACAAAATCGAATGAAACAACAAGCATATCAACATCGCAGTGAGAGAAGCTTTGATGTGGGAGAATGGGTATTTTTATGGCTACAACCATAAAAAAAAATATCCCTCAAGAAAGCTAAGAAGGATAATAAATTATCACCAAATTACTATGGTCCTTACAAGGTTTTGCAAAATATTGGTACTATGGCATACAAATTGGAGCTTCCTGCTTCTTTGCGAGTGCATCCAGTTTTCCATGTTTCATGCTTAAAAAAGGTTATAGGGGACAAAATTCCAGTTCAAACAATAATGCCAGAACTTGATGAGGAAGGAAAAAACATATTGGAACCTGAAGTAGTCACGAAAACAAGAACTCAACAACTACGAAATCGATCAATTCCAGAGTATCTCATCAAATGGAAGAACTTACCCATAGAAGATTCTAAATGGGAGGATGATAATTTTATACAAAAGCACCCGGAGCTACTCAAGCATTGAGGACAACACCCTTTTGAAGGAGAGGAGCATGTTAGGTCCTTATATTACTACTATAGTCCCTTATTGTTGTTAGTGTAACCCCATTATTGTTATTGTTGTACCCGCCTTTACATGTGTTGTATTTAGGTGGCTACGATTACATTATGGCCCCACTAGGATTACATTATTATTTATGGAATGCTTTATATAAAAAGGAGGGATTTTTTCATTTGTATCATCCAGGTAAACCATTATTGTAATGTATTGGAGGTTGCCCCCTCTAAGTGGCTTATTTCTAAGGCATTGATATCTCTTTTCTTCTCTTTTTGGAGCTGGTTTCTCAACAGAAAACCAGGAGCAACATGGGTCCATGGAGTGATATTTCCCCTAAAAATTATTATCTCGGATAGAGCTTTCTAATGATGTATCATATGCGTCAAACGGAGATAGTATGCCAAAGTTACGTCCCTGGGAAGTTGAAATACCAATTTACCCAAACGGGGCCCATAGTTTTGGCGCTTCATCTCCTAGGGTTAGGTTTTTGGGATGTTGAGGGCTCTCCATTGTTTCTCAATAATAAATAGGCCCTCGAGCCTCATTGTAACTCAGTTCAGAGGTCTGTAGCCACCACATCTCTTCTCAGAGATTCGCTACCAGCACCTTAGCTATTTTATTTCCATTATGTCTGTAAGCATCTTTCTGTTATTTGATATTAATGAAATGAAGTGTTATTTAGTTGGATCTATTTTATTGTTTATATTATTTATGTATTTTGTGCGTTCTACCTCATCTGGATCGATGTAATCGTAAGTGTATCTTTCTTTATTTTTCTTTGCATGTCCCCAGCACGGTCAGGGTACAAGGAGTTAGGGCTCGATCTGGTTGAACCCTTGCAAGATCAGCCTCACAAACCCTGACGACCTCCCATGGCGGAAGAAAATAAAGACGAGAGAGTAGGAGATCCTATAAAAATATTGCTCGGAGGCCTCCAGAAATAAGAACGTGAACAACACATAGGATCACAATGGCTGCTGCCTATGGCCCTGCTCCAACAACCACTTTGGGCATGCTCATGAAATTAGATAAAATTTGAAATTCCTGTATTTGAAGGCTAGATAGATGCAAATGTCATAGATAGAAGGTTAAATTTTCTAGAAGGGTATTTCTCGGTCCATGATTTCTCTGACCGAGAAAAGATTATTTTTGCACTCCTCAAAGCCGCCACCCATGTCAAAGACTGGTGGGAAACCTACCGTGAGCAAGAGGACGAAGGGGAACCCTCTCTGTTCTCGGCCACACCCACTTGGAATTCGTTCCGAGACGACATCAAGGAACAATATTACCCTGTGGGGAGCTATGAGGACAAATACATCCAATGGACCACGCTACGGCAACAAAAGGATCAAGATGTGCACGAACTGACGAATCTGTTCCATACCCTGCGCACAAAGTTGGGTATTAAAGATTCGGAGAGACATTTGGTGCTCAAGTACCGCGGCTGTCTGCACAAACACATTCAGGAGGAAATGGAGTTCCTCGACATTACATCGCTTGGCACGGCATATCGCTATGCCACCAAGATCGAGCAGAAATTTAAGCAAAAGAAGCGAGACTTTGGATCTGCGAATCCGAAGCAGAAGGTGCCCAGGCTGGAACAGGGTAAGGCAAAGTCAACCGAATACAAAGGAGACAACACCAAAAATCCAAAGAAGGACATGGGGAAGTGGTGTTAATTTCATAATAGCTCCACTCATAGCACAAATGAGTGTTCGGCCAAACCATCATTGGTGGCCAAACTAAAGGCACTTGAATTAGGTGCATGTTCTGATCCTGAGTCAGAACCAGACAAAGGTAATGACAAAGGGAGAAATATCATTGATGTAGATCCTAGTGCCATTGTTGCTACCACCAAGGTCGAGAGGGAGGATCTCGAGGATCCAGAGGAGGGGGAGTGCCTCTTCCATTCGCAGATGTGGGTGAAGGGTTCTCCATTGCAATTCTTTGTCGATAGTAGAACCCAAAAGAACCTCATTTCAGCAGCGGTCGTGAAGCGGCTCGACCTGTTGAACATAGAACACCCGCAGCTGTATAGCATCGGGTGGCTTCTCCCAGGGAGAGATCTATGCATTCTCCATCAGTGCCTCTTTCTCTACAGTACTAAGCCATTCACGGATGAGGTAGTTTGTGATGTTGCTGCTCTTGATGTAGCTGATGTATGATTGGGCCAACCATACTTATGGAGGTGACATGCTGTGTATGAGTCTGAGCCTCATCTTTGTGTGTGGGAAATAACCGCCTTGGGATACGGGAGGGTAAATCACAGCTTCTTGTCATCCTCTTTGGCTTCTTCTTGTGTGATGGGTGTTTCACAAACCAAGAAATTTATTTTCCTTCTGACTAAGCTCCGAAGAATAAAATTGTGGCCACAACTTTGAAACAGTGCTCCCTTGCACGGCTGTAGCAAATGGACAAAGTCATGGAGTTATACGAGGACATTTTCCCCTCACTCACAGAGGTTCCTCTGCACTGTTAGGACAAACACTCCATTGATTTGACCCCCGATGCACCACTGCATGATGTTGCCATACCTCTTGCAACTACACATATAGAATCCAAACATGTACTGTCTGAGGCTGATAAAGAAACCAAATTTACTAAATGCATCCAGCATGTCCACCCGCAGGTCCATGACATCTTCAACACATCTAATACTCAGTTCAACAGAATTTGCCTCATCTCATGGAGGATCTCAACGCAATGGGTACCATTGCTTCCTAAGGAGGGAGGAATGATCCAGGTGGATATCGGTGGCCACCCACCTATTCCATTTGGACCAGCACCATCAATTCTTGCATCTTTTCACATTCAGCACAACTTACTATTTTTAGCAGGTTTTCGGGTCCTCCACTCTCGGAGCCGTTTTGGGGGCTTAATGATCCAGGTGGATATTGGTGGCCACCCACCTATTCCATTCGAACCCCCATCTTCAGTTCTTTCAGTTTTTAAGTTGCAGCACAACTTACTATTTTTAGCAGTTTTTCAGGTCATGAACTTCTGGAGTCGTTTTGAGGCCCTAAACGACGTTTTTTGGGAAAACCGAGAGCAACATCAATCCATGATATTTCTAACAAGGTATGATACGTACACAAACGAGGATTGTATGCCAAAGTTATGTCCCCGGGAAGATTGATGTAGCAATTTACCCAAACATGGCCCATAGTTTTGGTGCTTTATCTCTCGGGGTTAGGTTTTTGGATCTTTAGGGTGTTCTATTATTTCTCAACAATAAATAGGTCTTCGAGCCTCATTATAAAATAGTTCAAAGGCCTATAGCCGCCACATCTCTTCTCAGAGATAAACTACTAGTGCCATAGCTAGTTTATTTCCATTATGTCTGTAAGCATATTTCAGTCATTTGTTATTAACTGAATGTGGTTTTATTTCCATTTCATATTCGTGTTTATGTCTATTTCTATATTTTATTGCATTCCTGCATAAATCCATATCACATTTCTATGTCATTTCTCCCATAAAATATAAGGCAATATCATTTCTCCCTTAAACTATAAGGCAAACCATGTACATGTCATTTCTCCCTTAAACTCTAGGCAAGGAAAACTTTAAGGCATGTCATTTCTAGATGTGATTTCTCCCATAAACTTTAAGGCAAACCATGCACAAGTCATTTCTCCCACAAACTGAAGGCTTTATCCCATAAACTTAAGGCATGTCATTTCTAGATGTGATTTCTCCCATAAACTTTAAGGACAAATTTAAGGCAAACCATGCACATGTAATTTCACCCCCAAACTCAAGTCTTTCTCCCATTAATTCAAGGCAAACTTTAAGGCCAAAAAATCAAACCTAAAGTGGTTGAACTTCCATAGGATTTTAGTCTGTCTATGGAGTGTTAACCTCTACAAGTTCTAAGGGCAGAGTTTGTAAAGGGCCAGGTAGCCTCTGGATCTCATCCTTTCTCAAAGGTGACATATACAGTAAATGCCCCTACAGTCAATCTCTAGAACATATATAAATATAATTTCTTCGTTGTAATATCCATTTATGTACATGCCATTTCTACCATAAACTGTAAGGCATTTGCTAGTGTTTTTGGAACCATGTACTTGTCATTTCTATGTCAATTCCCCCATAAAATTTAAGGCAAAATTTAAGGATAACCATATACATACATGTCATTTCTCCCATTTCTCTTATAAACTCAAGGCAAAATTTAAGGATAATCGTGTACATGTAATTTCTCTGTCATTTCTCCCATAAACTTTAAGGATAACTACATTTAATCTACAAGAATGATTTTAAATTTTGGATAGTTACATTTGGCATGTGATCACATGTTGTGATATATAATGTTTGTTTTTAAAAATCAAGTTCTCATTTTATTTTTTAAATTTAAAATGAATCTAGATGAAGATTTTATTTTTTAAATATAAAATGAATCTAGGTGTATGGTTGAGCTACATTTGGCATGTGATTGTGATATAATGTTTTGTTTTTATTAGATAGTTGAACTACATTTGGCATGTGAAGTAATGTTGTGATATAATGTTTTGTTTTTAAAACTCAAGTTTTAGATGGTTGAACTACATTTGGCATGTGATTTTGATATAATGTTTTGTTTTTATTGGATAGATGAACTACATTTGGCATGTGAAGTAATGTTGTGATATAATGTTTTGTTTTTAAAACTCAAGTTTTGGATGGTTGAACTACATTTGGGAGGTGATTGTGATATAATGTTTTGTTTTTATTGGATAGTTGAACTACATTTGGCATGTGAAGTAATGTTGTGATATAATGTTTTGTTTTTAAAACTCAAGTTTTGGATGGTTGAACTACATTTGGCATGTGATTGTGATATAATGTTTTGTTTTTATTGGATAGTTGAACTACATTTGGCATGTGAAGTAATGTTGTGATATTATAATGTTTTGTTTTTAAAACTCAAGTTTTGGATGGTCGAACTACATTTGGCATGTGATTGTGATATGATGTTTTGTTTTTAAAACTCAGGTTTTGGATGGTTGAACTACATTTGGCATGTGATTGTGATATAATGTTTTTATTTATTTATTGGATAGTTGAACTAAATTTGGCATGTGAGGTAATGTTGTGATATAATGCTTTGTTTTTAAAATTCAAGTTGTCCTTTTACAAACAAAAAAAAGTTCACATGAATATATATACATAAAAATGATTTAAGTACATGTTTGAATATATGTTAAAATGATTGAAGTACAATACATATCGATGTATATATATATCTAAAAACAATCATAAGATTCTAGGTGTTCTTAGATGTGTCACAACAATCATAAAATTTTAAAATTTCATTCTAGAACATATATATCCAGTACATGCAACATTTTTCATCAATGCACATAGAAAAGATACTTTCAGTTGATAGTAAACTAGAAATTACAAAACATGTACCACACATTTTGCATTCAAGAATGAATATTATAATTTACTTCTAATAGACACGCACGTCTAAAACAAAATCATGCAACTTCAAATTTGCATTATATCAACTATGCTAGATACACAGATATGTACATTTTGCAATAATGACATTATGAAAAATTGTACCAGAGAATACATTATGAAATAGTTTAGACTAGATAATCTAGACATGTGTATGTGTACACGTATAAATTACTCGTGTGCATGTACCAAAACAATGTACATGTGCAAACACTTGTACAGATAACATAAAAAGGCAGTTCAATTTTTAGTTGAGTTCTAGAAATTCTAAAAGATGAATCCAAAGAGAAGAAATTGTTGGGCAGTTCAATCAAAAAAATTCCAATGGAATGCCATCTTCAATGATTCATTCATGATCGGATTTTGTCATTTCCATTTCTTAGTTTTCGTTTTTTTCTTTGATTAAACTTCTTATCAGCATTATGTGTGCTGCACACACCAAGTGACTATATTGACAACTTATGACATCAAGTTCATAGTCTTGAAAGTAAACAAAATCCCCACTTTGATTAGTTTGTCTAAAAAAATAACCTTGCAGTATAATATATCCTTTATCATATGTAAACCTGTGATCATCATAGTTTTCTAATAATTTCATCTTTCGTATAGTGAAACACGTCAAATAATACTTCACATTTTCATCGTTCATAGTAGGTGTAATTACAGCAAAAACATCTCCCACACAATAAAACAAACTTATGTATTTAAATTTAGATCATAATTAACATGAAAAATTAACTTTAAAATTAACATGTGTACTTGATTTTATTATCTATTTCTAGATCTCTATCATTTGAAAGAAATTGAAATGTTACCTTCTCTAACAAGATCAGAAACTCGATCACCATGAGATGATATTGTAGTCTCCTCTGATTGCATTTCTTCAAACCTTGCAACAGACATTTTCCCCTTCGTATTTAGCTCTGTATGTTGCCAATCTTTTACATACATTTTGTTTTCAAAAACATCATTGGATTCTATGTTGTCTATGCAAACATGACAAAAACAAGAATATTTTCTTTTATCCAATGCAAACACATGTGTGGAAAAATTTGTTTTAATTGAATGCAATTTTCGAGTCCCTTTTATTGTTTCAACTTCATTTCCAATCGATCTATCAACATATTCGACCCCAATATGCCAAAAAAACCTATATGGAAAATTCAAAGAAGAATATAAATATGATATCAAAATACCATCAAAGATATCATTGTGATAAATGTACATTGTTTAAAATTATAAATCCAATAAAAATTAAATTGAATGTACCTTCGCACTTCCCTTTATCGGTTAGTCTCACGGCTTAGTGCAGTGATACACCATTGAACAACTTCTTTAGTTGAGACAAGTTGGTTTGCAAAGGGGTCCATTTGATATCTTTGAAGTGCTCGTTTTATGCATGCCCCTGCATGGTCATGTTCTCATTTTCCATGACCAGTCTCAAAGAAATTCCAACAATGTTTAATGCAGGTTTTCATATGAAGATGACACAACCAAAAGAATGATCATGAAGATTTGAATTGACATGTGCATCCATCTGACCATATCTGATGTTCATTGAATTTTATTCCATGACTTTTCAAGGAGTCATAAATCTTTCCAAAACAGTGTTGTACAAAATATGTATCATGTGTACGATCGCCACTGATATAAAAGAGATATTCTTTAATAACATGTCGATTTTCACTGGTGTTTTCTATATGATAAAAATTTTGTTCAGCATGTCTATATATAATATGGACGAGCATGGAGATTTGGTCAGAATGATAGTATTCACTCTGAATTTCTTTTTATGGAACAAATGTGTAGTTTTCTACAAAATCAATTACTGAAAAAATGGTCCCTAGTGGAAAAACTTCACAGGATTTTTTGAATTGCAAGTCTTGCCATTGAGCTCTATGGGAATGTTCGGTGTATTTATAAATTTTTGCCTCAAACTTTCTCAAAAAATCTATCACAAAAATTTCTTCTTCTTGTAAATCAATTCTTTTAGCACTTGAACCTTGAATCGATGTATGTATATATTCATATCTCTTCCATTTCACTTTCATGTTGGACAATTATTAATCATTTATATCAATACAATATTTGTTTTGAAATTTATTCAAATTTCCACAATCATCGCATTTTTTACCACCAACACATTTCTTTTGGTAAAATAATTCATGGCTTTCTCTTCCACATAGAATTTGAGACATGAAATCATGGATAGTGGAAGGAGGAGGTGAATATTTCCAAAAAAAATTACCAAAATTAAGGAATGTGTCATAATATAACTGAAATTCCACATGATAACGAAAACAACAAGTATCACATACGGTGATAGGTTTTACATACCATGGTTTTTGTTGCACAAAATCACTGACTGGGACATCAATTTCACGATTATCTTCTTTGAACTTGTTGAACAACTCTATTTGAGTGGTGTCCAAGGAATGTTTGGGTGTACATTTACTTACTTTCACCAATTTTCCTGAGGTAAACATGAGCTAAGTGTCACTATGATGAGACTCAACCTCCTATATGACCATAAGGAAATGGAGTCAACAAATTAATACTTTACTAACCTCCCTATATTTGTGAGGCCACACAACTTCACTTCCTTTGTCTATCTGCACCATAGTCAAAGTTGGGTAGTGCCTTTGAGGTACTGTAAAAGATTCTTAGCTACCTTCCAAAATGATTTGGTTGGCCTAACCATTGCTTGGCTTACCTATTTGACCGCATAACACATATATGGTCATGTGTTCACAAGATGAATCAGTAAAACCATTAGCTACCGATAAATGGGAGCATCCACTTCTTCACCTGAAGTAGCATCCTCTTTCCTCCAGTTGGTCTCTAGAGGTGTCTCCATGGGTTTACAACTCTCCACGTCGAATCTTTGTAGTATCTCATTTGCATACTTGTATTGAGACAAAAATAGTTTTTGATCATCTTGCCATACTTCTTACCCGAGGAAGTAGTGCATGAGATCCATGTTCTTCATTTCAAATTCGCTTGCAAGGTCCTCCTTGCAAGATCTGGTCAGCTTCTCATCACCAATTAAAATCAAATCATAAACATATAAGACAATAATAAGAAATTTACCTTCTACCAATATATGATAGAGGTTTTCATCTGCTTCACTTTTGGTGAAGTCAAAACCAGTGAAATAGTTGTTGATCCTGGTGTACCAAGCACGGGGTGCTTGTTTGCGACCATACAACATGCGCTTGAGTATGCACACATGAGACTCCCGATAAAATTTATCAAAACCTTCTGGTTTCTCTATTTAAACCTCCTCCTCAATAACCCCATTGAGAAATGTTGTTTTTACATCCATCTCATGGATCTTCCAACCCATCTTTACAACCAGTGCAAGAATAGATCTAATGTATGAATACCTTGCTACGAGAGAAAATGTTTCCTCGTAGTCAATTCCCTCTACTTGAGAGAATCCCTTGGCCAAAAATGTGGCCTTATAATTCTATATGATTCCATCTGCTGGATGCTTAACCTTAAAGATCTATCTCGAACCCACAATTGATTTATCTGTCGGTCTTGGGACCACTTCCCAAACATTGTTCTTTACAATGGATTCATACTCTTCCACCATTGCATCAACTCATATAGGTTTCTCTACTACTTCTTTGAAAGAGGATGGCTCAATCTCTACAAGCTCAGTCATTAGAGCTATGTTTCTAGTGTATCGTTCAGGTGATCTCATCTGCCTGCGAAAATTTGAAGGAGCTCCCACATTCTCTCTCACATCCTGCACAAGTCTATCAACTTTCCTGGTTATTTTTATGCCTTCTATGGATGGTTATGCATGAGTGGATGTCTTAATTCTATGCTCCTAAATTTCTGGCTACTCCACAAATTCCTCAGGCTCCTCCTTTGGATCTAAAATATCCTCTTCTGGTGAGATCTTAAGCTCCCTCTCAAGAGAGCACTTCATCGCTTTCTCCTCATCAAACTTTTCATCCTTTCTCACAATTGTCATTATGATGGAAGGTAAGTACACACAGTAGTTGTGAGGATTTTTTGTGTAACCCACAAATGCTCCCAACTCTTTTGTCGGCTCAAGCTTCTTCCTTGATTCTTTAGAGACATGGTAGTAAATAAAGGCTCCAAAAATCCTAAAGTACGAGACATCCGAATTTCTCCCTGAGAAAACCTCCTCTTATGTAATCATACCAAGAATTTGATGAGGACTTTGGTTCTGCAAATAGAATGTTGTGTTACATGCCTCTAACCACAAATGCAATGGTATTCCTTGGTCATGCACCATAGCCATCACAACTCCCACAAAACAATGATTCTTTCTCTCAGCCACCCCATTCTGTTGTGGGTTGCGGGGTGTTTTCAACTCTCTTAAAATGCCTTCTTTCACACATAAATTCTTGAATTCATTCGAAACATACTCACCTCCATTATTACTCTTGAGAGACTTCACCTTCTTGCAAGTCTCTTTCTCAACTAGTGCCTCGAATTCTATGAACTTGGAGAATTTATCATCCTTCTTATGCATGAAGAAGATCCAACACTTCCTTGAGAACTAATTAATAAAAATAACAATATATTTGTGTTTGGCATTGGAGGTTGTCGAGAAAGGTTGACAAATATCATAGTGGATCTTTCCAAGACTACATATGCTTTGTTTTCCCGATCATGGAATATGTATTTTGAATACTTACCCAAGGTAGATACTTTTCAAACATCTTCCTGCTCAAGTGCTCCTTTAGGGAGGCCCATGGTTATTTGTTGCATAATCTTCAAGGCACCATGATGCAAATGGAAAATTATTTTGTGCCAAATTTCATTGACATTGTGACTCTGTACTTTCTCTACCTTAGTGCTTAATGGAACACAATATTCCACATATAGCTTAGACATGTTCTTCAGACGAACCCCGATCTGCTTCATCTGTCTCATGGCTATGTCTCATGAATTTTTTTCCTTTGCTTAAGATCACATCATAACCACAGTCTTCTAAAATTGCAACATGGATGATATTTTTCTTTAGGCCTGTAACGAACATGGCGTCCTTGAGTCTGATAGGGGATCTTGACTCCCTGTGAAAGGTTACTGTACCAATCCCGGTCGTTTTGTACCTTCCATCATCCCCCAATTCGATGTGCATCTGCAGATCTTTCTCCTCCAGGTCACTGAAAAAATCTCTACACTTGTCATGTGGAATGATGCACCTAAGTCCAAGTATCCATGCATGCGATAAGGGTGAAGTAAAGCTTGAACTATGAAGCCAAATCTTCTCCTGATCCTCCTCCTGAGGTCTTCTTGCTCAAATTTTCATGTAGACACTTCATGGCATAGTACTTGAATTCATGACAACTGAAGCATTTAATTTTGGACAAATATTTCTTCTTGCCCCCTTGGATGGATTCTGGTTTGGTTTGAGATTTCTTCCCTTTCCCCTTATTTACCTTTGCAACCAATGCACAATTTTCTTCATCCTTGCCCTTGGATGAAGTCCCATCTCTAGTGTTTTTCCTTATCTCTTCTTGTACCAAATCATACCATAAGCATTCACAATTCAATAATTTTTCCCTCCCATTCACCGAGTCATGGTAGTTATGCTAAATTTTGGGAAGGCCTAGAAGAGCTAGGCTTACCAAGTCATCTTCTACAACATTTACACCAACCCCTCCAAGTTCATCACGAACTTGTGTGAATCTACTAAGACACTGTGAAATATTTTCATTCTTCTGCATCTTGATATTTTGAAGTTTATCCTTGAGTGCCAATTTCTTTTGGTTTTTTTTATTCTTGAAAAACTCTGTTAGTGCTTTCCACATTGCGAAAGGAGTTTCTTTCCCATGGAGATTTGAGAAAATGTGATCATTTACTCCCTCCAATATTATTCTACATATTTCTTCCACTGAGCTAGGTTTTGGTCATCAACTGATCTTGGTTTTGGAATGTTTGTCTTGACATATTCCAACAATATTTTCATCTAGAATTGCCTCCATATGATCCTTCCATGCAATGAAATTAGGGTTTCCTTCCAAGGAATACTCTAGTCTCAATCCGTTAAAGGTTTTCTTCCCAACTCTGTAGAGATCCTGCTACATTGAACTGCAAATTCGATCCTCCTAAGAAAAAACTTCAAAATTCTTGTTCTAATGTGAATCTTGCTATGATACCATGTATAAATTATGATGTATAATTGTAACTACTCGTGGAATTTTAATCTTGATAACAAGACACAATCCTACTCTATTGCTCTGCAGAATTCAATTCATAATTTAGAAAATCAATCACAAACATGAAATGAGAAATAACACACATGCACACATTATTTTTCTAGGGGAAATAAATTTGCTAAAAATCCCTTTGCCGTCTTGCATTAATTTAATGAATAGAGATGTACTGAAATTTCTAGCTCAATCTGAGCTCAACCTGCAAGTGAATAACGTATCTCTCTACTCACTGAGAAGCTCTGACCCTGACTTAGTAAAATTATGCCTCCACTTAAGCCCCTATTTCCTTGCGCAAATCCTAAAAAATTAGGCCCCTATTATTTAGGAAATTCCTCCAAAATGTTGGTGCAATTCCCAAGGTTGATCATCTAACTGCATGCAACACTTGTACACTCAAGACTAGTCTACAAATGATGTTACATTACCTTGGAATCCCCACCACAACTTGGGAACTCAAATTCTCTACATGCACTAGCTATTTTTGGATGATTGATCAGTTAACTGGATGATCACTGAGTTAGATTTAAGTCCCACTACACAACTGACCTTCCACTAGTTCCTCTTACAATTAGAGCTAGTTTAACTAAAAACAACTTGAAATAGCTAACCTTGATTGCTACAAATTATCAATCACACATGATTAAATGAAATCCAACTCCTCTAACTCGAATTTACTGAGGTAACTGAGTGACAGGAAGCATGTCACATAAGTTAGCTGCATCCAATTTGTTTGCTGATGTGGAAATTCAAATTTTCTTAATTTGACCAAGGAAATTCCAAATTGAGACTTTCTTGCAACATTTTCCAACATTGGGATGCTTGTTGTCTGAGAGTAGCAAATAAACCACCCATAAAAACTAGGAATACTCTAGGCTCAGTGGTATTGTAAGAGACCTAATGAGTTTGATTTGATGAAGGAGAATGGCCTTCATTCCTACATAATTGATATCCTAGAAGATATTTTCCCTTTTTGGATGATTTTTGTGCATAGAAATTGAGAAACAACCCATAATAGTTGGAAAAACTTTGGGCTTAATGGGATTCTAAGAGAATGGATGAGTTGAATTTATGAAGGAGAATGTCCCGACCTTCACGACTCCACCCTGTAATATTGAGTGGTAACTTCCCTTGTAGCTTCATCATGTGGCTCAGGGGTAACCAACTACAAGAAAGATTACAATGCAACAAAGCCTATGGTGGGGTGGAACATGGGTCACCCTTAATTAGTTGTATGAAGCCTTTATTTATAATCAAATAAGTGTCATTGGGGACTTGAACATATAATGTAATCATATTTAGCGAAATAGAGATTAGGTTGACTAACTATTTTTATATATGCTTGCTTGTTGAATTTATATGATGGCCTTTGTGTTATTTGTTTATGAGATGAGAAGGTAAAAGTTTTAATGGTAGTGGTGGTTATGTCATGTTCATATGCCCACTTGTATATCCTTATGTTCTCTTATGCTGTGCTGTCAATAGAATATGAATATCGTTACATTGTAGTCCTAGCTATAATGAATGTTTATAGATATTACAAACCATGATAAAGCAGGAAGTAGGGATGAAGACAAGTGAAGTTAATCCCTTTAGTATCTTAGAAAGATATGATGGTTTTTTGGTTGTGATTAACTCTTAGTTGGTTTAGTTAGTAATATTGGTCTATTTTAGATAGGCCAAAGAAGTCTTATGACTGTTGTAGATATTAAAAGTTCATACTAATGAATTATACCCATATACAAGAACAATATCCTTGAAAACAATTTGAAGAATTGGATGAGAAATGTCTTCATAAAACATCTGATGATAAGTGTTATAGAGTTCACTAAATAACTCTTGACTTGATTGGAATCTTGTTAAAGAGCATAAGGTGGCCTTTAGATGTAGGTGTTTGGGCCTTTACTAGGCCAACTAGAGGATTTAATGTCCATGATTTATGCCTATTTGGATTTTTGAAAAATTGTAATGTTTCCTTTGTTCGAGATAAAAGTCCTAAAGCCTTTGAAGAGGAAAATTTTGTGTGGTAACCTCTATGGTAGGTTACTTGCAGTGAGGGTAAAGTGTTCGAGTGCATTCATGGTTGGTGAAGACCTGTATGGCTTTAGAGGATTTATCGGTAGTTTATATCCCAACCAATCTACCCAATCAATTTCCTTTCCAGACTTGGGATATACTTAGTAAATCCATTCTAAAAGCTTTCTTTTCCTTATAGAAATTGGGCATTGAATCCACTTTAGTTTTTGAGTTGTTTGGACATTTTGGGTTGGGGATTCCTAGCCTCAATCCCTCGTCATGTGGGCCAACAAGGGTGTTGTGACCAAGAGCTAAACAAAAGGGGGATTTCACCCCCAAAGGACAAATATATCTCATTCAACCCAGCTGCAACATATCAAATCCTTTAGCTATCAAAGTGTTAGGTAGTGACTATCGAGACATGGGACATCAATCATCAATGAGAAATCCCTGATACTGAATATTGAGATATATTTTTTTAAAGTTTTTTGGTCAAAAAGTAAATAATGTCGAGAACAAAATAGAGGTAGTTTCCATTATTTAATAGACCCCACACACACACAATACTTACAACATAAGAACATGCAATTGTAATATCACACACATTTTCATGATGTGAATATTTAATAATAGAGATAATAGTAAGAGAATGTTTAGAATTTCTTAAGACTAGAGGTAATTATTGCTCATCATTTGCTGAGGAGGGTTCTTCAAGGGATTTTACTGCGTAATCATTATAGCACAATGGAATCACAAAAGTGTAGCGACTTTGAAGGTTGAGTTGAAAAGGTATTATATGTATGAAGGAATACTACGCTCATTCATTTTGACAGTTACAGGGTAATATAATTTAACCTCTATCAGTTATGAAAACCTAAAATGTAAATATAACCTTAACCTTCAGCCATTGGTTCCCTACAAAATATATATATATATATATATATATATATATATATATATATATATATAGAGAGAGAGAGAGAGAGAGAGAGAGAGAGAGAGATTTCACTATTTGCATTGTATAATCAGAGAATCCTCGAATAATTTATATAGGGGATCATCTTGTGGTGAACAATTTTTTTATTAAGATACATTAATCATGAATGGAGAAGAAATAGTTTTTTTTTTTTCAATGGAATAAAAATGGACTCTCAGATTTAATGAATTCAAGTCCTTTAATTTCCATGGTAATGATAAATAAAAAAATAATGGTCATTAAAACATAATATTTCTTTTCATGAGTTCTGGTTATATATCTCAATGTACTGGGTTAAATGATATTGATAATTACAATCACATCGAACTAATGTCCTTTGTATGAACTATAAATTTTGGTGAATATGTTATAATAGTTTTCTTTTGGTGAATAGGTTATAATAGTATTCCATTGTATATATTCCATTTTAATATGTTTTTCTGCTAATAAATACAAGTTGATTATCAAGATTGAGCCCGAGGTGAAGGCCATTAGAGTTTGAAGGAAAGCTTGGAAAATTTTAGAGTTTTTGTTTTCAAGAAGATGGATAGCACTGGAACTACAGGTTCTTTGGTGTACCACAGGGGCACACCATCCCAAGTGGAGCAACTGTTATCACTAAGAAAAAGTGAAACATCATTTGACATAGTCTTAGGAGTTCATTTTTCAAAGGTATGGTCATAGAGTTCATTAGGAAAATTTAAAATTTTCATATTATCCTATCCTAAGGTCCAAACCCACCCCCATTTAAGTCACATCATGTCCCATCAGTCATCATTTGCTGACATATTCCATTTCCCAAGCTTTCAAATTTGAAAAGGACACTTTAGCCAAGATTTCATGTTTTTGTAGCGAAATACATGGTAAAAAGGAAGTTTTTGCTACGAAACAATTAATAATTTCATAGCAAAACTGCCAGAAATTGAGCTAAATACGCTACGAAAAGAGGTATTTCTGACTGTCTTTTAACATTCGGTGCTAGGTGTCAGTCAATGATTGGAAGGGTTAGGGTAGATGTCATTCGAGTTAGTTAGGGTTGAATCAAGGTACAATGATCATGGCTAAATTCACCATTACTGTTATAAGCATGTATGAGTCATGATTAAGCCATGGGCTATCATCGAAACTTTAAAATATTACCAAATTGAGTAATTTTTCATTCTCCGCTCCATCTTTGTGTTGGGCCTTGAAATTTTCATTTACTTTCATTACATTTTCACTTACATTTCCATATTATCACCTTCACTCCACCTCCATTTCATTACATTTACCTTACCATTACCACTATTGGGCTACATTTATGTTTTTCCAAACTTTATTAATTCTTAGTATTTTTAAGTGAATTTTTGGTTAAAAATTAGAAAATAATATGCACATACTTATACGTAATAAGTGGAATGAGTTTGTTGCCATGTGTAGGTCAAAAAGAAGCTTCCAAAAAACTCTTATGTGCCCTTCTAAGGCCAACTTCGAATTTGGATGGAGAAGATCATGGGATCATAATGATATGTGTCTCATTTCTTATTTGTATTGTAACTCTAAGAAGACATGTGCCTTATCACTTCCTATTTGGATTGTAACTCTAGAGATATAGGGAGAAATTCATGGACTCTCATTAATGAGATAGCTTCTCATCTTTTGTATAAATAGGGGAAGCTTTCTCGTATCAAATCATGTGTAAAATTGGAGTTATGCTCAAGCTTTGAATACGTAATTATATTGTGGCACCTTACTCATGAATGTTCCTTCATTTTAATTTGGTTTTTCTTACATATGGAGCATCTTGATTTGCCATCTCTCATCCTTTTAGATCAGCTGCCTAAAATGTGCGATATTTACTTGCTTTTATAGATTAAAGTTTATGTGCTTTCTTAGTATTATTTTTAGAATAACTATGTAATAATTTTTCTTCTGAAACATTTCGTGAGAATAGATATTTCTATTTTCAAATTGAACTAAGTTTGAAGCAATAAGAATTCATAGTTATATAGTTTCTTTTACTGTTTTGTCAATTTCTTTCCTAGATTAGAAATATCAATTAATTGTATCAATGGATGTTCTTAAAGGTCATTTCAAGATGATGATTCTAAACTAAATGATTGAATGTCTAATTCATACAGTTATCGAGTTTTTTTTCCTTTGCACATTTTACTTGATTTCTAGGAACTTAGAAACTAAGGTATAATTGATTTCTTACACAGCATCTCAAGAGGGTAATACTTCACAATGAATGTTGGAGTAAATCAAACATACATTAGTTGTTCAAAGTTAGCTTTACATTCTTTTACATCTACTTTTAGATTCTCATTTAGTTGCATCACTGATATTCCTAACGGTCATTCCAAGAAGTTGATTCTATCATATTTCAAGACCGAATGATTATATGTTTAATTAATGCAATTACTGAGTTATCTTTTGCATACTTTACTTGCTTTTCTAGATCATTAAGTATAGTTGGTTACTTAAAATCATCTCAAGAAGGTGACACTTCATATTGAATGCTGGAGTAACTAAATATACATTAGTTTTTTTTCTTTACATGCTTTGAAATGATTTCTTAGATTAAAATTTCAATTCCTATAAGTGTGATTGCGCGCTATATTTTCTTTTGAATTTGTTTTATTTCTTTTCATTACTTGATTTCATAGGTTATTTGAATTTCATTTTCATTATTTGATTTCATAGATTAGATGAATTGGTTTTTGTTATTCTGTAGTTAGATTGATCTAAAATGAAAGATAATTTCTAGCACATATAATGCACGAATGCTTCACAAGCTTACGAAACCCCTGAGTTGATAAATTAAATGACAGGCAATCACTTTGCCCCAACATTTTGGCATCGTTGCCGGGGAAGTGTGTATAGGAACTAGCTTTCAGTCTAGAGTGTATTTTATTTGCTTTTTTTTTACTAACCATTTATGGATAAAGGATCTAGAATGCAACCCAAAGACTACATTGAGGAATGGTATCAAAAAACGATTGCACCACAACATTCATCAATTCTTCAAGAGATCGTTGCGGCAAATCGAAAGATCAAGTCGATTTCGCATATCCTTACAAATAATGAGGTACATTTTTCAAGTTGGGATATGAGCATTTCAAAAATTCTAATCCGTAAATGGCTTCATTGGAAGCATGAATATACTTAAAAATAAAAAATATATATAGTTTTTTTTAGATAGATAGGAAAAATAAAAAATAAAACCAAACTTAGCTAGAATTTTAGATTTTTTATTTTATTTTGTTGATTAATTCATTTTGAATAAATTTCAATGATGCAGTAAGAGTCACTTCGTTATTTTTTATCACCATCAGAAATAAAATTTGTTTGTGAAAATATGAATTTATTTGACGACATTGACTAGTATGCTCTCTTCCCGCGCCTCGTTGTGACCTGGAAGATCAGAAAATAAGATTAGTCAATTTAAAAATTAAAATTCAAAAATTTGTTAAAAAATTTGCAAGAAATTGAACTACAATTCTATTGAAAATCGTCGTTTCAGTCATGATCCTTTTTTTTATCGGTTCTACAAATTTTAATGTTTTGCATCCTCTCAATATTTTTTTGATTTATTAAATTGCATGTGCACAATTTTTCTTTAAAAAAAATAATAAACAAAACAAAACATAATAAAAAAAAATTGGCCCATGGAAAGGAGGCCCACGCATATGCATGAGGCCAGCCTTTGGCTTGGACTTATGCATATGTGCAGGCCTTCAATCCACACAAAGACCCATGCACTGCAATAAAAAAAAAAGAACATTCTCTTTTCCATATTCGATCTTCCTCAAGCAACATTTATTAGAAATCGATTTTAAATGTTGCAGAGACAGACAATGAAGGTGTATCGGATGAAGAAACCGCTGATGAAGAGAAGATTGCAAATTTTTGATGAAGAGAATATTGCAGATTAAATTGCAGAGAGACAATGAAAGTGTATCACATGAAGAAACTGCTGATGAAGAGAAGATTGCAGACTGTTGATGAAGAGAAGATTGCAGATTCCATTGCAGGTAATTTGAATGAGGGAGATAGATTTGAACTTCTCTGTGAGATACAAGCCATTACACATCAAAACCTGAAAATAAAAAAATCAAACCACAACAATTTTATTTTGTTGCAGAAGTAATTTCCAAAAAACGAAATTTCCAGAAATGCGTAACTGTTAGAAACACCCGATTTTAAAACGCATTTTCTGAGCAAACCAAGGTGAGTTAGGAAAAAATAAAACATGGGTTTTTTCTTTAACGGGGTGAATTAGGTAACTTGTGAGCAATTTTATATATTTCCCAGCCATTTCGGAGAAATTCAGGGTTCTTTAGAGCTCCTTTTTGTAGATTGCGTGAGGAAAAAATGATTTGTTTTGAACTGCTTAAACATGGCAAGTTGAAATCAGAAGAATCCAAGTGGATAAAAAACTATGCTCTACATTGCATGTGGTCTAAGAGTCCAATTTGATTTAATAAATTTGATTTTAGAAGAATCCAAGTGAATAACAAACTCTGCTCCACATGGCATGTGGTCTAAGAGTCCAATTTGATTTAATAAATTTGATTTTAGACACATATGTGTCTCATCATTAAATAATAATAATAATAATAATAAAATATATATATATATATATATAATGAGAAATAAAAAAAACTGCATATACAATCGATTTATTGAAGCAATTTATAAGGCGAAAAATACTTGCAAAATTTGTTTGAAATAATTTTTTTGTGCAAGTACTTTTTTTTTTTACCACTTCAAATATTTTTTAATTTTTCAGCACAGATGATGACTAAATTTTACAGTGAGTTGAAGAACAATTGGAAGAATATTTAGATGATTTCTGAATATTTGGCATTAAAAATTATAATATTGTTGTTGTGAAGCTTTAACTTGCAGGACAAAATGAATCTTTGTGATGCCAACCATATTACTAAGAACATTGCATGAAGTCATCCGACAACAGGGAGTTGATTTATTTTTCATTGTTATTTCTTAAATATGGATTGTAATTAATATCATGAATTGGACTGAATATCTCTTTTGATTTTCTTTAATCTGTTTCATTTGACATTCAAATTTTTGTGTAAGAATCAGAGAGGAATCGGCCATTTATTTTTTAACACACTTATGTTCTTTATGTCAAGTTTTTTTTGCAGGTTTGGGATCATCGAATGATCATTGAAGGAAACCAATTTTCCGGCACAATTGGTCTTCAAAGGACCAATTTCATGAGAATCATAATAACACATCCATGTCCATATCCATAAAGACCATTACCTTTCCTCCCTTTTGAATTATAAATCCAACCAAAAAATTTAAAGCAAGCCACAGTTATTTTCCCAGCAAGAGTCAGTTGTTCATTTTTATTCACATACACTTTGCATTACTCTTTGTCTACTCTTAACTCACAAATAAAAGCAAGAAGCTCATTTACATGCTTATTGCCCATTGTCATTTTCCATTTTCATCTTCCATTTCCATTTTCCTTCTCTTATCCTTTTCATTTCGAAAATAAACCTTGCTTAAATGCAAATTATTGAGTCCATAGTCCTTTGAGTCTAAAATCCTTACAAAAACACCTTGAGGCTTGCATGCCTTAATGGCAAGTCTTCTTGTTGATGAAAAATGGGAATACATTAATGTACCTTGTTCATCGGATCTTCTAGGTACTCGACAACATTTAAATTATTCATACCTAGCAAGATGTGTTTGGGCATCTTGACTCTCATTGTCATCAATGGCGAGAGTTCTCATGTTGACTAGTGGCATCCATTAATGGCCACTAAGTCAATAATTTCCTGCTATGTTCGACATCAAAGAATCTATTCACATCGCAGGAATTATGCCAACGAGTTTAGAAGACATGAAGACTATCATTTTCAACATTTTGAAGCAAATGAAGAAGATATGCAACTACAATAGATCAACACCATTCTGCAGCTGCAAAATCAGATGGCAGCTGCAGAATCAGATGACAACAACATAATCAGATGAAAACTGCAGAATCAGATGACAGCAACAGAATCAGATGACAGCTACAGAATTAGAGGGAAGCAACAGAATCATATGGCAACTGAAGAATCAGATGGTAGCTGTAGAATCACAGGACAACTGCAAAATCAACATCATTTCACAGTAAATTCAACAGTTTTAGTAGAAGCAATAAAAAGTCATCTTGACTCTTTTATCCATAACTTGTAAAAACACACGAAGAATATTATTATTAGAATTTTTTAGCCACCACACATGCAACTCATCGATTTTCAAAGGTTAAGTTAAGGTATGTCATTTTCTAACTTTTTACCATAGAAATCCTTGAAAAGCTAGAATGATAATTTTTGGAAAAAACACTTCTTTTCCTCATTTCGTAAAATTGCCAATACCATCAGTTGGGGGGAATACATTCATATTCACATTTTGCCACATTCCTATCACATTCAAAAGGCCACATACTTTCAAAATACATTAACTATTATATTATTATTATGAGCATACAATGGCTTTTCAAAAGTACTTAAAATATAATTGGATGCAAACACAATCATGGTTGTCACACAAGAACCAACCATGATGCAATCCAATAAAGATATACTTTGCAACAATAATCAAATTATCATTATGAAAAGTTCAAAGATCAAAATTGAATGCAACAACAAAATATGGTTGAAACACAAGAACCAACCATGTTGCAATTCAACTAAAATATTTTGCAGAAGTATGAATTTATCATATGATATCATGCAAATTTAAGCCAAAGCTCAAAGGATAAAAATGAATTAATGTAATAGATTGCATGAGGACATGCAATAGCTTCAGTTGGGGTGTATGTTGGGCATTGAAATTGTCATTTACTTTCATTATATTTTCACTTACATTTCCATATTATCACCTTCACTCCACCTCCATTTCATTACATTTACCTTACCATTACCACTTTTGGGTTACATTAATGTTTTTCCAAACTTTATTAATTTTTAGTATTTTTAAGTGAATTTGTGGTTAAAAATTAGAAAATAATATGCACATACTTATACCTAATAAGTGGAATGAGTTTGTTGACATGGGTAGGTCAAAAAGAAGCTCCCAAAAGACTTTTATGTGGCCTCCTAAGGCCAAATTCGAATTTGGATGGAGAAGATCGTGGGATCATAAGGATATGTGTCTCATTTCTTATTTGTATTGTAACTCTAAGAAGACATGTGCCTTATCACTTCCTATTTGGATTGTAACTCTAAAGATATAGGGAGATATTCATGGAATCTCATTAATGAGATAGCTTCTCATCTTTTATATAAATAGGAGCAGCTTTCTCCTATCAAATCATGTGTAAAATTGGAGTTATGCTCAAGCTTTGAATACATGATTAGATTGTGGCACCTTACTCATGAATGTTTTTTCATTTTGATTTGGTTTTTCTTACATATGGAACATCTCGATTTACCATCTCTCATACTTTTAGATCAGCTGCCTAAAATGTGTGAGATTTAATTTCTTTTATAGATTAAAGTTTATGTGCTTTCTTAGTATTAGTTTTAGAATAACTTTCTAATCATTGTTCTTCTGAAACATTTCGGGAGGATAGATCTTTCTATTTTCAAATTGAACTAAGTTTGAAGCAATAAGAATTCATAAGTATATAGTTTCTTTTACTGTTTTGTCATTTGCTTTCCTAGATTAGAAATATCAATTAATTGTATCAATGGATGTTCTTAAAGGTCATTTCAAGATAATGATTCTAAACTAAATGATTGAATGTCTAATTCATACAGTTATTGAGTTTCTTTTCCTCTGCACATTTAACTTGTTTTCTAGGAGCTTAGAAACTAAGGTATAATTGATTTTTTACACAACATCTCAAGAGGGTAATACTTCACAGTGAATGTTGGAGTAAATAAAACATACATTAGTTGTTCATAGTTAGCTTTACATTCTTTTACATATGCTTTTAGATTCTCATTTAGTTGCATCACTGATATTCCTAAAGGTCATTCCAAGATGTTGATTCTATCATATTTCAAGACTAAATGATTAAATGTTTAATTAATGCAATTACTGAGTTATCTTCTGCATACTTTACTTTATTTTCTAGATCATTAGGTATATTTGGTTACTTAACATCATCTCAATAAGGTGACACTTCATATTGAATTTTGAAGTAACTAAATATACATTACTTGTTTTTCTTTACATGCTTTGAAATGATTTCTTAGATTAAAATTTCAATTCCTACAAGTGTGATTGCGCGCTATATTTTCTTTTGAATTTGTTTTCTTTCTTTTCATTACTTTATTTCATAGGTTAGTTGGATTTAATTTTAATTATTTGATTTCATAGATTAGATGAATTGGTTTTTGTTATTATGTAGTTAGATTGATCTAAATTGAAAGATAATTTCTAGCACATATAGTGCATGCATGCTTCACAAGCTTACGAAACCCTTGGGTTGACAAATTAAATGACAAGCAATTACTTTTCCCCAACACTTTGCATGGTACTAAGCTCTGGAGAGTTGTTTCACTAAGCCAAGTTGTTGCTGGAATTTTCAAAGTTTGTAGGTATCACTGATCAAGCGAGGCAGATAAGGCATAAAAGCACCATGGCTACAAAGAGGAAGACCAAAAAAGGTGGCCATTGCCTCAGATATGAGCCATTACACATGAATTTGATTAATGAAGACCCAACAAATTTAGAAGTTTTCAGAAGAACAAGGTGTTTGCAATTTTTCTAAAGACTGCAGGGATTCATGTGCAGTTTTCTAAGGAGTTTGCCATCAATTTCAATGGGACAGCTTCAAAGGTGGGGATGTTGAACCTCATTGTAACTCCAGAAACCATTGCAGTAGCAAAAAGAATCCCTAGAGGAGGATAACAATGGTTCAAAGGCTTCAAATTCACCATGCAGGACTGTAAGGAATTTATCAAGACAGAGCATAGTGAGATTGATCTCACAAATTTCATTCCAAGGAGCTACATGAAAGACAACTTCTCAAAGCTGCTACTAATCATTCAGAAGTACTTCACCTGTGAAGGGAGGTATCATATGGTTTATTCTTACCACTTCAAGCTTCTGATACATTTTGTTGGTAAGAAATATCTTAATAGAACTTTTTACTTATATAGAAGTGTATCTAAATTTTTTGACAAAGTTCAAGCTAAATATGAAGGAAATGAAATCTCACTCTTTCATCATGGTTTAATCAAGTTGTTGGTATTAGAAGAGTTAAAGAGATTAGGCAAAGGTTGGTCATATTTTTTGTTCATCAGTGGTTTTGAAATATATGCCATCACTCCTAAAGAACTCCTAAACATATAGATATCCCATCACCTTCAGTGGCAGAGAAAATTGAGTCAGTGATCATGGAAACAAACCCATTGCAAGAGGTTGAGACACATAAAGCTTCACCTGCAAAACAAAAGCCAACTGTGAAAAAACCTGAAAAAAAAAATCCAACTGTGAGAAAACATGGTAGTAAGAGGGTTACAAGAAGCCACAGTGGCTAAGGGTAATTTAGAAAACATTCTGCATGCTATTGATATTGAAGAAACTCTCATAGTCCAAGCTGAAGATATAGATGAGGGGGGAAAGAAGCTCCAGAAAGACAAAACAACTAAGAAGTTGGAGTTTGAAGGTGAGGATGCAGGATTCATGTTTCAAGCTAGGAAACTAATGACAAGACATGCCAGAAAAGTCTTAGGAAAGTATTAAAGAAGCTTAGAAGGTCACTGAAATTGTCCAGCCATCACCAAACATCATTGACCTCTCATCACCTGCAAAATAAGATCTGGTCATTAAGAAAAAGAAAGGCAAAGAGAATATTATTGAAAAAATAGAGATTGAAGTCCTTAAAGAGCAGTTGAAGATCGAAAATGATGAAATGGCAGTCTTGATGAAAGAAGCAAGGAAACATAATGTTGAGAAAGTGCAGTTTGAGAAAATCAAATAGATTTGGGAAGAGCAGGTAATTAGTGTGTCAAAAACCTTGGACAACACACTGCAATTAATCAAATGGACTCAGTCATTGAGAGGAGAGGTGAAGTATATCAGAAAAATAAAACTGCACTTACAGTCTAAGAATAAGACACTAAAATACCAATTAAAAGACCTCCAAGAGCAATTAGAATTGATTCATGAAGAGCTGGAGAAAAAAGGCTTAAAGATCACTGTGGTTGAGGAGCCCATTGCTTAGCAAATCATTAATGAAGAGGAAACACATCAAGGGTATTAAGTTGAGTTTGTTTATTTTCTAGAAGGTTCATGGCATGCGAAAGACCAATTTTATATAGTTGGAGGTTACTTTTTTAAGATAGGGTTAAAATCTGGAAATTTTTCAGTTTTTCACTGTTTCGTAGTGTTTCCTAGGCTTAAAGCCAGGAAAACGCTACGGAAATTTCTGTAGTAGCTTATTTGTTTCCAAAAGCACTTTTTTCAGTTTTCAAGGAGGGAGTTTAATGTTGGTGAGGTGTCATGTCTTGGTGGACACCATGGAACAGCAAAGGAGAAAAATTTTTGAGTGCAAAAGCTATTTTTTGGACGCTACGAAAGTATCATGTTTTCATAGCGAGTTGTTTTTGAAGGTTTTGGAGTAGTTTAAAGGAGGTTTTGGACAGCTGGACTCCTCCAACATGTTAAGGGACCTTACCATAAAACATTTATGACTTGGAGAAAGTGCAGTGGAGACAGCTCATCAGCTAAATATTTCGTTGAAGATAATGTCTTGTATTCCTAAAAAATAGGGTTTTGTTCCACATGTCTAGGAGGGTTTTTAATGTGTAAAGTAGTGATGAACTATGTCATAGCCTTTTCGAGCATGTGATGCTTATTTGTAACTGATATGTAACTATTTCGCAAAGATAAGGTATAATATGTAATAAATAGGAGTTTGAGTCCTATTAGGAAATGTCATCTTTAGGGTGTAGCTGTCATTTTCTTGTTAAAAGACATGTTTTTCTGTTATATGAGGTTTCATAGGAAGAATTCGATGAATCTAGCCAAGAGGAAGATCATCCTTGCTGTAATAATGTCTATTTAAAGGCAAATCATCGAATTAGTCAAGGGTTGGAGATTTTTTGCACCATACTGTTGCTTTATGTAATTTGACTTATATCGGTAATACAAAAGGTTTTCTTCTTGATAGACCTGAGATTCTCATGGGGTTTCTAATGTTTTTCTGATCTATATCTTTATGTGTACCACTTGCAGTAGATGTCATCTATATTACTCAGAATTCATATGTTTATGCTCTCACTTCCTTTATTAATGAAATGACTATGTTGACTTATGTTCTATGTGTGATTTGCCTTTGTTAAAGACCCCTATCTGCCTCAGTTTCCATGTCAAGAAACCTTGCCACTGAATCTACTGATTTGATGACTCCATAAGCCCAATGGTAGAAAGCCTGCATTATTTTCAACGTACATACACACAAATCAAGTTACTTTTCAAACAGAGTTAGCCATCTAATATTATCATTATCAAATATCATAAACCCCTTTGAGAGAGCCCTCTTAGACTGAAGAGGCTAAGCTTTAGTCAAAAGCTGGTTTGAAACAGTTACATAGAGTTTTCTGATTAGCAGCCAATCAAGTGAAATTTTGTGATAACATTTTGGTGCATCTGCCGAGAGCCTGAAGATATACTTTTCCCGAAATTCTAAAGTTGAACTCTTGAAGGTAGCAGGAGCTCAGAAGTTGTTCGAGGCTGCAATTATCTTGGTGACTTCATTCAAAATTCTCATGTTCAAAGGTGGCTTCGAAAAGGAGATATACGAGAAGAAATCCTGACCCAGATCCACCTACAATTGTGGATAATCCAAACACAATTTCCAGAGGTATTCAAGGCAGTTTTGCACAATCAGGTACACCATTACATACAAAAGCCTTTTCCTCTGAAGTTTTAAGAAGTCCTGAAGATAAAAGGTTTGATGATAAGATTCAAGAAGTATTATTTAGGTCTGAAAATGAAAAATAATTTACTGAAATTTTCTTAGACCTACATAGAAGAGGTATTTATACCTCTGCCTTAGTGACTCAAAAATATAAAGAAGTGTTTTGGGAAGTAATCACTTCAGAGTTATTGTTAGAAAGAGAATCTTTGAATAGGTTGAAGGAACTAGACCCATTTGAAATCCTGCTAAGAAGTAAATCTAGTGTTCCTCTACTTGATTGGAGTTCAATTGTAACTAGACAACAAAGACCAACCAACCCACCTCCTAACAGTCCCTCTTCCTCTACTGTTGTTGTCCCTAAAACTCCCACAGTTTCAGTCATCATGGCAAGAAATGTGCCACCTCCACCTGATGTTCCACCTACTAGGTATGCCCCTCTTATTCTTCTAGCTGCTCTTAATCCCCTTCCTAGAAAATATTCTGCTAGAAACAAAACTTGGGGAAGTGATAAAGAGATTACAGCTGAAGAGCATGTAGATCAGTTCAATGACTTCATAGATAGGGAGGAGGTTGACCATGGGATGTCAAGATGAGATTATTTGCTCAGAGCTTTACTGGTGAGGTCAGGAATGTTGAGATTGCAACAAGATGATGAGCTTAGTGAAAAGAGTCGCCTTCACTAAGTGGGCCCGCAGGCTATTTTTGGCGCAAGTCTATTTTTAGACTATACCTATTTTTAGACATGTCGATCATATTCTATGAGTTGCAGGATGCTATTTGTGGATGGTTGGTCAAGTTGGAAAAATAGATGGACTTCTATTTTTAGACATATTGGGCGGAATCTATTTTTAGATTGCCAGTCTAAAAATAGATATGTCGAATATTATTAGCTCTTAATAATATTTGGACTCTAAACATTATCTTATTCTCTTGGAGCACTTCCGTTAAGTGCACAGATGTGGCACAGGAGCTGACAGAAGGAATTACGCTATTCCTAAGGGTTAAGTGGAGCTATTGCATGGAGACTTCAGTTAGAACTCATGTGACAAAGTTTGGTGGAGTTATTGAGGTAGTTGGTGGAGTTGTGTTCAGTTTAACTCAGTTAGACACAGTTGAGCTAGTTGTATCTAGTCTAACTGATTGATACACTAGTGAGATTGGTGTGAATTAATTAATAATTAATTCACTAATTATTAACTCATTAATCAACTGAAGAATACATCAGTTAACTACAGTGCATGGACAGTTTCAGTGGAGACCAGTGGAGAGGTAGGTGAAAGAGCAAGTAGACTATCAGTTGTGACCATAGTGGTGCATGAGTTTGCACCACACATTGATGGAGATGCCAATGAGGATTGCGCAGTGCAAGCCAAGTGTATTGGAGTTCATTCAGAGCCCATATTCAGCAGGGATTGCGTAGTAGAGGCAGGCTAGCAGGTGGCAGAGATTGGTGCATGGGATTTGCTAGATCGGACCTGATTAGTGTGTAGAAATTGGAGATTGTACTGAGAGCTTGTGATAAGCTTTGTATGATGATTGTTACATGATCTCTATGATATATATTATACAGATAGTTGGGGGGTTTTCAGCTTTAAGCTTTCCCATAAATCACTGTGTTCATATGTGTGAATTTTTATGGTTTTAATGTGTGCATGCAATTGATTTAATTTCCACAAGTAATGATCCATAGTAGAAGATATTATGTATTATGCATGAAGTCAAATAGTGTGTGATCAAGAGAATATTGGATGTATAACGCATTAGTTATATAATTTCTACAAGAAAGTGGTTCAAAGCCCTTACACTAGGAAGCCTACATAATTGGAATGAATTTGAAGATAGCTTCTTGAGAAAGTGGGGAAATAGAACCAATCTTGTGCAAGCTCTCACTGAGTATAGTAGCTTGAAAAGAGTTGTTGATGAATCTGTCCAAAATTTCTCCAAGAGATTTAACAAATTTTATGACTCCATCCATGCCCATCTAAAACCTCCACCGGGATTAGCTCAAATGCGCTATGCTGAGGCATTTGACTATGACTTTTCTATCCTGCTCAGAGAAATAGAATCCCCTTCACTAGCTGAAATGTAAAATGATGCTTTGAAGGTGGAAGTAAATATGATAGCAGCTAGAAAATCTAATATGGGAAAGACAAAATTGAAAGAAGAAGATAATCCTATTTCCTATTTTAGTCAAACTAGCCATTAATTTACAAACGACTAGTTGGAGCTTTACTTATCTATTTAAATGCGTTACCTGATCAGATTTTTCATCTTATCCTAATGATGAACCACATTGGCTGGTTCGAAACGCGTCGACCAAATTTACTTTGATGTGATTTTCACCAAAATATTTTACTCACAATTTATGGATCACAGAAGCCAAATTCCTAAGATTTCATCTATATTACTCAGAATTCATATGTTTATGCTCTGACTTCCTTTATTGATGAAATGAATATGTTGACCTATGTTCTATGTTTGATTTTCCTATGTTAAAGACCCCTATCTTCCATGTCAAGAAACCTTGGCACTAAATCTACTGATTTGTTGACTCCATAAGCCCAATGGTAGCAAGCTTGCATTCTTTTCAACCTACATACACAAAAATCAAGTTAATTTTCAAATAGAGTTAGGCATATAATATTATCATTATCAAATATCATAAACCCCTTTGAGAGAGCCCTCTCAGACTGAAGAGGCTAAGCTTCAGTCAAAAGCTGGTTTGAAACAGTTACATAGAGTTGTCTAATTAGCAGCCAATCAAGTGCAATTTTGTGATAGAAAATGACTTGACAGCTACTAAGTCGACTCTGGAGGGGATAGAGGAGAGTATGACTGGGGGAAAAAATGTGTGACACGAGAGGGGTACAAAGTAATGAGGGATGGAAGACTGTGACGGGAAACAAAGGGAACTCGGGACAGACTTCATGGATCTGATGCTGACTCAACTCTAATGCTCTAAACAGAGGTGACTCGATGATGCTACCACATAGAAGAGGCCTAGTGGGGACCATACAAAAATGAGTACAAGATGGTTTCTCATGAGGAAAATCGACGTGAGCATCAAAAATTATGAAGGCAAAGTGGTGCCCCAAGTACAAGTGTCGCAAGTGAAAAGATTCGACTTTGAGAAGCGGTGAAGTGACCCTTCTTGGAAAAAATGTGTCGAGGTGAAGTATCAAGTCACCAAAAGTGAAAGGATACCCATTTGAGTGCTTAGTGAGAGCTTTCCAATGGTGCTGACAGTTTTTCAAACCGAGCTACGGTTTGGTTGTAATTGGCGAAAGAAAAATCTAGGGTTTCTCTTTTAATAAGGCATTTTCCCTCCAATTTGATTCATTTGCAAGTGTAGTTGTGGTGAATGTAGAGAGGAGGAAAAAGCCATAAATCTTGCAGCAATCATAGTAGAAAAATCGACCATTGGCATTGAGATCTGCGACATTCAGGTAGGTGACCTTACTTTTCCAAAGGTGGCCTTAATGCTTCTTAGAAAGGTGGTTCTTGGTGAAGAATCAAGGGAAGGAAAGAATACAGGAATGAACTACTAGAGAAGGTCTAGAATCATGCCCGCACACCCATTCATACATAGGGACCAAGTGGTAATTATGGTAGCAGACAAAGTAGAATATTTGAAGAAATGGTATCAAGTATCTAGGATATATGACTCGCCAGAGAGGCCACTAAGACAAACTATCCAAGAAATGGGAGGATAATCGACCATACCTAGATCGGTGGGATCTAGGCCGAGACTTATGGAAATCAAGTGAGAAGGTGGCCAGGGGTTCCATCATGCCCCCAAGCATATTTGATGGAGGGGAGTGATCTGGTATGCAAAGGTGGGAATGATTCCCTTAACTAGAGGATTTTGTGGAGCGCCATGGTGTTCCAAGTGCTTAAATAATGGATTCAAGCCTTCAATATCATATGCACTAAATCCTTAAAAGGATGATGAGAAGGTATAGGGGCATAGATGCCCCAAGCAAGTTATGGTCATGCGGAATGTATTTATAAAAGTGGAATCTAAACACATTTTTATGATGTGGCTCGCCATTTGTTTACGTTATGGTTATCTTTTGTGGGAAGAATGGATTGATGTAGTTTGAGAAAGGGAATGGATAGATGCATCTTGAGAAAGGGAATGGAGGATTTCCAATATTTGTTGGTACTGCATATATGAAGAAAATGGACTAAATTTATGGGTTTGCATACATGGTTTCATTATCCCAAAGAGTGGATTGGGATATAATGAATTGGTGCTCACCTAGAAAACACACAGGTTGGTCAACAACAATGTCTAGGGGACTGGGTTGTTGATGTAAGATGAAGGAATGATGAGGGGGATCCTCCCTAGAGTGATTTGAAGTGATATGGGACTCTAGAGGTTCTTCTAAATGGGGAAGAATAATGGTACTAGAGTCGACACGACCAGATGCACTAGGAGGTTTGTAGATAATTGCTTCTCCTGGACTCTCAAATATGGGTGCCCCCTTACTAAAACATTGGGTGTCAACGTAATTACCACAAGGTGTATGTGGTTTGAATGCATGGTTTTGATGTAAGGGAGGATAGATAAAGTCAGGGGTGGTAAATGCTTCCATAATTAGAAGATGGGGTGACTGGTGGAAGAAATACCACATGGTGTGGTGAAGCTACCTGACTCATCATTATGAGAAGTGAGGTTCACATGCGCATTTTCACGAAGGGTGAAAAAATAACAAGTAGATGAAGAATCTATCGATGTTGAGCCCAAGGTGATCGTTGAAGGGAGGTCAGGCGAAACAGAAGGGGAAGCCCCATAGGGGTCTTCCACCGTTGATCTCATAGATGATGACAGGTAGAGGATAGTGGCTGAAGGCTCCATCATCTTGACATCATGAGGGTGAATGTCAATGGGAGGTGATGGGTCCTCTGGTTGTGTCGAAGCATAGCGTGCAAGTAAGAGAGAGGCAGACTCGTTGCGCTTGGCCTCGTATTGGAGAACCACTTCCAAGGAGGTGCTATTGTCGGCGAGGTAGGGATAGAGTTGAGTATAGTGGTCATGGAGATCACACAAAGCACAAGGGTGGTTTGTGTGTACAGTATTGAGTTTCTTGGATGAAGTCGGTAAAGTAACATGGACTTCTGGGACATCAAACTTGGGAAACGCAACATTGACCATGGGTTTGATACAAGGCAATTCAAGACAATGATGGGTGGCATGACCGTCAACATCACACAAAGCACGCATGGGTGTATGCTTTGGAGGCTTAGGAGGAGTAGGTGTTGTCTGCTTATCCTTGTCCTTAGGCACATTTTTGTGGGATTTCCCCCCCCCTCACCTGAGGCTTTCGCAACAAGAGTAGGTTCCTGTTGAGGTGGCTGAGGCACAAAAGCAAAGGGAGGGGTCATGGCGACCGGTTAGACCAGGGTCAAAGCACTGTAAGGTTTGGGCTGACTAGGTGGGGTATTGGCTGGGGGATCAATGTACCAGACTAAGATCCCCAGGGTCATGTTGGGAATGTTCAAGGTAGCCATAATAGGTACCGGAAATACTCCAGCAGGGGGAGCAAGAAATGGTATCTGACCGAAGGGGTAATGGCCAGGAGAGACAACTCCGGGATGGTTAAGGCTAGGGGGAACTATTCCAAGAGGTAATATATGATGAGGGAGACTAGCTGCAGATGAGGGGTCTTGAGGAGGAGGTCCTAAAGGCTGAGTTGAAGTACTAGAAGTAGGTTGCAAATGGCGAGGCTGCTGACTAGTCGAACCAGACCGTTTGAGGTTGGACCGAGACGATTGCATCATGCAAACATTCAATGAGCTAGGGTTAGAGATAGGAGGGCAAAGACCATGGAATGAACCAAGCAAAGAGGAATCCTATAAGACTCTCGGTGAGACACTGGTCAGAGGTTCAACTGCTTGTTTATTGGCCACTGAAGAAATAATGGACTCTGGAGAGGTCTGAGACTTCAGTTCGTAATATGTCAAATTATCGATTGTGATGATATTTCTGTTGTGAGGAAAGCACATCTTACGGTGAACCGCATATGGGAAAAATACATCACATAAGTGTAGCTAGGACCCAATAGAATGTTGTAGTCTAAGGGGGCACCAATGACTTCAATGTCAACATAAATAGTCTTGCCCGCAAGAGTAACAGGACAATTTTGGAACATGCCAAGGGGCTGGGAAGAGTGGCCATCCCACGCATGGAGGGTGATGGTGGAAGGGGATAACTTAGGGTATTCGAGCTATTTCCAAATAGAAGCATACATCACGCGGGTGGATTCCCCCTCATCAATGATACAACAGGATACATTGGCATTTCGGATCTTGATAGGTATTTGGAAGGCGATGGATGCAAGAAGGGGGGGATGCTCTGACTTGTCAACATTGAATACAATCAAACGATCATCTGAATGATCCACAATTCCCATAGCATTTAGTAGATATTTTCATTATCAATTTCACGAATGGAGGACTTCTAGCATTGACATGGCAACAGGGGATTGCGCCAAGTCATCTACTATACCATAGGAGTGGGCAGCTTTACCGGAAGCAACATTTTGACATAATGGTCCCTTGGGGATCTTGGTATGGACCTCTACCTTAAGCTGATGGATCTGTAAAGGACCATTGGGTGTCGAAAGGGGATCTGTGGGACTTGAAGACGGGGTCTCAGTGGCAGACGTAGCGGGGGGCTTGTTGTACTGATGGTACCGAGTCTGAAGGTTGAGGTCAGTTGTATTGGGCTGGTTAGAGTTCATCATGAGGATCTGGTAATCAGAGGTACCAGATGGGGAAGGTTGAGTGGCCGCTTGACTTTCATGGGTTTGGGCAGCCACATATCCTTGTTGGGGGAAAGGATTGGTAAACACAGCCAGTTGGATGGGCACAGCATTAGGAGGAACCGAATAAGAGGCTTTTTGTCACCAGGATGCTGCTTGAGCTTCCCACATTTGACGCATCTAAGGTAAAAGGAGAAAATCATGGGTATAGTGACCATAGACACAGCAACAAGAACAAGGCTTACTCGTGAAAATAGGCTTATCCTGCTTGGGCTGAGTGCCCTGCTGCTAGGTTGTAGTGTTAGATGTATTCCCTTGGGGATTGTTTCTGGGATTACCAAAGTTGGTTTTAGTTGCTTTTCCTCTTCTTTTTGGAAGTGGGAGGATTAGTCACACTCTATTGTGCATACACCTGACCCTGAGGGCGAGGTGGCTGTTGTTGCGGATCTTGAGAAGGAAAGGGAGGTTGAGGTGATTTTGATGGAGGAGCTGGAGCACCAGGCTATGGATACAGATAATGAGGAGGTTGGGAAACATTGGGGTAAACGGGTTGGGAAAACGCAGGCCCTAGCATCAGAGGATGTAGTTGGGAAAAAGCAGGAGGCATGCCTTATCTCGGATACATGCTGCCGAGAGGGGGAAAGATGTTGGAGGAGCTGGCACCTCCCTGAGGGAAACCATAACCCATGGGAAGATGAGTGTACAGATGTGAAAGGGATCTAATGATACCGTCGGTGGCATGGGATGTCCTCGGTACGTAGACACCACCAAGTATAGGGAGATCAGGTAATATGGTATAAATATAACCAGATTGCGCATAGATCAGGTTATATTTCAATGCAATCTAGAGGGTAGCTTCCTCAGACTGAGGAAAGTGAGATGTGACATCTTTACCAATAGTAGGCAAGAGGGATCTGAGAAACCAGTCCATGTAGACACAATCTTTGAAAACAGGGGCTCGACATAGGCTCTTCCTTATGTGCCATTCTTGAATATGGTCAAATAGGTGGGTGGCAGAAGTTTGACAGAAAGAGGTCAAGAGTTTGGTACCCGTGTCATAGCGAAGGGGAAGCTGGAAGTAAGACAGAAAAGCCTTGGTAAGGGTCGCAAAAGTAGTAACACACTAAGTAGGTATTATATTTTTGTCCCCAACTATAGTTACTTCTCAATCTAAATCTTAGTTGGAGCATTATGCTACAACCACATGGAATTTCTTTCATGAATTTCATTATTCTCAATTTTTAAATTAGATATTTTTAATTTCATGTACACCTCCCCTTCTTGTTGTGAGTATTTAACAACCATTTATTGTCCCTATTTTCTAATTTAGAGCTATTTCCTCCTCATGTTATTGAATATTTAAGATATTCCAAGGGCCTATTTTACTCATGGGTTTTTCTAACTGTGAGGGTGATAATTACAAGGAATATTTCATTTATATATTTAAGTTTATATTTAAATCTACACCTTTTTTCCCCATCCCTAAACTTTTAAATTTTCAATTAAGATTCATCTTTACTACCCATTTTATTGATCTTATTTACTTTAGTGTTTTAATAATGAACATTGACCATCAATTATCTTATCTTTTCTTGATACCAAGGACGCCAAGTTGGTTGTTCCCTTCAAGAACTTCCTCACGGAGTTCCAAGGGTGCTACATTGTTTTTCCTTAAGACAATTGTGACTAAAGAGGGGAATATGGGCATGAAGGTGGATGCCACTATTAACTTGAAGGAATTTGCGTATTGTGAGACTAATGGTGCTAAGGATCAAAGATTTTTCCTCCCTTAGTAATTCCTTGTGAGTGACCGAATTTGGGGTCCAATCCTCGTGACATTGTGAACTTCAAGGAAAAGGTGCCTTGACACCTTCCAACCCAAGTCACTATGGGAATACTAGAAGGTGGAATCAGGGACACTATCCCACCTGTTAGGAATCTGTAATTAGAAATATTGGCAAAGTCCAATCACAAAAACAACATTATTTCAACCACTTTGGGATTCTAGGATCTAGCCCTCCTGAATCCGGAGAGGGATCTCTCCAATAAGTGTAAAGATGGATTTTTCTTTGAAATTTTGGGTAATGATGTTAGGCTAGTTATGAAGGCCAAGGGTTTTTTTTTTTTTGGATGGTTGAGCATGATTATTATTTGAGGTGGAAAGTTCTAAATGCAAAGAGTTTCAAAGGTGAGAAGTTGCAGGCAATCATAGTAAGCTTTAGCCAAGAAGATAGATAATTGCAGGTTTTAGTCCATTGGGCTATGGAGTCATAATAGGGTTTAATTGAAGCAACAAGAGGCAAGAGTGGTCCATGGGGCAAGTCATCTATGTCTAAGGATCTCTTTAAAGTTTGATTTATGGAATGAAATGATACAACAAGAAGGGGAATTAAAACATATGAAGAATAAAGAGCAGTCCAGGATCTGGTAAGTACTTTTAAACTAGCCATCCTTTGACACACACTTAAGAAAAACATAAAAGTAAACTAGGATCTGGTAAGTACTTTCAAACTAACCAGCCTTTGATACACTTTCAATAGAAAACATTTAAAAACAAAGGGAAAGTTGAAGACAACTTTTGGAGAAGAAAATAGCGGGCCGAGCTCACCACAAATCCTCTCCTAGCTCTGCTTTACTTGGTAAATTTCAAGACAAACACCAAGATAACAAAGAATGGCCTAAGATATGGTAAGTACTTTTAAACTAGCCAGCTTTTAACACATTCCAAGGGAAACTTTCAGATAGTCTTTTGGGATAAAACTAGGACCAGGGCACACCATATCTTCCTTAGTTCATCTCTACTTGACATGAAATGAAAATAACATTCAAGAACAATATTTAGCGAAGACAGGAGGACGAGGGAATGCCAACATTCCTACTGCTTAAACTGAATTAAATCATTCATAAATAACACAAATTGGAAGAAAACATTTAGATAAAGATTTTCAGTCAGAGAAGGGTATTGATATACAGTAGTTCCTAACTCTATGCATGCTATTATTTATAAGAGAAGATGAAAAAAGTGGAAACAAAAAATGAAATAAAAATTTACAATAAGAAATAACATCACCGTCAACATAGACGAGGATCCCATAAATCAGAGTGTATTGATGCTCCAAACCAGTTACAGCTTTAAGTCCAATGCTTTAGTTTAGCAATCATCTACACTTCCCAGACTAACTTATCTATCACAAGCAGAGCTCCAAGAGCCAGTGAACACTATTTACAAGTAAGAGTTTCGAGCTCAAGTGTATTTCAAAGTTCAACAACCAAAATTTTCTCATCTTCTACAGCAGTATTTATAGAAGGATGAGGGGGTGGGAGAGGATAAGAGATCTCCCGAGATAATTAATACAGATTGATGACTTCTCGGCCTTTGAGGGGCTCGATGGAGAAGTTTACAGGTGTTTAGTTTGTATTAATGTTTTATATTTAAGATTCAGCTCGGTGGGAGCTTTTTTTGACTTTTGGGCTCTGCATCATGCCATAGTAACTCTGCTGATATTTTTGTCATTAAATTCTTTCAGCAGAATTAACTATTCAGCTGCGTTGAGGCAAATATCTGATTTTTAACAATAACTTCGGCCTCTGTTTGAATGCTTTGAGGCACAGGTGTATTTTTGGTAGCTGGGAGGAATCAATTTGCCTCAGATGTGGCGGTGGAGGCCTTCTTTTTGATAGATATTTTTTATTTTCTTTTGATTCTATTTTTAATTTGGAGGATTAGGCTTTTGATAATCAATCTTAGTCGTAATCCCCCAAAATTTTCTTTAATATTCTGTTCTGCCATGTTTAGTCTTCGACATTGATATTCTTTAATTTTATTTCATTCTCTGTGTCTTGTTGATGTGCAGTGTTGCGCAGGGCTCGTGAAGCATCAATTTCCATGAAGCATTGATGAGACGTGGAAAATTGAACCCATGGATGGATTCCCTTTGATGAATCAAAGGCATGGGAAACGTCTTTCCTGGCCTTTGGCCTTTCTTTAATATAATGGATAAACCATTAAACACCTGCAAAATACAAAACTTATTAAGAAATCCTGCGTTGTGGATTGAACTGCTTCAGAGGGTAAGGGGAGAGAGAGCGTGGCCGTTCGATGGCATCATCCAACGGTGTAGATCTGTCTGTGAAGGTCAGAAGGAGAGTAGAGGGAGAAATCAGTCAGAACCGTTGATCACGCAGAGATAAACGGTGGGGATTATGTTGGTAAGATAAATCGTTCTTGCGGACAAGACCGATCTCCCTAGTGTCAGAAGAAAATCTAGCAACAAACGAACAACTAAGTTTGTCTTTCTCTAAATATATTTGTTTTGCAATTAAATGCTATGAAGGTGTCGATCCTACCTTAGATCCAAATGCTTATTTGCAGTCGTAGTGTTTCCATCGCATCAATAATCCTTCGTCGCAACAAGAGTCCTTTTGTCGCAACAATAATCCTTCTATCGCAACAAGAGTTCTCTCGTCACAAGAAAGTGTTGTCTTTCGTCGACCTGCAATCACAAACAAGAAAATATTAAATAGCACCTGTATAAAAAATAATTATAAAACATACCTATCATAGTGATCAAGGAATCTATGAAATAAATGATCAAACGACAGCTTATTGAAATAAACAATCGAACGACAATTTATTGAGAAAAACAGAACTTGATTGTATTAATCTTAAAATATACAGAAGAACCTTACAACCTTAGCCTTGATGTTCGAAAGGCCTTCCCGAAGTCCGAAGCAGGAGTCTCCTCTACTTTGATAAGTCTTGCACTCTTCCTTCAGGAGCAAAAAGAGGTATGTGATCTTTCCTCTCAAAATCTCAGCAGAAAGAAGTCTAAATGTCAACAACACTTCAACTCAATCACACATAAAGCTTGAACTCTAATCCTCAATCTCCAAAAGCTTCAACCATTTGAGGCTACCCAATGCCTCCTTTTATAGAGCAGATGAGGAGGTTAGGATTCCACTTTTTAAGGGATAGAATCCTCCTTCAAAGGGATAGAATCCTCACATCAAGGGATTAGTTCCTTAAGGTGAGGGATACATGCACCTTATCAAAGCGTACTCATCCCCAAAAATTATCATCTAGAACCTTCTAGAATTGACCTCAAATCAGTTTTTTGACTTTAATTTCTCGCCTTTTTTACTTTGATGAGGGTACGCAGGCATTCCAAAGGAAAAATGCGTTCTAGAACGTAGATAAGCCATGCATTACCTGCGTACCCAAGATAGGAACGCAGGCAGGCTTCATGTTACCTACGTACCCAAAGTTTCAGAAATTTTTAGGGTTTTTCCTCCTGTTTTAGGGCTTGACATGAGGAGTAAAGGTTGTAAGACTTGCAGAGGAGGCATGTATGAATGTTAATGAGCTCATACAGTTAGCAGAATGTCAAAGTGACAATTTTTAGTGTAACATATTTCCCCCTAAAGTGCGAAGTCTGGAATAGATGAAGATGAAGTCTATCATATATGAAGAGTGAAGTACTTTATCATTTCAAGGATCATCCTGTGGACACCCCAGTTGGAACCTGTAAAAACATTCAATGCAAAACATATATATGTAAACATATCATCGCTGAGGTAGGCATTCCCATACTCAGATCAAAAACTAACTAAAATTGTTCTGATACAGAAATGATTTTGAATACATCACAGTATAGACATGTGTAGACACAGTATAGACGCAACCATCTATTTATAAATAGTCCATTGTATAAATGATAACAAAATTCCTCGTAGCCTGGATGGTAGAAACTAGATCTAGGGTCTTGATTTCCGCATCTCGAACTAGTACGATTCTATCCATGTGAATAAATGTGTTGAAGTCGAACATGGTAGAAACCACTTGATTACTAGTCAATAATACGAACTGTTAACAAGTGTGAGAGAACCACCAGTAATGTCAATGGCTCTCAAAGTACTCAGTACAATCCATGAAATGTGAATGAATGAGCTGAAGTCGAACATGTCACGGAATCATTCGATCAAAGGTCAATGATGCAACCTGTCGTCGAAGGCGAGAAACCTGCCATTGAGGCATGCAGATTTCAAGGTACTGATGATTTCTAGATCAACTTCCTAGATAATGAGTTGTCATCGATAGAAAGTGATCCGTCGTAGGCAAGCCCACAACACGAAATCATAGATCAAGTTTTTTGAAGAAATATATTAGCAAGGACTGACTTAGGGATGGTCAAAATGGAAGACAAATATTTTGCATATGAATGGTTTGTTTGAACTGTCCTCTTGAACACATAACAACACTGCAGATGGCTTGGTGACAATTGACCCAAAGCTAATACCCAGAAACCGGCTGAAGACTTTCAATATGGTTTGATTAACTGTTAGGTAAAGGATTTCCCAACCCAGGTGAACAAAAAGTGTCGTGTTCAAGAGTGGTTAACGGTTTTCCGAATAATCAAAATGTAACAAACAGGTTCGTTTTTCTCTCTTTTCCCCCACCATTTCTGGCAAGTACCTCTTTATTTTTGACAAGCTTGAGGAGGATAACATTTTATTGTTTATAAGCTCATCCTTCGGATGAGTCCAACTTAGTTTAAAATTCAAACCCTAAGAAGGAGTGGTTCGTTCCTATTTAAAATTGAACAGGTCCTTTACTGTTAAATTTTAACGAGTCCAGTATAGGAGAAAAAACTTAAGAAAACTCCATGGGTGTACCTTTTCGTAAATTTAGTCTCTCGAGCCTGAAAAAGGATAAAATAATGTGTGAGAGAACTCTATTGACCGTAATTAGTCAACGTATACCTTTTTCGTAAATAGTCCATTTCAGTCCGTAAAAGGGGTAAACTTATACTGAAGGGACGATCATTAATTTATTTTAACGAGTTCGAATAATCAAGTGCTCGGCAATATTTTCATGTTTAGAGAGTCTGAAAAGGGCTTAAAAGAGAACTCCAATGTTTCGCTTTTTCATAATTTTCAAGAGTCTGAAAAAGTGATAAAAGTATACTCAGTAGTTTCACTTTTTCTGTAAATTTTAACGAGTTCAAAAAAGGGATAAAAATGTACTCATGATTTTCACTTTTTCATAAGTTTTAACGAGTTCGAAAAAGGGATAAAAATAGACTCATGGTTTTCACTTTTTCGTAAGTTTTAACGAGTTCGAAAAAGGGATAAAAATATATTCCATTGGCCAACTTTCAATTTAATTAACGAGTAGGAAAAGACGGAAAGAACTCGGCATTTTCATGTGTTTTATGAGAATGAAATATAGCGAAATAATCTTGGGATTTTCATGAGTTTAACGAGTCTTGAAAATAACTGAAATTGACTCAAGATAGGTTTCATTTTTTCAAAAGCTTGAAACAGATAAAAACTATGCTTCAGAGTGGTTTCATTTTTACACAAGCTTGAAACAGAGAGAAAACTATGCTTGATGCCCCCTAAGCGTAACTGCTAGAGCGCATGCCCCCCCAGCTTCATTTCATTCAACTAAGTACACTGCTGGTAATTAATAGTTGGATGGAATGAAGGTTCATTTACGAGATCATATGAAAGACCTGACCTAAAACTGTAAGAAAATTATGCAAAAACTGAAATAACTAACCTAAATATATGACTTAACATTTACAAGATCTAGTCAAAGACTTGACTCAATTAGGGGAGGATTTGTTTCATTTTTTAACGAGCTTGACACAGGAAAAGAACTATGCTCATGGCAACGTGTTTCATTTTTTAGCGAGGTTGACATGGTATAAGGAACTTTCCTCTTCTACATGTTTCATTTTTTTAACGAGTTTGACACCGTAAAAGAAACTATCCTCATATCTAATTTCTACAATCTACCTATATAACCTACTAATTCATTTTTTAATGAGGTTGACACAGGAAAATAATTTTCCTCATAACTAATTCATGTTTTAACGAGGTTTACTCAGTAACACGAACTATCCTCTGACAACTAATTCATTTTTTAACGAGGTTGACACAGGAAAAGAACTGTCCTCATACATGATTCATTTTTTAACGAGGTTGACACAGGAAAAGAACTTTCCTCATACCTGATTCATTTTTTAACGAGGTTGACTCAGTAACACGAACCATCCTCATCTACATGTTTAATTTTTTGACGAGGTTGACACCGTAAAAGAAACTATCCTCGTATCTACTTTCTAAAATCTACCTGTATAACCTACTAATTCATTTTTTAATGAGGTTGACACAGGAAAAGAACTGTCCTCATACCTGATTCATTTTTTAACGAGGTTGACTCAATAAAAGGAACTATCCTCTGACCAACTGATTCATTTTTTAACGAGGTTGACACAGGAAAATAACTGTCCTCATGATCCATTGATTCATTTTTAATGAGGTTGACATAGTAAAAGGAACTTTCCTCATACCTAATTCATTTTTTTACGAGGTTGACTCAGTAACAGGAACCATCCTCAGGCCTGATTCATTTTTTTTTACGAGGTTGACTCAGTAACAGGAACCATCCTCAGAAACTACTTATTTCCAATCTATCAATCTACTCTCTACAATCTACCTACTGATTCATTTTTTAATGAGGTTGACACAGGAAAGGAACTGTCCTCATGGAATCTTGTTTCATTTTGAAGCAAGCTTGACACAAGAAAAGGAACTATGCTCTCGACTAACTGATTCATTTTTTAACGAGGTTGACACAGTAAAAGGAACTATCCTCACACTGACTGATTCATTTTTTAACGAGGTTGACACAGTAAAAGGAACTATCCTTGGCACAACATGTTTCATTTTTTAACGAGGTTGACACAGTAAAAGAAACTATCCTCGTACCACTGATTCATTTTTTAACGAGGTTGACTCAGTAAAAGGAATTATCCTCAGACTCACTGATTCATTTTTTAATGAGGTTGACACAGTAAAAGGAACTTTCCTCGTACTCACTGATTCATTTTTTAACGAGGTTGACACAGTAAAAGGAAATTTCCTCAGACTCAATGATTCATTTTTTAATGAGGTTGACTCAGTAAAAGGAATTATCCTCAGTAACTATTTATTTCTAATCTATCAATCTACTCTCTACAATCTACCTACTGATTCATTTTTTAATGAGGTTGACACAGGAAAAGAACTGTCCTCATCGCCGACTGATTCATTTTTTAACGAGGTTGACACAGTAAAAGGAACTCTCCTCACCAGCCACTGGTTCATTTTTTAACGAGGTTGACACAGTAAAAGGAACTATCCTTAGAAACTACTGATCTTGGCTTCCAACTGGAAGAAACACATGTCAATGGACACACCTTGATCATGGCTTCTAAGAGGTCTTCATCAGAAGGAAGAAAATTTCTTTGGAAGGAACACATGTCAAGGGACTCAGAAGGGATAAGAACATCGCGTTCAAATAATCCCATAGATTTTTCCATGTCAATTACCGGATCTAAGTCAAAGGAAGATGAGAAAATAGTGAGAAGCTCGCTTACATCAGTAACTGAAAACATGGGACTAGTTGCCACATAATTAACCCGTGGCGGGGTAGATACCACTTGCATATGAGGAACATTCAGGGATGTCAGATCATTGGTAGTCGAATCAAGACTAGGGAATGAAAGCTAGTCTACAGTCACAATATTGCCATTGTGAGGGAAAGATATCACGCGAAAGAGTGTCGATACGACAACTTTCATTGCATAGACATAGTCTCGCCCAAGAAGTAAATTGAAATCCAAAGGGCCTTGAACTACCATAAGATCAATACAGATAGTTTTACCTTCCAAAATAATAGAGAACTTAGGAAGGTTCCCTAAAGGTTCACTAATGGTTCTGTTAAAAGCTTTCAGATTCTATGTAATAGGCACAAGCTGAGGGGAACCCAAAGCTTTCCAAGCAGTTGAGGATAAAATACTAACAGAAGCACCTTCATCTACCTGTGTGCGGTGTTTGTCCCTATCACCCAAAGTCACAATGATTTGGAAAGGGATGGAGGAAGGAAGACGAGGTTCTGTCAGTCTATTCCAATCAAAGGAAAAGACCTCAGTACTTGAAGGGGGTTCTGTAGAAACAGGTGAAATGCCCCCCAGCGTAGAAGAATCTGATGTAACAAGAAGAACCTGAGCAGTATGAAGTTCACTCTCTATAGGGAGAATGGGATCGATCGAATGTGAAATTGAATCGACCACTTGATCAACTAATGGATCATCAACTTGAGTGATATGAGTTTCACTCTCCAATGGAAGAGTGGGATCGACTGTACTTGAAATTAGATCAATCACTCCATCAGTTGACGGTAGGTTGGGAGAAAGTTTACGGTAACTAGTTGGAAATTCTTGTTGTGGAACAGTAAGGTTTTCCAATAATTTTGAGGCTTCATACATGTGAGGGAAAATGCGAGTTTGATGACTCCCTTTGCATAACTTACAAGGAAACCTAACTTTACCCTTTTTCCCAGGAACCTGACTATCACTGGTTGATGGATCAACGGAAATTCGATGAGATTTTTCTAACCATACTTCCAAGACCTTTGGAATACCAGGACAATTGATAAGGAAGTGGTCACCCTTACAAAGCCTACAAGGGTATTTGGGTTTACGATGCATTTTGGAGGGTTCCTCAACACAACTAACACTTACAGCCATGGTTGGTTGGTTGACTTCTTTCTTATCTTGCTTCTTCTTTTTCTTCTTCCCTTTCTTCTTCTTCCTAGCCACCTGGTTACTAGCGTCAAGGCTTTTACCAAGTGAAGAGGAAGAAATGGAGGAAGAAATATTAGGCGAAGAAGGTAAAGGGTCAGCAGAAGGTTGGTGATGTTGAGATGGTGAACTCTGTTGAAGTGAAGCATCCGGTTGAGGTGGAACAATTGGAGTATTCGAGGCAAACGAAGTTGAAAATAACCATATCGGTAAACCTATTGTAAATCCAGGTAATGACAATGTAGCCATATAAGGAGGACCAACATTTCCAAAGGAAGGAAAAGTACTAGGATTCTCGTTAAGAGGGATTCCTTGGTTGGTAAATTTTGGAACAGTTGCCATTACATTCAACTTCAGTGAATTTTATTAACAATTTAAAACTAAAATTAACAATTCACAATTCACACCTAACAATTAAAATTCACAATTCACACCTATGGTCTCTAAAATTAAAAACAAACAAATTAACACACGCTATCAAATCTAGAAGTCAAACCACACACAAACAGTAACTTCCCGTACTAAAAACACTAGTTGGTGATGAAATCCAACATCGTAGAATTTGATACAGAAAGGGCGGTTGGAAGAGTTACCCCGACAACCTGCTTAATGAAACAAACTGGCACAAGTTTCTTCACAAAACCATCTCGCATGAAGAAAACCCCCCAGAGAGTCCAAGTGAGTTTAGTCGACGTCTGCTCCAGGTACAGTGAGATCTTTCCTTCACCGTCACCTTAGGAAATAATCTTAAGCTTATGGTCACTAAGGTTACCAATAGTAACAAATACAACTGGGGGAACAGTCTACGATCCGATTCCACGCGCAAGGGCAGAGTAACAAAGCTCAATCCCCTTGAAGGCTCCTCGACATGGTTAATATGAGGTTTACCGACAAGTGACCCCAGGCTCCTCAATAATGGTTAATCCGAGGTTTACCGTTTGTAATGCGTGCAAAATCTTCTATCTTTCCCCATGAAATAGAATTGATTTTCTCAAAGGTTCGGACATGATCTCGTGTTTGACTTCTTTAAGAGAAGCTTCCCAGATTACACAAATTACAATTGGATTTATTTCCTACCGCAAGATTTGTTTACTTGTTTGTTTTAGTTATCTTGGAGAGTTAATTACTCCCTACTCCAAGATACTAGCCTAAGCTATGTTGGTGGAAAGAGCCCTAACAATGTAAAAATTACTAGATGAATTTTAATTAAGCGTTGTGTTATTTAGGTTGTTATTACTCAAAGGGTAGATGGATATGAAACCAATGGTGTTATGACCCGAACCAAAACTGAATGTAATCGAATATGATAATGTAATATTTTCAATTCGATGAATCCTAACTAAAGTAAGGAGAGAGTTTCAATTCACTTCCAATAATGAAAAAAATTGATCACTAAGAGAAAATATAACAAATTCTATAATGCACTAATTTCATCAAGAAAAACTAATGCAAATCAATCCCAAAACAATTTTTATATTTTTGTTTTTTTAAAACAAGCATAAAAACATCTAAATTCAAATCAAAGAAAACTGATCTAAATTTATGATTGATTTTTCAGAATGTAAACTATGCAGTTGTAATCTATGCACAATTCACTTGAAAAGTATGCAAATGTAATCTATGCACATTTTCATTCATATTCTGAAAATGAGAATTCTAATTATGCAAATGTGATCTATGCAAGAGAATTCTCAAACACAAGATGATTCTAATGTAATCTAAGAACCAATCAAGTGGAAGTCAAGAAAATCGGGTGAGAGTTTCGAAGATCAAAAAACACTCAAAGGCAATTAACACTCATACACAATTTAGCCAAAAGATGTAAAATTGTGAAAAGACTGAGACAAACCTCCAAGTAATGACCAAAGGAAATTAAATTAAGAATTTCTTAAAAAAGAGATTCAAAACACCCAATTAACTTAATTGAGATTGATGAGATGAAATATTGCTGAACGAAATTCAGAAACAAGAGATTTTTGACAGAAAAATACAGATCTGGGTAGATGCTAAGAATCCTAAATCAAATCTAAACTAAATTGGAAAAAATAAATCCGTAGTTTTTCCAAAATTTTAACAGGGTCCGTAGACTCCTAGAAGTAACAGGCGTGGTCCCGCACTGTTAACTCAAGGAAAGTGCGAAACTGCCCGCACTGTGCAAAAGAACAAAGTGTAGTCCCTAGAAAAGTTCAAGAAAAACTTAAAAGATTTCAAAATTTTCAAAAACAGAGAAAACCTAAGCTACCCAGGCAGATATCCATCAATCAAAAACCAGGAAAAACTTTTCCTCAAATCAAAATAAAAGAGAACCAAAAACAACAAGTTTTTTCCCCAGTGGAGTCGCCAATTTTTTGGCCGAATAAATCATTCTTGCGGACAAGACCAATCTCCCTAGTGTCAGAAGACAATCTAGCAACAAACGAACAACTAAGTTTGTATTTCTCTAAATATATTTGTTTTACAAATAAATGTTATAAAGGTGTCGATCCTACCTTAGATCCAAATGCTTATTTGCAGTCGTAGTGCTTCCATCGCATCAATAATCCTTCGTCGCAACAAGAGTCCTTTCGTCGCAACAATAATCCTTCTGTCGCAACAAGAGTTCTTTCGTCACAAGAAAGTGTCGTCTTTCGTCGACCTGCAATCACAGACAAGAAAATATTAAATAGCACCTGTATAACAAATAATTATAAAACATACCTATCATAGTGATCAAGGAATCTATGAAATAAATGATCAAACGACAGCTTATTGAAATAAACAATCGAACGACAATTTATTGAGAAAAACATAACTTGATTGTATTAATCTTAAAATATACAGAAGAACCTTACAACCTTAGCCTTGATGTTCGAAAGGCCTTCCCGGGGTCCGAAGCAGGAGTCTCCTCTACTTTGATAAGTCTTGCACTCTTCCTTCAGGAGCAAAAAGAGGTATGTGATCTTTCCTCTCAAAAGCTTGGCAGAAAGAAGTCTAAATGTCAACAACACTTCAACTCAATCACACATAAAGCTTGAACTCTAATCCTCAATCTCCAAAATCTCAATCTCCAAAAGCTTCAACCATTTGAGGCTACCCAATGCCTCCTTTTATAGAGCAGATGAGGAGGTTAGGATTCCACTTTTTAAGGGATAGAATCCTCCTTCAAAGGGATATACTCCTCACATCAAGGGATTAGTTCCTTAAGGTGAGGGATACATGCACCTTATCAAAGTGTACTCATCCCCAAAAATTCTCATCTAGAACCTTCTAGAATTGACCTCAAATCAGTTTTTTTGACTTTACTTTCTCGCCTTTTTTACTTTGAGGAGGGTACGCAGGCATTCCAAAGGAAAAATACGTTCTAAATGCAGGTAAGCCATGCATTACCTCCGTACCCAAGCTAGGAACGCATGCAGGCTTCATGTTACCTGCGTACCCAAAGTTTCAGAAATTTTTAGGGTTTTTCCTCCTGTTTTAGGGCTTGACATGAGGAGTAAAGGTTGTAAGACTTGTAGAGGAGGAATGTATGAGTGTTAATGAGCTCATACAGTTAGCAGAATGTCAAGGTGACAATTTTTAGTGTAACAAATTACGCATTAAAATCCTCTTGGTGGAAGGCTGAGGGCGATGAGATCATGTGGGAATGATCTGGGACCGTCTGATTTGGACACGTGGATGGTCCAGATCCAATCGGAGGAATCATGATCGGAGGAGGAAAGAGGGAGGGTGTAACAAAAATATCTGACGCGATTAGATGCAGACCATTGATCTGAGGGCCAGATCAATGGTGGGGAATGAATCAACAGAATTTCAGAGTGTGAAATGGAAATAACAACGAAGATTTGGACAGAGGCATTATGCCTTCAAGATTCTTTAAGAGATAACATCTTTTATCAATAAAACTTGTTTCTTGAAGACTCCAAAAATGTGTTAGCGAGCATTTGATATAACAAATTTTATAGTTGGCTAGCAGTGGCTCCACTTGGGGATAGTGCCTTCTTGAAGGCATCAAGAACTTCAGACTTGCATTCTCTGGGAGGCCGATTAGTGCCTTATCCATTGGGCTGCCCTTCTTTCCTTGGATGATCTTGCTCTGAAAACATATTAGCAGCCATAAAAACAATGGATCTTTCATCAACAAGCTTTCTACCTACCCAATCCTACTGATCTAACTTTTTTTCTTCATTAGAGTGCACTTGGATTGGCAAACTCTTTTCACAACATTTTATTCTTTTGAAAGAGGGAAATCTAATCTATTTCTACTTATTTCTCCATGAACTCAGATTAAACAGTTGATTCCATATGATTCTCTACCTAATCTATCAATCTGTTAGGATTAAACACTCTAACAGATTTTTATTCTCTAAATTCTACAACAGAAATTTAAAAGCATACAAGTCAGGATTGAACAGTCCAACTTGATGCTAATCTATGGCATAAAAAGCAAGCTGCACATAGATCTTATTTTGCAGAAAATTAAAACAAAATGGAAGGCTTAGGATCTGAAAATTCAAGCACTTCCTTCATCTTTTACAACTCTGTTTTGACTCTTACTTGAGTTGTTCTTTGCTTATCCTCTGGTTCAGATTTTGAGCATGTTTGAACCTTTAATTTCTATCCTAATCTATCTACTGATAAGCCAAGATTAAACAGTTTGGCAAATCGAATTCACTATCCTATCAGCAGTAAATTTAAAACTAATTAGTCAAGATTAGGCTGTTTGACTAACTAGAAGTGTGTTTTTCAGGAGCGGAATTTAAGCTTACACACTTTCAGATTTGTTTCTCTTTTTGTTGGTATGGGGCTGTACCTTTATTGTTTTTACAATCTGCCCTCTTTTCTTTCTTTCATTGTTTTTTGTATTTTTGTATTTTTTTAAAAGAAGAAAACAACAGATAACTAAATGCTCAAAGGTTGAGCTTTATTGACATTCCTATCTAACCTATTCTAACTTGGAATATTTACATGTTTAGCTGATGAAATCTCTCTTCCAATACATCCAGTCAATCAAATGATTCCATGACTAGTCTCTGCTCATTTCTTTGAGCATGCTGGATAGGCAGGGCCACTCCCATGTTTTCTGTTTCTTGACAGCAGCTTTGAAAATTTTTGCACTTGGTGATATACTGTTGTCTGCAAATTTTATCCCTTCTTCAAATGTCTTCAGGAAATCGTCATAGGGATCTTGAAATAATACCTGGTTAAGAGTATTTTGAAGATGTCTTTCAACTAGGATCATTTCCTCCTTTTCCACTGGATCAAGGCAAAGATTCTTTTGAGGAAGACAAACTTCCTCATCTTCATTATTATCTGAACTGGAGGACTCATCATATATTGCAAGGATATCCTCTTGTAATCCTGGTAAGCTCTGGTTTAGTGGACTGTACTCTGTGAGGAGGTTATTATATTCTTGAGCAGGGGTATGTTCAATTGCTTCTTCTTTTTCAAGAGAAGGCTCCTTGGTTTCAACCTGCTCAAAAATTTCTTCATTAATTTCCTCCTCAAACTTTGAGCCGAAAGTCTGTTGAGTCCGAATCACATGGAAACTATTACTGATGATCTGAAATGAATCAAAGCAAATATCCAATGAATCTTCACTCACTTCTAAGTTTTGAAAAATTTCATCATCAGTATCAAAAATAGTCTGCACTAGCTCATTACTTCTTTGAAGGAACTGATCTTCCTCGCATAAATCTGCTAATGATGATCCTGCAAAGTTAACTTCTTTTTGGGAAGCATCATCACTAGATAGATCAAATTTAGGAGAATCACAAATATAAGTAATAATACCAATCAAACATACTGGGTTATCAGTAGGTCCTTCTTCATTCTGATCTACAAAAGAAATTTCTAAATCTGTACAACAAAGTTCTCTATGTGAATGGGCAAGAGTGTTTGTTTTGTAGAAAGTTTTAGAGATTGGCTATTTATAAATAGTCCGATCTATCTCTTTTTTTGTCAAAGGGGAAAATGTTTATGTGTTCCTTTGAACAGGAGTACAGCAGTTCACTGTCTCTTGTGAAGACTGATTTTGAGGCTGGATATCTTCTTGAGCCTCAGCTATAAGGGATCATGAATCAATATTTGAGTTTTCAGGGATATCTTGAGGAATGTCCAGTATTTATTGGTTTTTTTCTTCCTCAAGTGATTCATATATGTTCTTATAATTCTTCAATAAGATATTAAACTCATGAATGGCTATTAAAATATCTTCAGGATGAATTTCTTCCAAATCTTCATCATTATCTATAACGTGTTTGGTGATGTTTTGTGATGGATCATAATATATTGCACCCCATGATAATGATGTAGTGTTTTCTTTATAGTTCTCATAAAACACATATTCAAGGTCTTTTAAAGAAAACAAAATACTAGATCTCAAGCATTCATACCAATCCCTAGCTTTTCCTTCTAATGTTAACATGAACATTTTCATTAGGAAATCTTCATGCCATTCAACTTTTAACCTCCATACATGTATATGAAATTTGATGAGATGTAATAAAGGGTCATCAAATTTTTCACCTTGAAAAACAGGCAGGTTGTCATCCCAATTCACCTGGGGCATCTTATGTGGAAACCCAGGGATATGATCTCTACTCATTGGGGCATATCTCCGTTGTATCCTTGGAATCATGTTTGTAAATCAGGAAATAAGTCACTATGTCTGGTCAATTAGTTCAGGGTCTTCTACCAGTGGAGTCATTTGGTCTTTTGAGAGTTTCAGTGTGTGGAGTTGCTAGGTGGAAAATTTTTAGCTCGTAACGAGGTAAAATGTTTTATGGTTCCACCACCATGTGTTTCTTGTAGAGCTGCAAGGTTTTCAGGAACTAAATTAGCTCTCAAGGGTGATCTGAAAATAGTTGAAAATTTTATCTTAGGAGACTTCCTGAGGATACTTTATGGGTTATCAACTATCTCAGGTGGATCTGGGTCAGGATAGGCTCTAGTATGAATCTTTCTAGGAGCCAAAATGCTGTGTTTTTAGACCCAACTTAAACAAGAAAAGTTCAACCAGATATGACAGTCTTTAAAAGGTTAACTAATCTGTTTCACAAGTTCAATTCCTACAGTCCTCTAACTAATTTTGAAATATTTTACAATGATAAGGGTTCTTCCCAGTGGAGTCTTAAGGTCTGTTCAGGATTGTGGAGTCGCCAAGTGGAATTTTGTAGCTCCTAAGGAGGTAAAAGGTTTTATGGTCCACCACCATGTTTATTGAATTCCAATCTGAAATATTTTTGGGTTTTCTGAGTTATTTTTCAGTCCTATTGGTTGTTAAGAGTGTCCTAAATCTATTTCAAAACATAGCTATGGTTATGAGACAAAGACAGTGTACTCTTATGGCTAAGCTAGCTGATTTTTCAAGGTTAGATAAACTCTTATGAGAACCCTAGGGTTTGCCTAGTTTTTCACCGATTTAAACAAGTTTTATCATGATTACCACTGCTTGGTAGTGCTTGAAAAGGCTGCTTTGAACTCACGATGTTTGTATGAAATTTTAAGGGGAACCAAAGATTTTGGGTTTCGATCCCCAGTGGAGTCGCCAGAAATGTTAGGAAACTGTAATTAGCAAGATTGGCAAAGTCCAATCACAGAAACAACATTATTTCAACCACTTTGGGATTCTAGGATTTATCCCTCCTGAATCCGAAGAGGGATCTCTCCAATAAGTGTAAATATGGATTTGTCTTTGAAATTTTGGGTAATGATGTTAGGCTAGTTATGAAGGCCAAGGGTTTTGTTTTTTTTTGGATGGTTGAGCATGATTATTATTTGAGGTGGAAAGTCCTAAATGCAAAGAGTTTCAAAGGTGAGAAGCTGCAAGCAATTAGAGTAAAATTTGGCCAAGAAGATAAATAATTGCAGGTTTTAGTCCATTGGGCTATGGAGTCATAATAGGGTTTAATTGAAACAACAAGATGCAAGAGTGGTCCATGGGGCAAGTCATCTATCTCTAAGGATCTCTTTAAAGTTTGATTTATGGAATGAAATGATACAACAAGAAGGGGAATTAAAAAAGATGAAGAACAAAGAGCAGTCCAGGATCTGGTAAGTACTTTTAAACTAGCCAGCCTTTGACACACACTTAAGAAAAACATAAAATTAAACTAGGATCTGGTAAGTACTTTCAAACTAACCAGCCTTTGATACACTTTTAGTAGAAAACATTTAAAAACAAAGGGAAAGTTGAAGGCAACTTTTGGAGAAGAAACTAGCGGGTCGGGCTCACCACAAATCCTCTCCTAGCTCTGCTTTACTTGGTAACTTTCAAGAAAAACACCAAGATAACAAAGAATGGCCTAAGATATGGTAAGTACTTTTAAACTAGCCAGCTTTTAACACATTGCAAGGGAAACTTTTAGACAGTCTTTTGGGATAAAACTAGGACCAGGGCACACCATATCTTCCTTAGTTCATCTCTACTTGACATGAAATGAAAATAACATTCAAGAACAATATTTAGCTAAGATAGGAGGACAAGGGAATGCCATCATTCCTACTGCTTAAACTGAATTAAATCATTCCTAAATAAAAAAAATTGGAAGAAAAAATTTAGATAAAGATTTTCAGTCAGAGAAGGGTACTGATATACAGTAGTTCCTAACTCTATGCATGTTGTTCTTTATAAGAGAAGATGAAAAAAGTGGAAACAGAAAATGAAATAACAATTTACAATAAGAAATAACATCACCGTTGACATAGACCAGGATCCTATAAATCAGCTTGTATTGATGCTCCAAACCAGTTACATCTTTAAGTCCAATGCTTTAGTTTAGCAATCATCTACACTTCCTAGACTAACTTATCTATCACAAGCAGAGCTCCAAGAGCCAGTGAACACTATTTATAATTAAGAGTTTCAAGCTCAAGTGTATTTAAAATTTCAGCAACCAAAATTTTCTCATCTTCTACAACAGTATTTATAGAAGGATGAGGAGGTGGGAGAGGATAAGAGATCTCCCGAGATAATTAATACAGATTAATGACTTATCGGCCTTTGAGGGGATCGATGGAGAATTTTACAGGTGTTCTATCTGTATTAATGTTTTACATTTAAGATTCAGCTCGGTGGGAGATTTTGTTGACCTTTAGGCTCTGCGTCACGCTATAGTAACTCTACTGCTATTTTTTTCATTAAATTCTTTCAGCATAATTAATTGTTCGGCTGCGTTGAGGCAAATATCTGATTTTGAACAATAACTTCGGCCTCTGTTTGAATGCTTTGAGGCACAGGTGGCTTTGTGGTAGCTGGGAGGAATCACTTTGCCTCAGATGTGGCAGTGGAGGCCTTCTGTCTGATAGATCTTTTTTTATTTTCTTTTGATTATATTTTTAATTTGGAGGATTAGGCTTTTGATAATCAATCTTAGCCATAATCCCCCAAAATTGTCTTCAATCTTTTGTTCTGCCGTGTTTAGTCTTCGACACTAATACTCTTTAATTTTATTTCATTCTCTGTGTCTTGTTGATGTGCAGTGCTACGCAGGGCTCGTGAGGCATCAATTCCCATGAAGCATTGACAAGACGTGAAAATTGAACCCATGGATGGCTTCCCTTTGATGAATCAAAGGCACGGGAAATGTCTTTCCCGGCCTTCGGCCTTTCTTTAATATAATGGATAAACCATTAAACACCTGCAAAATACAAAACTTATTAAGAAATCATGCGTTGTAGATTTGAACTGCTTCAGAGGGTACGGGGAGAGAGAGCGTGGCCGTTGGATGGCATCATCCAATGGTGTAGATCTGTCTGTGAAGGTCAGAAGGAGAGCAGAGGGAGAAATCAATAAGAACCGTTGATCGTGTAGAGATCAACGGTGGGGATTACACGTTAAAATCCTCTTGGTGGAAGGCTGAGGGCGATGAGATCATGTGGGAATGATCTGGGACCGTCCGATCTAGACATGTGGACGGTCCAGATCCAATCGGAGGACTCATGATCGAAGGAGGAAAGAGGGAGGGTGTAACGAAAATCTCCGACGTGATTAGATGTAGACCGTTGATCTGAGGGCCAGATCAACGGTGGGGAATGAATTGGGAATCGGCGATCGGAGGTGGGTTGACACGATGGTGCGGTCGGGAAAGGCCGATGCGATTGCGCGATCGGGGAAGGCTGATGTGATTATGTGATCGGGCCATCGCAATTGGAGGTGGGGGGGAAACATTAAAAATGCACTCAAAGGAAAACTCCGATGCGATAAGCATTGGCCATTTGATCGGTTTAAGATCAACGACAGAAAATATCTCAAGTATGATACCGGCGGAAACCCTTTAAACGTTATAAAAAACCCAAAGTTTAATAAATACAAAGTTTTTATGCTTTCGGGGTGGGTTATATATATATATGAAATGGATAGGTGCCCGTCTGCAGGGCCTTGGTCTATATGGAATGATAATAGGCCCGGGGCGTATACAATAAAGGGCCAATCGCAATCGGAGCTTTGAGCTTGGGCTTTTCAATCTAACCATTAACTTTTCCGATGCGATCAGTGCCACAAGGACTTAGCGCCTGGTTCCAACACCAAGGCATATGGAGGGGAAGTGTTTTAGGACTTAGCCCAAGGGGGATTAAGTCTACAATACAAAAAAGGTGTTTTTTATGAATTTTTTCAAGTTTTTCAATGGATTTGGGGGTTTTGGTATAGTTTAAAAATAAGTTTTAAACTATGTAAAAATGATTTTAATGAATGGAATAAGGGGAATCATGAAAATAGAGGAGTTTTATGGAGAAAAGGGGAGCAAAATGAAGGTTATTTTTTGAGTGGGGGAAGGGGAAAAAGGGGTTTTTTGCAGCAGTCTTTTCTCATGAAATTAGCATAATTTCAGAGTGTGAAATGGAAATAACAGGGAAGATTTGGACAGAGGCATGAGGCCTTCAAGAGTCTTCAAGAGATAACATCTTTTATCAATAAAACTTGTTTCTTGAAGACTCCAAAAATGTTTTAGCCAGCATTTGATATAACAAATTTTATAGTTGGCTAACAGTGGCTCCACTTAGGGATGGTGCCTTCTTGAAGGCATCAAGAACTTCAGACTTGCATTCTCTGGGAGGCTGATTAGTGCCTTATCCATTGGGCTGACCTTCCTTCCTTGGATGATCTTGCTCTGAAAACATATTAGCAGCCCTAAAAACAATGGATCTTTCATCAACAAGCTTTCTACCTACCCAATCCTACTGATCTAACATTTTTTCTTCATTAGAGTGCACTTGGATTGGCAAACTCTTTTCACAACATTTTATTCTTTTGAAAGCGGGAAATCTAATCTATTTCTACTCCTTATTTTTCCATGAACTCAGATTAAACAGTTGATTCCATATGATTCTCTACCTAATCTATCAATCTGCTAGGATTAAACAGTCTAACAGATTTTTATTCTCTAAATTCTACAACAGAAATTTAAAAGCATACAAGTCAGGATTGAACAATCCAACTTGATGTTAATATATGGCATAAAAAAAAAGCTGCACATAGATCTTATTTTGCAGAAAATTAAAACAAAATGGAAGGATTAGGATCTGAAAATTCAAGCACTTCCTTCATCTTTTACAGCTCTGTTTTGACTCTTACTTGAGTTGTTCTTTGCTTGTCCTCTGGTTCAGATTTTGAGCTAATTAGAACCAGATTTACCTCTTTTTTGACTAAGAATTTGAAACAGATTTAAGTCATTCTCTTTGGAAAAGTTAGGTTCAGATTTTGAGCATGTTTGAACCTTTAATTTCTATTCTAATCTATCAATTGATAAGCCAAGATTAAACAGTTTGGCAAATCAAATTCACTATCCTATCAGCAGTAAATTTAAAACTAATTAGTCAAGATTAGGTTGTTTGACTAACTAGAAGTGTGTTTTCCAGGAGCGGCATTTAAGCTTGCACACTTTCAGATTTGTTTCTCTTTTTGTTGGTATGGGGTTGTACCTTTATTTTTTTTACAATCTACCCTCTTTTCTTTCTTTCACTATTTTTTGTATTTTTGTATTTTTTTAAGAGAAGAAAACAACAGATAACTAAATGCTCAAAGGTTGAGCCTTATTGACATTCCTATCTAACCTATTCTAACTTGGAATATTTACATGTTTAGCTGATGAACTCTCTCTTCCAATACATCCAGTCAATCAAATGATTCCATGACTGGTCTCTGCTCATTTCTTTGAGCATGCTGGATAGGCAGGGCCACTCCCACGTTTTATGTTTCTTGACAGTAGCTTTGAATTTTTTTTCACTTGGTGATATACTGTTGTCTACAACTTTTATCCCTTCTTCAAATGTCTTCAGGAAATTGTCATAGGGATCTTGAAATAATACCTGGTTAAGAGTATTTGGAAAATGTCTTTCAACCAGGATCATTTCTTCCTTTTCCGCTAGATCAAGGTAAAGATTCTTTTGAGGAAGACAAACTTCCTCATCTTCATTATTATCTGAACTGGAGGACTCATCATATATTGCAGGGCTGTCCTCTTGTACAGTCTTGGTAAGCTCTGGTTTAGTGGACTGTACTCTGTGAGGAGTTTATTATATTCTTGACCAGGGGTATGTTCAATTGCTTCTTCTTTTTCAAGAGAAGGCTCCTTGGTTTCAACTTGCTCAAAAATTTCTTCATTACTTTCCTCCTCAACCTTTGAGCCGAAAGTCTGCTGAGTCCCAATCACATGGAAACTATTACTGATGATCTGAAATGAATCAAAGCAAAGATCCAATGAATCTTCACTCACTTCTAAGTTTTGAAAACTTTCATCATCAGTATCATAAATAGTCTGCACTGGCTCATTACTTCTTTGAAGGAACTGATCTTCCTCGCATAAATTTGCTAATGATGATCCTGCAAAGTTAACTTCTATTTGGGAAGCATCATCTCTAGATAGATCAAAGTTAGGAGAATCACAAATATAAGTAATACTACCAATCAAACATATTGGGTTATCCGCAGGTCCTTCTTCATTCTGATCTACAAAAGAACTTTCTAAATCTGTACAACAAAGTTCTCTATGTGAATGGGAAAGAGTGTTTGTTTTGCAGAAATTTTCAGAGATTGGCTGTTTATAAATATTCTGATCTATATCTTTTTCTTTCAAAGGGGAAAATGTTTCTATGTTCCTTTGAACAGGAGTACAGAAGTTATCTGTCTCTTGTGAAGACTAATTTTGAGGCTGGATATCTTCTTGAGCCTCAGATATAAGGGATCATGAATCAATATTTGAGTTTTCAGGGATATCTTGAGGAATGTCCAGTATTTATTGGTTGTTTTCTTCCTCAAGTGATTCATCTATGTTCTTATAATTCTTCAATAAGATATTAAACTCATGAATGGTTGTTAAAAATCTTCAGGATGCATTTCTTCCAAATCTTCATCATTATCTATAACGTGTTTGGTGATGTTTTGTGATGGATCATAATATATTGCAACCCATGATAATGATGTAGTGTTTTCTTTATAGTTCTCATAAAACACATATTCAAGGTCTTTTAAAGAAAACAAAATACTAGATCTCAAGCAATCATACCAATCCCTAGCTTTTCCTTCTAATGTTAACATGAAAATTTTCATTAGGAAATCTTCATGCCATTCAACTTTTAACCTCCATACATGTATATGAAATTTGATGAGATGTAATAAAGGGTCACCAAACTTTTCACCTTGAAAAATATGTAGGTTGTCATCCCAATTCACCTGGGGCATCCTATGTGGAAACCTAGGGATATGATCTCTACTCATTGGGGCATATCTTCGTTGTATCCTTGCAATCATGTTTGTAAATCAGGAAAGAGGTCACTGTGTCTGGTCAATCACTTTAGGGTCTTCTACCAGTGGATTCATTTGATCTTTTGGGAGTTTCAAAGTGTGGAGTCGCCAGGTGGAAAATTTTTAGCTCGTAAGGAGGTAAAATTTTTTATGGTTCCACCACCATGTGTTTCTTGTAGAGATGCAAGGTTTTTAGGAACTAAATTAGCTCTCAAGGGTGATCTGAAAATAGTTGAAAATTTTCTCCTAGGAGACTTCCTGAGGATACTTTCTGGGTTATCAACTATCTCAGGTTGATCTGGGTAAGGATAGGCTCTAGTATGAATCTTTCTAGGAGCCACAACACTGTGTTTTTAGACCCAAATTAAACAAGAAAAGTTCAACCAGATATGACAGTATTTGAAAGGTTAACTAGTCTGTTTCACAATTTCAAATCCTAGAGTCCTCTAACTGAGTTTGAAAGATTTTACAATGATAAGGGTTCTTCCCAGTGGAGTCTTAAGGCATGTTCAGGATTGTGGAGTTGCCAAGTGGAATTTTTTTAGCTCCTAAGGAGGTAAAAGGTTTTATGGTGCACCACCTGTTTATTGAATTCCAATCTAAATTTTTTTTGGGTTTTCTGAGTTACTTTTCAGTCCTATTGGTTGTTAAGAGTGTCCTAAATCTGTTTCAAAACTTAGCTATGGTTATGAGACAAAGACATTGTACTCTTATGGCTAAGCCAACTGATTTTTCAAGGTTAGATAAACTATTATGAGAACCCTAGGGTTTTCCTAGTTTCTCACCGATTTAAACAAGTTTTATCATGATTACCACTGCTTGGTAGTGCTTGAAAAGGCTACTTTTAACTCACAATGTTTGTATGAAATTTTAAGGGGAACCAGAGATTTTGGGTTTCGATCCCCAGCGGAGTCGTCAGAAATGTTAGGAATCTGTAATTAGCAAGATTGGAAAAGTCCAATCACAGAAACAAAATTATTTCAACCACTTTGGGATTCTAGGATCTAGCCCTCTTGAATATGGAGAGGGATCTCTCCAATAAGTGTAAAGATGGATTTGCCTTTGAAATTTTGGGTAATGATGTTAGGCTAGTTATGAAGGCCAAGGGTTTTGTTTTGTTTTGGATGGTTGAGCATGATTATTATTTGAGGTGGAAAGTCCTAAATGCAAAGAGCTTCAAAGGTGAAAAGTTGCAAGCAATCAGAGTAAGCTTTGGCCAAGAAGATAGATATTTGCAGGTTTTAGTCCATTGGGCTATGGAGTCATAATAGGGTTTAATTGAAACAAAAAGAGGCAAGAGTGGTCCATGGGGCAAGTCATCTATGTCTAAGGATCTCTTTAAAGTTTGATTTATGGAATGAAATGATACAACAAGAAGGGGAATTAAAACAGATGAAAAACAAAGAGCAGTCCAGGATCTGGTAAGTACTTTTAAACTAGCCAGACTTTGACACACACTTAAGAAAAACATAAAAGTAAACTAGGATCTGGTAAGTACTTTCAAACTAACCAGCCTTTGATACACTTTCAATAGAAAACATTTAAAAACGAAGGGAAATTTGAAGGCAACTTTTGGAGAAGAAACTAGCGGGCCGGGCTCACCACAAATCCTCTCCTAGCTCTGCTTTACTTGGTAACTTTCCAGATAAACACCAAGATAACAAAGAATGGCCTAAGATTTGGTAAGTACTTTTAAACTAGCCAGATTTTAACACATTCCAAGGGAAACTTTCAGACAGTCTTTTGGGATAAAACTAGGACCAGGGCACACCATATCTTCCTTAGTTCATCTCTACTTAACATGAAATGAATATAACATTCAAGAACAATATTTAGCTAAGACAGGAGGACGAGGGAACATCAGCATTCCTACTGCTTAAACTGAATTAAACCATTCCTAAATAACAAAAATTGGAAGAAAACATTTAGATACATATTTTCAGTCAGAGAAGGGTACTGATATACAGTAGTTCCTAACTCTGTGCCTGTTGTTCTTTATAAGAGAAGATGAACAAAGTGGAAACAGCAAATGAAATAAAAATTTACAATAAGAAATAACATCACCGTCGACATAGACCAGGATCCCATAAATCAACTTGTATTGATGTTCCAAACCAGTTACAGCTTTAAGTCCAATGCTTTAGTTTAGCAATCATCTACACTTCCCAGACTAACTTATCTATCAAAAGCAGAGCTCCAAGAGCCAGTGAACACTATTTACAAGTAAGAGTTTCTAGCTCAAGTGTATTTCAAAGTTCTACAACCAACATTTTCTCATCTTCTACAACAGTATTTATAGAAGGATGAGGAGGTGAGAGAGGATAAGAGATCTCTCGAGATAATTAATATAGATTGATGACTTATCGGCCTTTGAGGGGCTTGATGGAGAAGTTTACAGGTGTTCTGTCTGTATTAATGTTTTACATTTAAGATTCAGCTCGGTGGGAGCTTTTGTTGACCTTTAGGCTCTGCGCCATGCTATAGTAACTCTGCTAATATTTTTGTCATTAAATTCTTTCAGCAGAATTAATTGTTCGGCTGCGTTGAGGCAAATATCTGATTTTGAACAATAACTTCGGCCTCTATTTGAATGATTTGAGGAACAGGTGGCTTTGTGGTAGCTGGGAGGAATCAATTTTCCTCAGATGTGGCGGTGGATGCCTTCTGTCTGATAGATATTTTTTATTTTCTTTTGATTCTATTTTTAATTTTGAGGATTAGGCTTTTGATAATCAATCTTAGCCGTAATCCCCCAAAATTGTCTTCAATCTTATGTTCTGTCGTGTTTAGTCTTAGACACTGATACTCTTTAATTTTATTTCATTCTCTGTGTCTTGTTGATGTGCAGTGCTGCGCAGGGCTTGTGAGGCATCAATGCCCATGAAGCATTGACGAGACGTGAAAATTGAACCCATGGATGGCTTCCCTTTGATGAATCAAAGGCACAGGAAATGTCTTTCCCGGCCTTTGGCCTTTCTTTAATATAATGGATAAACCATTAAACACCTGCAAAATACAAAACTTATTAAGAAATCCTGCGTTGTGGATTGAACTGCTTCAGAGGGTATGGGGAGAGAGATCATGGCTGTTAGATGGCATCATCCAATGGTGTAGATCTGTCTACGAAGGTCAGAAGGAGAGCAGAGGGAGCATTCAGTCAGAACCGTTGATCGCGCAGAGATCAACAGTGGGGATTACGCGTTAAAATCCTCTTGGTGGAAGGCTGAGGGCGATGAGATCATGTGGGAATGATCTGGGACCGTCTGATCGGGAAACGTGGACGGTTCAGATCCAATCAGAGGACTCATGATTGGAGGAGGAAAGAGGGAGGGTGTAACGAAAATATCCGACGCGATTAGATGCAGACCGTTGATCTGAGGGCCAGATCAACGGTGGAGAATGAATCGGGAATCAGTGATCGGAGGTGGGTTGACACGATGGTGTGGTCGGGAAAGGCCGATGCAATTTGGCAATCGGGGAAGGCCGATGTGATTATGCGATCGGGCCATCGCAATCAGAGGTGGGGGGGAAACTTTAAAAATGCACCCAAAGGAAAAATCCGATGCGATAAGCACTGGCCGTTTGATCGGTTTAATATCAACAACAGAAAATATCTCAAGTATGATACCGACGGAAACTCTTTAACATTATAAAAAACCCAAAGTTTAATAAATACAAAGGTTTTATGCTCTGGGGGCGGGTTATATATATATATGAAATGGATAGGCTCTCGTCTGCGGGGCCTTGGTCTATATGGAATGATAATAGGCCTGTGGCATATACAATAAAGGGCCAATCGCAATCGGAGCTTCAGGCTTGGGCTTTTCAATCTAACCATTTTAACTTTTTCCGATCCGATCAGCGCCACAAGGACTTAGCGCCTGGTTCCAGCACCAAGGCAAATGGAGGGGAAGTGGTTTAGGACTTAGCCCAAGGGGGCTTAAGTCTACAATTCAAAAAAGGTGTTTTTTATGAATTTTTTCAAGTTTTTCAATGGATTTGAGGGTTTCGGTATAGTTTAAAATGAGTTTTAAACTATGTAAAAATGATTTTCATGAATGGAAGAAGGGGAATCATGAAAATAGAGGAGTTTTATGGAGAAAAGGGGAGAAAAATGAAGGTTAGTTTTTGAGTGGAGGAAGGGGAAAAAGGGGTTTTTTGCAGCAGTCTTTTCTCATGAAATCAACAGAATTTCAGAGTGTGAAATGGAAATAACAGCGAAGATTTGGACAGAGGCATGAGGCCTTCAAGAGTCTTCAAGAGATAGCATCTTTTATCAATAAAACTTGTTTCTTGAAGACTCCAAAAATGTTTTAGCCAGCATTTGATATAAAAAAATTTATAGCTGGCTAACACCACCCATCCCATTAAAGTCATATTTGTTGCATACAACCCCATCACCAATGTTTGAGTCGTTCAACGCAACACCTAACATGTTCTTGCAAACACTAACATATCACCAATAATCATAACGCTATATTATTTGTAAATTAAATTCTAGAATCAATAGCACACAAACAACCCAAACCAGAATTTCTAACTTATCACATGCATGTGTGATAAGGTAGTCTCCTGCCTTGTAGAAATATCACTCTGATACCATGTAGAAATTATACCAATGGATTCAATCTAATCTTATAATTTACTAAAACAAGATATTGAATCCTTCCTACAATTTTAGGAAACGAAACACGATCGCACAATCACATATATGCAAGAGAAAGAATTAATCAACCTCACAATACAAGATGTATCTGGGGAAAGCAACCGCTCAAAACCCCTATATCGATATTGTGTATTAAGTCAAGGAATCATGAAACAATACAATGCTTAATCTCTCATGATATTCTCCAGCACTCTGCCAACTGTCTCACACTGATATAGGCAAAATCGGTCTAGTACTTAGCATATTCTCAACCTTCTTCAGCCTGCCTTGCTCACACAGTTCGTAGAGAATTACGCCCCTATTAAATCATAATAATTCCCTTTCTTGATTGTGTAATGCATCATGGCATCCCAATGAATCTATAATTTCACATGGGAAATTTTCTATAAATAGAGTTGATAGTTATGTTCCCTTTAACTTCTGTCTCAACTGGGTCTTCCTTAGAACTAACATGCATGAAACTATTAATAGCGAATTATCAGTTATCTGACTGATCACCCATTGTGAATTAAATCTAATTTAATTGATTGGACCTCTCACTATCTCATCACTCTGTTAGAACTACTTAAAATGATTTTAACTCAATTCATTGAGTTAACTAATTCACACCTGCACCCCACGGATGCATCAACTGCAATTGGACCCAAAAATAATGTAATCCCTCTACATGCCTCATCTTAGACTCTCAACTCAAATTTCTTGAGCTAACTCAGTCTTCATGACTTAGTTAACTGATACAAGTTGTTATGAGATGAAATTACAATTTATTTTCCAATTTATTTAAGGGAAAAATAAATTATATGCCCCACATTCCTTACCAGTGTGCATCAGAATTTTCTCACCAATGTCCATCAAAAATTCTTGACCACTGTGCATTAGAATTTCCTCACCAATGTCGGTGCAATTTTTTGTCCTTCCTAGTTTCCAATTTCATTGTTTCTTGTTGCAAATTTCAACACTTCCTCTCAACAAGAAAGTAATTTAATCTATACTGATCTGGTACCTTTGGAATTTTCTACATGCAACACTTCTCTAGTGTTGTTTGCACCCACAACTCTTGAAACTGAATAGCCTCCAAAAAATTGAATCAATATAATGCATCTGTCATTAGAGTCTTCTGACTACTACTAGCTACTGCACCTGTCTACTGGACTCTCTGTGTTGCTTTCGACATCTGCATCTGTGCCATCTGCACTTTTTCCAACTCTTATCTGCACTCCATACATCTGTCACTCTAATTTCTATCTTCCCGACATTTGACTGCATCAATCCAATTGATCCTTCTTGCTAATATTGTATTGTGGGCTCCTCGTAGCCAAGTTTGATCCATGAGATAGACCATCTCAATGGACCCTGCCCAAATTTCTTCTTGGGATTATATCTGCATATCACCCACCTCTCACCTATAGGTATAGTTGCATGTACTCCCTTTTCCCATCCAGCTGGAAATTTCACCCTCCTAGAGGTCTCTAATTGAGTGAAATCTTCCATTCGGTCTCCTCTCTACTTCTCCAATTATGGCTGCTCCACAACCTTCTGAGACTGCTTTTGAGGCTACATGTTGAGAGATAATTGCTCCATCTCAACCACCAAGTTACTAACCACTTTTTTTCTCCTCAAAGCTTTGCATGAATCCTCAACCTCTATAGCATATAGGTTCTTGACTCTTACACTGATATGTTTCACCCGTCCTGTGGAAATGTGTTTAAGGAACACTTTTCCTTTTCTAAATATGAAATCATAACCACAGTCTTCCAATAACTCTACAGAGACAAGATTCTTCCTTAGGCCTAGAACATACAAAACATATACCATTCTCAGAGGGGAGCCAGAATACCTCTGAAAGGTAAATGTACCTATGTTGATCACGCTATACCTCATGTCATCTCCAAACTCTATGTTTTGTTGGAGGTCCTTCTCCTCCAAGTCATTGAAGAGATCTCTATTCCCCTTCATATAGAATGAGGCACCGTTTTCTAGATACCACATACATCCCATTACAATGTTGGACATGCATGCAATGACAGTAAAATCAAGCTCAAACTGTGAAGCCAACACTTCACCCACTACAACCATAGACTCTTTCTTGCTTGCCTTCTTCTTTGGGAAATTCATGGCATAGTGCCCGTGCTCGTGAAAATGAAAACACTTGATCTTGGACAAGTATCTCTTGCCCTCTTTGCCTTAATACTTCTTTCCATTGGATTTATTTCCTTTTCCGACTAATGCACAATCTTCTTCTTTATCTCACCGAAGGTCTCGTATCTAGTGCTCTGCCTTATTTCTTCTATTACCAATTCATACAACAAACACTCCCTATATGGTAACTTCTCCCTCCCATTCACAAAGTCTTAGTAACTATGCCAGCTCTTGGGAAGGCCTAGAATTAGGGGAATTTTGAGGTCTAAAATGTGTCTCCTAAGAAAAATGTACAACAAAAATAAACTTTATAAGAACCAATAGGATTTAATATGATGATGTCAACCATGGGGGATGATTCACCATTTTTTAAGAAAAAGGATAAAAATATTAAAAAATAATAAAATAATAAAACTACTTTTTCAACTCATATTTTCAACTTATCTCCCAAACTTTTTACTCAAATTTCGAGTGGGAGTTCTCATTGGATGAAAAATTTAATTCTTCATCCAAGGATTACCCATGTTGCATACTTTTGATGGACCCTGCTACACGAAAAAATGAGAAATACATGAAAAAACGTGATTGCAATCACATTTTTCATGTATTTCTCATTTTTCATGTAAGAGGATCCATCAGAAGTATGAAACATGGGTACTCCTTGGATGAGGAATTAAATTTTTCATCCAATGAGTACTCCCGCTTGAAATTTGGGTAAACAAATTGGGAGATAAGTTGAAAATATGAGTTGAAAAAATAGTTTTTATTTTTTCCCTCTAAAATTTGATGATGTAATGAAATATTATTTTATTATTTCCACTATTATTTTATAATTTCCTTAGGAGGCCCATTTTGGACCTCAAAATTACCCTAATGAAGTGATAGGCTCACTAAATCATCCTGGGATACATTCACACCAACACTTCCAAGCTCATCTGAACATTGAGTGAACTTCGACAAGTATGTTGGTATCATCTCACCCTCCTCCATCTTGATCTTCATGAGATTTTCCTTCAGTGCCAAATTCCTATGGTCACTGCTATTTTAAAACATATCTGTTAAGGCCTTTGACATAGCATATTGAGTCGCCTTCCCATGGAGACTCAAGACAATATTATCTCGAACTCCCTCTAATAAGACCCTTCTCGCTTTTTGTACCTTCTTCTACCATGCATCAAGAAGTTGGGAATTTTTTGTTGCGGGCTTGGGAATATAAATATCTATGAATTCATTCAACTTGTTTTCCTCCAACATTGCCTCCATCCTATCCTTCCATGTTATGTAATTTTAATTTCCCTCAAGAGCATATTCGAGTCTCAAGCCATTGAAAGACATCTTGTTTTGATGCTAGATCCTGAAGAAAAAATCTGCAAATTTGAACCTCTTCAAGAAAAACTCAATTTATTCTCTTCTATTGTGATTCCTGATGCTCTAATACCAAGTAGAAATATCGTTTTGATACCATGTAGAAATTTTACCAATGGATTCGATCTAATCTTATAATTTACTAAAACAAGATATTGACTCCTTCCTACAATTTGAGGAAACAAAACATGATCACACAATAACATATAAGAAAGAGAAAGAAATAATTAGTCGCACAACACAAGATGTATCTAGGGAAAGAAACTGCTCAAAATCCCTCTATATATATTGTGTATTAAGTCAAGGATTCATGAAACAATACAATGCTTAATCTCTCATGAGGTTCTCCAACACTCTACCAACTATCTCACATTGATCTAGGAAAAACTAGTCTAGTACTTAGTTAATTCTCAGCCTTCCTTTAACCTTCTTGCTCACACAATTCCTAGATAATTAGGCCCCCATTAAACAGGAATAATTCCCTTCCTTGATTTGGAAATGCATCATGGCATCCCAATGACTCTATAATTTCACATGGGCAATTTTCTATAAATAAAACTAATAGTTATGTTCCCTTTAACCTCTGTCTCAATTGGGTCTTCCTCAAAACTAACATGCATGTAGATATTAATAGTGAATTATCAGTTATTTGATTGATTACTTGTTGTGAATTAAATATAATTTAATTCACTGGACCTCTCACTATCTCATCGCTCTGTTAGAACTAGTTAAACCGATTTTAACTCAATTAATTGAGTTAACTAATTCACGCCTATACCCCACTAATGAATCAACTGCAACTAGACCCCAAAAATACTAGAATCCCTCTACATGCCTCATCTTAGACCCTCAACTCGAATTTCTTGAGCTAACTAAATATTCATCATGACTTAGTTAACTGATACAATTTGTTATGAGATTAAATTATAATTTAGTTTCCAATTTATTTAAAGGAAAAATAAATTAGATGCCCCACATTCCTCACCGGTGTGCATCAGAATTTCCTCACCAATGTGCATCAGAAATTCGTCACTAGTGTGCATCAGAATTTCCTCACCAAATTGCATTAGAAATTCCTCACCAATGTGGTTGCAATTTTTTTTCCTTTCTGGTTGCTAATTTCACTGTTTCTTTTTGCAAATTTCAACATTCCTTACTTAAACAATTGTTAGTAACTTATGATCACAAAGATATTCATTAAAATATATAAACATGATATAACATCATTCAAATCATCAATAATCATATATATAATAACAATCAACATAGTGCATACTGAAATAGAAATAAGTGCATCACTATTCATTATCACATGAAATAATAATAACTAGATCATCAAAATCTAATGTCTTCAAAGAAAAATATATACATCACAATGTTGTCTCAAAGTCAAGATAATTCAAATATGACATCAACTAGAGCAAGGCAGTACACAATTACTAATTGGAATGATTTCAAAAATCAATCATTTGTAATTTAGGTGAAGAATCTACCCTGGATACACTTTTGAAAGGACTAATAAAAATCAATATGGGTAAGAAAGAATGAAGAAAATACTTTAATTAATGTCTCACCATCATTCTAAAATTCTTCGCAAATTCTACCACAGCTAAAGAAGTACTAGTTGAATATTATACTTCTACTATGCATGCATATATGGTCATGTTTGTTAAGAGTACTAGTAAAATTACTTGAAAATTTTGATGAAGCGAAGAATGTGGAAAAAGATATTCCAAGTTTAATAGGACATATAGGAAATGAGGAAAAACAATTTCTCCTAAAACATTATTTTATCTACTCAAACCACCCTCTAAAAAAAAATACTAAGCTTCAGGATAAAGACCCCATATACATGGAGAGTGTTTTACATTTAGTTAATAAATTAGTGAAAGAGATTGTGGATTTGAAAAATTACTTCGGACAAAGCACTTCTAACACGATGAAATTTAGACCCTTATAGGAAATTTTTTTTTTTTTACAGAAACGGATATGGATTTATATTAGATATTGGCCAAAATGCCTTTCACCGGTTATAATAGATCAGGGATAGCCCTTGAACTTACTTCGACTAACTGATCATAGGCCCCAAAATTTGGAGATCCGCGTTTTTTACTCGAGACTAGAGAATCTATCTCCGTTAATTTTCCTATCTTAAATGTACAAACAAACTGTTTCAAAATAATGCAGTAAAACATAACTCTAAATTAAGGGATGGAGTCCCACTCCACAATACCGTCTTTCAAGAGAGAGCCAGCAGGGAGTGGCACCGCCCTGTTGGCTTCCAGATCAACATCTTTATTGTTCCCCCTCAAAACATGAAGGAAGTTTGCAGTCTGAAAAGATTTCACCAGAATTCTGATTCTTGAAATCACTCTTGCCAATCTAAGATCCGCAGGAGAAGAATCCTCCAATAAAACTTTTATAATGGACTGAGAATCTCCTATAATATTAACCTCTGAAAGGCCAAAGGCCTTAGCTTGCTTGAGACCTTGAAGAAGAGCCAAGGCTTCTGCTTGAATACTGGTGGAATGACCTAGATCCCAAGAAAAATTAGTCTCAATTCTACCCTCCTTATTCTTTATAACTCCTCCTACCCCAGCCAATCTGGGATTGCCTTTCACTGCCCCGTCGAAGAACAAAGAGTATTTGGATTGCCTGATGAGAAAATCGGTTAGATCATTCTCCTTCCCTCTGAATTGCCACTCTTTTGTATCCTTGTGATGCCTTGTTTCTCCAGAGAATTGGAGATCCAACGAGGCACCCCAGTCTAGGTCTTGCTGACTTAGATTCGAGTCCGACAAATGCTCCCCCAGACTTTCTTTCCAAAGAATTTTTATTTTGATGATGGTGAACTGCGGATTTAAGCTTTCATCTCTAAAGACTCTTCTGTTTCTCTCTAGCCAGATTTGCCAGCAGATAAATTTCGGCAAGGAGAGCCAAGCGGCTTTAAAATTTTCGTTTTTTGGGAGCGTTTCTGGGTAGAAGTTTCGCCAGTTTGAAAATAAGTCAGGGATAGATGTTGGTGTTTGGTAAATTTAGTGTGTCATAAATTGCTACATTTAATTTGTCAATCCGGGAATCGTAAGCTGATGAAGTGCGGCGCACTATATGTGCAAGATAACCTATTTCTTAACTTTTTGTCGTTTTTGGTTTTCTAAGGTGAAATGGAAATTCTAAGATGAAAACAAGTTTGGTTATGTTTGTTCAAGGAAATGATATCCCCTATAATGATTTACCAACCTGAAACTTTAAAAAGAAATTTGAAATTTACAATGACAAGACTTGAAAGGGAATGAAAATGTGCTGCTGAAATGAAAAGGTGTTGCTAGTCTAATAAATCAAAACAATGAACTATTGAGCATGAAAACCAAACTATTCTTGCTGCTGACTAAACACAAAAGAAACTATGCTTAAGGAAATTCAAAATTGCAACAAAATAAATCTAAATCAGATTACATCAATTTATCTTATGATCCTTCATCATTAGTCCAGCTATGATTTTCGGAAGTAATCATAAACAACTTGAGTAACTGATATCTAACTTGCAGAAAGAAAACTAATATCAAACCATACATTCATGATTCAATCCCTCACCATCAGTCCAGCTGTGGCTTTCGGAGGCAACTGAAGATGTCATGCACACTTTAATATATCTAATTTTACAGAAGGAAACTAATACTAAACTACACATTCCATAATACAATCCCTCACCATTAGTCCAGCTGTGGCTTTCGGAGGCAACTGAAGATGCTATGAGCATCTTAATATATCTAAATTTGCAGAAAAGAAACTAATACTAAACTACACATTTCATAATACAATCCCTCACCATCAGTCCAGCTGTGGCTTTCGGAGGCAACTGAAGATGATATGAGCAACTTAATATATCTAAATTTAACTACTGAAGCAAATAAGCAAAACTGAAATGAACAAAGCAATACTGAAATTAAACAGAAACTATGAAAAGCAAATTAGCAGCAGAACAATGTTAGTTCCATGTCATTAGTCAAAAAGCTATGAAAATGCTCGGGCTGCCTATCTATAACCTGAAACAAGAACACTGATCAGTGATTAACAACATAAAACATGAAAGACAGAAGTGAAATGGAAATTATGGAAGTTTATAAACAGAAATGAAGCAAATGCAATGTATAAACATATGAATTGATTATGGCACAATGAGCTTTAAAGAAACGAAATGAGAACTATACACTAATGCACAAAACCTTAGCTGAGCAGGGGCCCTCTACACCAGCCTTGGCAACGATCTTCAAATACGAATTTCGGTTGAAAACATAGTCTTCTTATATTAAAAAGCAGTCATTACAGAAAGGTGATGTTACGGCACAAGTGCAGCGTAATCACATTATAGAGCAGACTAATAAAAGATAACAGAGACTAACATCGACTAACTCTATATGCGTATGCAAACGCATTATATATAACAAAAGAAATATAATTGTCTCCTAAAGTTCATGCTGGTGGAGAACACGTAGACCATTACGTCCATGGATCTAGGATCATGGCCGTGTTGGAAAGTAAATCTACGAGAAGTGGATGCTTGAATTCGACTAAGGAGCCATGTACAGATGTCGATTTATCCTCCGCAACTTAGAAACGGCCGTATGAATCTTCATGTGACACGAAACAGAGTCCTGCCAACATGAGACTCTATGGTTGACTTCCATATGGACGCCTTTGACTGCGGCTTCTTTAGATGAGTTTTCTCGAACCAATAGGACACGAACCATGTCCACATCATTCCTGACCTGCCCATGTGGCTCGTTTTCCTTGTAGACACCTGTAGCATAGAGTTTCACAAAATAGCTGCGGAAAGTTGCAGCAGCTGCGGAAAGTGGCAAGATTCCGCAGCTGAATGAACAAAATCTAAATCAAATAGAAAACAAAAAAATATAATTAAAAACCATGTTATATGCTCTTTTGCACATGATATTGACAACTTGGGAGGTTCAGGGGAGTGAAAAAGGTATAGAAAAGTGTATGGAAAAGATGCAGATTTGAGACTCAACATACCCCCACTGTGAAGGTGTTGCATGTCCTCATGCAACCAAAATTTTGATAATCTTTCTTCAGTTCATGTGCCTTGACACTTCAGCCAGCACATCCAATCCTCTCCTCTTCTTCCTTGGTACTGCCAACATTCTAGGTTTCTTCATTAAGCACCTAAATTTGATATTAACGAGTGCTCTGCTCAACTTCTGGCATTTCCTTTTCAATTTCTTATTCTTCTTCTGCCATATTCCCAAATGTAGCATGGTATTATCATGGATGATTTTGTCCAGTTTGCCTTGTTCTTTCAATGTATCATTTTCATTTTTGATGTGCCTATTTAAAAGCTCTAGCTCAAAAATTTCCTGTTTTAGTGATTGGACTAAATCATCCTGTAATGTATGAGGCTGAATGGACGAAGTACTTGGACCTGTAGCTGCCTTTTCCAAAGATTCTATATAGTCATATACTTCCTGCTGCTTGGGGTCTATTTCAGGTGTCATTTTTATTGGGTTGTCCCCAAAATGCCGTGAAGGAGAGTTATTTTCAAAATTTGGTTGAGAAGGGCTTACATCAACATCTTGCTGAGAATAGGATGGAGTATGTTCAATGTCTGACTGAGAATGAAATGAACCTGGTTCACTAACTGACTGAGATGGACTATGGTCAGCTGGGGACTGTTCAGATGTCTCCTCACCCAAGTCAATGAAATGAGGACCCTTAATTTGTGTTTTCCTCAATTTCCCCTTAAGTCTACTGCTTCTTCTCACACGCTGTGGTACACTATCCTTTTGTTTTTGTTTTCCTTTCTCTGTCTTCTTGGGCATAGATGATTGTTTTTGAAGATAAACTAATCTTTCAGATAACACTTGATTATCTTCTTCTTCAGAAGAAGGAGTTTTATGTACAGCCTCAATATTTTTTCTCTCTTTTGGTGTTATTGGCTTCTTACCCTTGATTTCTTTCTTCTTCCTCTTTGACAGTCTCTCTTCCCTATCAGTTCTTTCAATTGCAGTAGTAGGAGTATTTTGGATTTCATCAATTGTTCTTTTTCTCCTACTTCTTCTTGTTGTGCTACCTTCAGGAATTTCCTGTGTAGGAGTAATTTGGGTTTCATCATTTATTCTTTTTCTTCTACTCCTTCTTGCTGTGCCACCTTCAGGAATTTCCTGAGGTTCCTCAAAGAAATTTCTAACCAGAAATTGTTCCCATGTGTCTTTCTTCTCTTTTAACTCCTTTTCAATCAAAATTTTTACAAGGCCGTGGTGATATAGATGGGGTTCTACATCTCCTAAATGTTTCTGAACAGTCACAGACATTTTCTTCAAACTATTGAATAGAAAATATGGGAGATTGAGAGCTTGATTATCTAGAAAATTCATTAGTAACCTGGTATGGTACATGTACATGGACCCAAAACGGCCTTCACATGTAATGAATTTCTGAATAACTAGCAGCAAAGTAGCCCATTCCTCTTTCAATGCATGCACAGGAATTCCTCTTTTAAAAACAATTATGTCCATACCTTGGTTTCGTAAGATTGTTTTCCATGCTTCATCACTGATGCTTTTATTTTTAAACCAACGCTCACCCTCTTGAAGAAGTTCCGTGGCTATTGCTATAGATGCTTCATTGACCGCAAACTTAAGGTCTCCAATCTCTGCTTCCAAGCCATTAAACGACCTTGCAAATGCTTTCGTAACTTCTTTGTGATAACCTCTGAATTTCTGGATAAAACGCAACCATTTTGCTTTCTTCAATATCTCCCTTATTTGCGGATATCCCTCCATAAACTTCGGTCCTTCCGGTTCTGCTCTTAGCAATTTACCCATTTCTCTTTTCTTCTCTTCACAAATTTGCCTGCGTGAGGGTTCAAATGGAAATAGAACGGTTGAATGCACAGGAACGAGCACAATGACTGTGGGAATGTATCATAAAATGGGAATGAGCACCATAAACGGAATGGAGTGAGACTATGGGTAGATATCCGAGAGTGAGAATGAGCACAATGAACGGAATGGAGTGAGATAGAACAGAAAGGGGTTTCGTGAGCATAACAAAGATACGACTGAGAGATTGATAGAATATAATACACTCGGCCGCATTTTGAAATTTGGTGGTTGCGAAATAAATGTGAACACGTTTCAATCAACGGTTATGAATTTATGCGGCTGTAAGAGTCCTTGGTCAAATCAAATACGTCTCATTGTCACCGGTGGAATATTGGATCATGAGTGAAAATCGGGGGTTTAATGATGAAATTGTTTGAGAATGAATGTGAGAGGATAATATGGAGATCGTGAAAGGTTACGGAATTGTCAATATAATCATTGCACATAATGGATAGAGCTCATGGTTCAGAACTATATAAAAATGTGTTTTTCAATGCTATTTGAAATAAATTTTATTCATACCTTTGGAATCTTTGCCTTTTCCCTTGGTCTTCAACTATTTGCTCTTCATTGGTGTCTTGAATGCTCCATATCTTCATTTTCGATCGTCTCACCCGCATTTTATTTCATAATTATGGAAATAACATCTGACTGTACATTCTTTTTGAAAACAGAGTAGTAGGTGCGGAATCTTCTTCTGGCTGCGGAAACTGGAGTCAGCTGCAGAAACAGATGTCAGCTACGGAAATTGACAAAGCTATTACTTGGATGAATGGAAATGAACAGATGACAAATGACCAGATGGAAATGGTCATGAAAAAGATTTTTATTGATGGAATGGAATGAAATGGATAAAATGAAGTGGAATGGAGTGAAATGAAATGAAATGAAATGGAATGAAGTGGAATGAAATGGAGTGGGTGGTGACAAAACTTGTGAAATGAAAGAGAGAGATTTTTTTTGGAAAATATAGAGTGTCAGGTGTTCCTGATTTTCACCCTATATTTTCTGTATAAGACTGCCAATCAATAATTGGTTTTCAGGCTTATACCATTTATTTTTTATTTTTATTTTTTTTTAACTGAAAAGAACAAAAGCTAGGCTGGTGGAGAAGAAGAATTCTTCTGTACCAGCCTGATTGCAGAACTTTCTTGAAACAATTTGACAAAATCCTCTTTTGAGAGTGGCTTATGATAAACTTTCAATCTATGGCCATTCACAATAAGAGGAGTTTGAAACTCATCAATGGTCTTGATTCTTACCGCTCCATTGCTAAAGATCTTGTCGATCTCATATGGCCCAAGCCAATGAGTCTGAAATTTTCCTTGAAAATCTTTAAACTTGGAATCAAATAACAATGCCCAATCTCCTTCTTGAAACTTCTTCTCTTTGATGTACTTGTCATGCCATTTAGCTCTTTGATATTGAACTAGATCAGTTTTTAAAATTGCTTCTTGCCTGATCTCATCTAGCTCATTCAACTGCTCCATTCTATGCTTTTGGGCTTCTGATAAGTCCATCCCCAACTGAACTGCTATCTTGAAGGTCTTGACTTGGAACTTAATGGGGAGCAAGACTTCTTTCCCATAAACAAGTTCATAGGGAGAATGTCCTGTTGTATTCCTCCATGTAGTTCTGTAGGCCCACAAGGCTTCAGGAAGCCTTTCTTCCCAATCTCTTCTATGTAGATGAACATTTTTGGTGATGATACTTTCAAGAAATTTGTTTGTGGACTCCACTTGACCATTTGCTTGCGGATGGTAAGGAGTAGATCTTCTGTGCTTGGTTTTGTATTCTTCCATCAACTTCTCCACCAAATTGGATGTGAATTGGCTCCCCTGATCTGTCACAATTTCTCTTGGAACACCAAAGCGAGTAAAAATATCCTCATAAAGAAAATGAACAACTGAATTTTCAGTGGCAGATACTAATGCTTTGGCTTCTACCCATTTATTAACATAATCAGTACAAACCAATATATACTTCTTTTGCTTGTATGGTGGATTAATAGGTCCAATGAATTCTAAAGCCCACTTTTCAAAGGGTTCAATGAGTACCTGTGTTTGCAATGGCATTTCATTTGAAAGGGTAGGTTTCCCTACTCTTTGGCAGCTATCACACCCTTTGACATATTGTTTTGCATCTTTGAAGAGGGAAGGCCAATAATATCCTAAAGAAAGGATTTTATAGGCTGTCCTTTTGTCTGCAAAGTGTCCGCCGCATGGTTCATCATGACATGCCTTAAGAATATCAGGCATTTCATCTTCCCTGACACATCTTCTGATCACAAGATCTGGCCCTGTTTTAAACAATTCGTTAGAAATCCATGAATATTTTGAACTCTCATGAATAATCTTTCGTTTTTCTCTTGGAAATAAATGTGAAGGTAGTTTCCCTGTAACCAAATAGTTAGCAATATCTGCATACCAAGGGGTCTTAATAGTTACTGCAAACAAATATTCATCAGGAAACTTATCTTCTACGGGAGAATCTTCTTTAGTATTCTGAATCCTAGACAAGAAATCAGCTACTGTATTATGTTTTCCTGGTCTATCCAACACAGTAATATTGAATTCTTGCAAAATTAAAAGCCATCTTGTCACTCTGCCATTAGTAACAGGTTTGTTCATCAAATATCTAATTGCAGAATGGTCAGTATGAATAAAAGTTTCATAGCCTGTTATGTAATGTCTAAACTTATTAATTGCATGAACAACGGCTAAAAACTCTTTTTCAGTCACAGTATAGTTCAACTCTGTGGGAGTCAAATTTTTACTGGTGTAATAAATGGCATAAGGAACTAAATATTTTTGACCCAACACAGCTCCTAGAGCTGTATCTGAAGCATCCGTAGAAATATGAAAAGGGAGTTTCCAATTTGGTCCTCTCAAGATAGGTGCTTGAGATATTCTTGTTTTCAATGTTTCAAAAGCTGATTGACAATCAGGATCCCATTTAAATTCACAGTCTTTTGTAAGCAATTTGAAGAGTGGAGATGCTATTTTAGTGAAGTTTTCTATAAATCTTCTATAGTAACCGGTAAATCCTAGAAAACTTCTAACATCTCTTTGACAATTTGGAATAGGCAACTTGGAGATGACTTCAACTTTTGATCTATCAACCTTAATCCCATCTCCTGAAATATGATGTCCTAAAACAATCCCTTCGGTAAACATCATAAAGCATTTTTTATGGCTTAATGAAAGGTTTGTTTCTTTACATCTTATAAGAAATTTTTCCAAATTTTCTAATGCCTCTTCAAATGAATTACCATAAACTGTAAAATCATCCATATAAACCTCTACACAATCATGGATTAGATCAGAAAAAATTCCTAGTACTGCTCTTTGGAATGTTGCTGGTGCATTACATAACCCAAAGGGAAGCACTCGGTAGGCAAAAGTTCCCCATGGACAAGTAAATGTGGTCTTATCTTGATCTTCAGGTGCTACCTGAATTTGATTATAGCCACTAAAACCATCCAAAAATGAAAAGTATTTTTTACCTGCTAATGTATCTAATACCTGATCAATAAAAGGCAAAGGAAAGTGATCCTTCAAAGTTGCTTTGTTCAACTCCCTGTAATCAATGCATACTCTCCATTTACCATTCTTTTTAGGTACTATAACTAAAGGAGAAACCCATCGGCTATCTGAAATTGGATAAATGAAGTTTACATTGAGAAGTTTTTGGAGCTCTTCTTTCACTATCTCCCTAAGATTTGGATTCATCCTTCTTTGAGGTTGTATGATTGGTCTATTGTTTTCCTCAATATAGATATGATGGATGCAAGTCTTAGGATCAATACCTTTCATGTCAGTATACTCCCATGCAAATGCAGTAGAATGTTTTTGCAAGATTTTGGTTAATTCTTCTTGTTGTGACTTTTCCAAATGTTTGTTGATATTCAATGTTTTTCCTGGAAAAATCTCAATAGTAGAACTACCAAACTCTTCCATAGAGTAAAGAGACATTTGTCTTGATGATAAATATTCTATGTCATATTCCAACTGAAATTGTGTGGGGTCATATTCTGAAGATGTCTCCAAATTTTCTAATGTGTTCAGAATTTGACTATCCTCACTGATTTCAGAAATGGTAAAGACAAGTTGTATAGTGTCCTCATCATCAACCCATTCATTGTCTCCTACTTCTGTGATTGCTTTTGCTGGAGGATACAAATTGAATTTCTTTGTCGAATTACCATTAGAAATGTACATGTCCCCAGATCTACAACTAATAAAAGCATCAGCTGTGGCTAGCCAAGGTCTTCCTAAGATAAGTGGGTGTCCTCCTAAATTACTCTTGGGAGTCAAAATCATAAAATCTACTGGATATTCCCAAGAATCTAAGGAGACTGAAATATCTTCTAATACACCATCTGGTTTAATAATTGATCGATCTGCAAGTTGCAGTAAAGTAGGTGTAAAAAGAAGGTTAGGAAGTTTTAGCTGTTCCATGGTCTGTCTACTCATAATGTTGATAGCAGCCCCTAAGTCAATCAATGTGTTTGGAATTTCTATCCCATTTATATGTGTCTTGACAATTGGACTTCCTGGATCTACATACTTCTGCATGGTAATTTTTCCCATCATAATATATGCAACCTTTCCTACCAGGTGGATTCTTCTTGTGTCTTTTAGTTTCCTTCCTGGTCTTTTGAAACTCAACTCCTTTATGGTTTTTGCTAGAATAGGAATTTCTAGAATGGCTTGTAGCAAGGGAATCTTGATACAAACATTCTTCAATTCATCTAGAAAGTCATAGTTAGGCAACAAGATTTGTTTTTCCACCCCCTTGTCAATTTGTAGTATTTCAGGAAAAGGAGGTGTAGATGAAGATGTTGGTTGCTCAACTATAGGAGTTGTGGGTGTTAACTTTTCTTTTTCTTTTTGCATGCTTGAATTTTGAAGAGATTCTTCCTCAGAACCTTTATTAACTTGAAGAGAGTCCTCCTCAGAGGTATCTTGCTCTTGAATATCTATAGAAGGTTTTTCTAAAACTCTACCAGATCTGAGTTGTACATCGTTGAGAGGAAAAATCATATAGGTAGGAAATTGTTGTCCTTCTACCATATAAGTATTCTGAAGATTTTTATTATTAGGATTTGGCAATGGCTGAGATGGAAGTTGATTTGTCTTCTGTTGGTATGGGAGCATGAGTTGAGGATTTGTATTTTTTTGAGAAGGTTGTTGTTGTGGACATGGCAATGAAAGTTGTGGATTTGGGTTTGGAAGTTGTGGAGCTTGTTGATTTTGAAAAGATGGAGGATATTGATAAAATTGAGCAAATCTCCCATAAGGATTTTTCATCCCTTGTACCCATGGCTGATATGAATTTTGATGTTGGGGCCAAGGTTGTTGCCAAGGATTCCAATTTGGTTGGGTTTGAAAATTCATGGGGTTGTTAAACCCTTGAGTTTGTTGTCCCTGCCAAGGTCTCCTTGCAACAAAACAGAGAGATTCTACTGAATTTGGGTCTTCTTGAAAGACAGCTTTGAGTCCAGGAATTGAAGGAAAATCCTTGATCTCATGATTCTCTGAGCAAATCATACATGTTTCTACAAATTTTGCATCCAAGGGACATTCCCTTAAAGCATGTTTCTTCCTACATTTAGGACAAAAGATGGCTAAAGCATCTGTTTCTGCTTTCTGCTTGTTTTGGATTTTAAGGGTGTCTAGTTGTTCACTAAGGCTCCCTAAGATATCAGTTTTGAATTCATCAAGCATGTTACCAATCTCTGCCCTACTTACTGATCCAGTTGCAGATTTGTTAGCCCTAATAAAAGAAGGATCCCTAGGCCCTTTTCTTGTTTTATATTTTCCTCTTGAGAGATGGACACATAGTTCTGTTATGTCACGAAGTGGGAGTTGAGAAATGTCTCCTTTCCCCATCATGTTTAAAATATCTATCCATTCATCTCTAATGGCTTTTAATATGAGGGCTTTCAAGGTTTCATCATCTAAGTTGCTCATCTTTGCTCTTTTCAAGTTGTATTGAAATCTTTCAAGTAAGTCTTCTAAATTTTCATCTTCTTTTTGCATCATTTTGAATACCTCATCCTTGTGATTGGTGGGCATACAATAGTCCAAGTATCTATCTAAAAATGTTTGTTTCATATCATTCCAAGTCCTAATAGATTGAGTGGCTAATCCCATGAACCATTTCAAAGCAGCTCCCTTCAATGTTGAAGGAAACGGTTTGAGTTTTTGAGAGTCTTCCATATAGTCATAGGTTCGGCACACGACTTCAAACTCAAACAGAAATGTTTCAGGATCCTCACTTCGCAATCCATAAAAGTTAGGGAGGACAGATGGTGAGATATTTTTCATTGTTGTATGAGTTTCCTCATCAACTATAGGGAATCCAAACAAGTTGTCTCCTTCCCTATTTCTACCATTATTTCCTTCACCATTATTGTCTCCATTGTTTCCTCCTCTTCTACCTCTACCTCTACCTCCATCTATTACTTCCTTTGCCATGATAGTTTCTTTAGAGTCCTTAAAGTCCTCTAGTTCTTCTACCAAGGGAGGATGAGAGAGAGTCTCTTTGTTTTCTAAATGGGATTTAGTAGATGGTATAGGGGAATCCTCTAATTCAGCTGTTCCTTGACTTCCAAAAATCTTAAGGCTAGGGGTAGATGGTGGTGAATCTGGTCTATGCCTTGAAGAAGATGGAGTTGTGAAAATCGAACTCTTGGCTTTAGCTATAAACCTTCCCCTAGAATCTCTTGCTCTATGCATGTCATTTTTTTATTTTTATTTTTAAAGTTGGGCTAATAATTCTCTTTCTGATCTTCCAGGTCACACTAGGTGCAAGAAGAGAGCATACTTAAGAAATTACTGAACCAATAACTCTCTTTTCTGATCCTACAGATCACACTAGGTGCAAGAGGAGAGCATACTTCAAGAAGTTATCAAGTTTTCCCTTCTTTTATGATTTTGTGTTTTTTTTTTTTTAAGAAATTGGCTACCTAGTTACACTTCCCCGGCAACGGCGCCAAAATGTTTGGTCAATTTAGTTTGTCATAAATTGCTACATTTAATTTGTCAATCCGGGAATCATAAGCTGATGAAGTGCGACGCACTATATGTGCAAGATAACCTATTTCTTAACTTTTTGTCGTTTTTGGTTTTCTAAGGTGAAATGGAAATTCTAAGATGAAAACAAGTTTGGTTATGTTTGTTCAAGGAAGTGATATCCCCTATAATGATTTACCAACTTGAAACTTTAAAAATAAATTTGAAATTTACAATGTCAAGACTTGAAAGAGAATGAAAATATGCTGCTGAAATGAAAAAGTGCTGCTAGTCTAATAAATCAAAATAATGAACTATTGAGCATGAAAACCAAACTATTCTTGCTGCTGACTAAACACAAAAGAAACTATGCTTAAGGAAATTCAAAATTGCAACAAAATAAATCTAAATCGGATTACATCAATTTATCTTCTGATCCTTCATCATTAGTCCAGCTATGATTTTCGGAAGTAATCATAAACAACTTGAGTAACTGATATCTAAATTTGCAGAAAAGAAACTAATACTAAACTACACATTTCATAATGCAGTCCCTCACCATCAGTCCGGCTGTGGCTTTCGGAGGCAACTGAAGATGCTATGAGCAGCTTAATATATCTAAATTTGCAGAAAAGAAACTAATACTAAACTACACATTTCATAATACAATCCCTCACCATCAGTCCAGCTGTGGCTTTCGGAGGCAACTGAAGATGCTATGAGCAGCTTAATATATCTAGATTTGTAGAAAAGAAACTAATACTAAACTACACATTTCATAATACAATCCCTCACCATCAGTCCAGCTGTGGCTTTCGGAGGCAACTGAAGATGTTATGAGCAGCTTAATATATCTAAATTTAACTACTGAAGCAAATAAGCAAAATTGAAATGAACAAAGAAATACTGAAATTAAACAGAAACTATGAAAAGCAAATTAGCAGCAGAGCAATGTTAGTTCCATGTCATTAGTCAAAAAGCTATGAAAATGCCCGGGCTGCCTATCTATAACCTGAAACAAGAACACTGATCAGTGATTAACAACATAAAACATGAAAGACAAAAGTGAAATGGAAATTATGGAAGTTTATAAACAGAAATGAAGCAAATGCAATGTATAAACATATGAATGGATTATGGCACAATGAGCTTTAAAGAAACAAAATGAGAACTATACACTAATGCACAAAACCTTAGCTAAGCAGGGGCCCTCTACACCAGCCTTGGCAACGATCTTCAAATACGAATTTCGGTTGAAAACATAGTCTTCTTCTATTAAAAAGCAGTCATTACAGAAAGGTGATGTTACGGCACAAGTGCAGCGTAATCACATTACAGAGCAGACTAATAAAAGATAACAGAGACTAACATCGACTAACTCTATATGCGTATGCAAACGCATTATATATAACAAAAGAAATATAATTGTCTCCTAAAGTTCATGCTGGTGGAGAACACGTAGACCATTACGTCCACGGATCTAGGATCATGGCCGTGTTGGAAAGTAAATCTACAAGGAGTGGATGCTTGAATTCGACTAAGGAGCCATGTACAGATGTCGATTTATCCTCCGCAACTTAGAAACGGCCGTATGAATCTTCATGTGACACGAAACAGAGCCCTGCCAACATGAGACTCTATGGTTGACTTCCATGTGGACGCCTTTGACCGCGGCTTCTTTAGATGAGTTTGCTCGAACCAATAGGACACGAACCATGTCCACATCATTCCTGACCTGCCCATGTGGCTCGTTTTCCTTGTAGACACCTGTAGCATAGAGTTTCACAAAATAGCTGCGGAAAGTTGCAGCAGCTGTGGGAAGTGGCAAGATTCCGCAGCTGAATGAAAAAAATCTAAATCAAATAGCAAACACAAAAATATAATTAAAAACCATGTTAGATGCTCTTTTGCACATGATATTGACAACTTGGGAGGTTCAGGTGAGTGAAAAAGGTATAGAAAAGTGTATGGAAAAGATGCAGATTTGAGACTCAACAGTTGGTAAGATGAATTCTGTTTTCCAATGACTCAAGAGGTTCTGCCAGATTTCTTTTGAGAATTTGCAGTCCAAGATAATGTGTTGGGCATTCTCTTCACTGTCACAACACAAGTGGCATCGTGAGGGACCTTAGAACCCTTTCTTCTTCAATCTGTCTTCTGTTAAAATTCCTTTGTGGCATAACAGCCAGCAGAATGAATCCACTTTTGGCATGGTTTTGTAAGTCCAGAGCCCCTTCCACATAGCAGGGTCGGGAGGGACGTGTGGGCGATCTTGGAGGCTTTTATACCCCTGTGCAACAGTATATAGCCTTGGGGCGGCTCCCCAACCGCGGGCGTCCTTCCTACCAACGCGCAAAGGCGCCTTACCGTGAAACAGAGAGAGAAGGAGGTCGCATTCTTGAATCAGCTCTGGAGGAATAGGCGGGAGTCTCCATCGCAACCAGTTGCTGCCAGCCCACAACGAAATGTCCCACAGAGAAACGAAACCGGCTCGATCCAGCCATAGTCACAGCGCATGCAGAGAATTGTAGCTCGATAATGGGGGATGCATCATGATGCTGTCGTCCCATATTTTGATTTCTTTGTCGTTGCCATGAATCCAATAGGCTCTGTCTCTGATTAAAGGAGCTGCTTTGAGACAGAGTTTGATCAGTTGCGAACCTGAGGTGGGAAGTGAAGTTTCCAGGCATATTTTCCGTTTCCCCATGAAATACTTCCTCCATAAAGCTCTTTGCGCCCACCCTGGGTGTGGACCAATGATTATCCAGAAAATCTTGGCTCCCATGGCTGTGTTTTGGAGGCTGAGATCTTTAAAATTTAGGCCTCCTTCATTCTGAGGCTTACAGATTTTCTCCCAACTTACCAAAGGGATTTTCCTGTCATTGTGTTTGCCGCCTTTCCAGAAGAATTTGCGGATGAAGGCTTCCATTTTTTTGATGATGCCAATGGGAGCAAGGATTATAGAGAATTGAAAAATGGGGAGACTACTGAGAAAATATTTGATGAGGACAGTTTTTCCGGCAAGGTTTAACCATGAGAATCCCCATGCTTGAATTTTAGCCTTGAATTTATCCAGAAGAGGGACCCAATCTCTGTTGTAAGCTAGTTTTTGGAAGATAGGAAGGCCCAGATAGGTAAAAGAGGTCCAACTGAGGGAGGCAGAAAAGCCAAGGATTCTGGTGATGGCCGAAAGAATGGAGGCAGAGATATTCCAACAAAAAACTTTGCATTTACCTTTGTTCAAACAACTGCCTGTAGCTTCACTGTAATCATCCAGAACCTCTTTGAACTTTAAGGCTGATCTGACAGAGGCAGCCCCTAACAAGAGGGTATCATCAGCAAACAAAGTATGATTAAAATTTTTAACCCCTATGGCTATGTTGAGCCCCATGATCTCTTGATCAACCAATTTCTGGTCAAGAAAGAAGCTCAGGACAGAAACATGGAGGACAAAGAGAAGCGGAGAGAGGGGGCAGCCCTGCCTAAGCCCTCTAGAAGCTTTGAAAAAGCTAGCTGCTCTCCCGTTCACCAAAGGAGCAATCCAGGGATCGAAAATACAAGCACGGATCCAATTGATAAAGCCCATTCCAAAGCCAAATTTATGCAGAACTTCCCAAAGAAAACTGAGTCTGACACGATCAAAAGAATTTTCCAAGTCTAGTTTAATTACCATACCTTTCTCTTTGCAAAGTTGGCTCAAATGGATCACCTCTTGCACAAGAATGAAATTGTCAGCAAGTTGTCTCCCTTGAACAAACCCGCCTTGATTTTCCGGAATGATGGCAGGGAGGATGCCTTTTAGCCTATTTGCAATCACCTTTGTGATTATTTTATATCCAATATTACAAAGAGAGATGGGGCGGAACCGATTAAAATATTTAGTGCCCTTTTCCTTGGGTATGAGGGCAAGGAAGCCAGAATTAGTGTTTCCCCCTATTTTCTGGCAATTTTGAGATTTCAAGATCATTTTGTAGAGGTCTTTCTCCACAATTGGCCAACAGGTTTGAAGGAATCTTGCAGTGAATCCATCTGGGCCTGGGGCTTTGTTTGGCTCCATGTCGGAGAGAGCATCTTTTATTTCTTTTATAGAGATCTTAGCTTCTAGATGCTGATTCATTAGAGGGGAGATCTTAGAAGGAACCGCCTCCAAAAATTTTGAGTTTGGGTCAGTCACTCCCTCTTCTCTGTACAGATTTTTAAAGTGGTTGAAAGCTGCTCTCTTTATGCTCCCAAAGTCTTTGTGGGTCGAGTTTCCTTCTTTGATTTCTGCAATAGAATTGAAGCTCTTTCTGGCTTGAGCTTGTTTATGAAAGAAGGTGGAGTTTCTGTCTCCCGCTTTAAGCCATAAACTCCTAGACTTTTGCCTCCAATACTCTGCCTCCGAAAGGCAGGCTTTATGAAAGGTTTGCTGAAGCTCAGCTTCCTTATCTAAGACTTCTTTAGTGATTTCTACATCTTCATTTTGAGCGTGATGCTGAGCAAGTCTGTCTTGGGCCTGCTTTCTCTCTTGTGTAGGGGAGGGGAGAGATTTGGACCATGATTTAAGAACAACTTTCAGTCTTCTAAGTTTTTCTTCCCAGATGTAGAAAGGTGAACCCTTCACTTGCACTTTCCAGCTGTCCTGAACTAAATTCAAAAACTCAGGATCCTTGACCCATAAAGGATTGAATCTGAAAGGTATGGGACCAAGATCCATGTGATCCAACATCTCAAGCATAATAGGCTTATGATTTGAAACACTGCAAGGGAGGATATGCAATCTGGATTCTAATCCCAACAAAAGAAAAGAACTCTACACCAAACATCTATCAAGTCTAGCAAAAATGTGACCGGGGCCTATTCTTTTATTGGACCAGGTATACTTACCATTTTCTGAGGGGATATCGAGCAGATCCCAGTCCTGCATGAGGTCCTCCACCCACTCCCTTGCAGGGTCCCTTACGATTGTGCCTCCTCGCTTTTCCTCCATGCGCAGAGTGAGATTTAGATCACCCGCAATAATGATGTATTCCAAGTTCTCTGATTCCAACAAATGTCTGACGGAGTCCCAACACTCCCTTTTCTCCCCTACATTTGCTGGGACATAGACATTAAAAAGACAGAAAGTCTCCCTCGAGTCCACATGTTGAAGCTTCAAAAACAGCCATTGAGTGTTGAGAGTCTCAGAGACCAACCTATACTTGAGAGGATTCCAAAGAGAGCACAGTCCCCCAGAGGCTCCCCGTGCTGAAACTGCTTGGCCTTTGCTTCCATTCCAAAAAAATTTACTGGCTTGGAGGAACTCATTGCCCTCCATTTTGGTCTCCTGGATCAGAAGAATATCTGGGGCTTCTCTTCTAATGAGACTTCTCATTGCTTCTTCTTTCACTTTACTCCCCATTCCTCTGCAATTCCAGGAGACGATCTTCATCATTTATTTTTATGATGATGGGCTCCCTTGGAGCCCTGCACTTGATTTTTAAATACCTTCGGATTTTTGCCTAGGAGTTTCTCCAGAGTGGGCTGACAACCCTGAAGTTTGTCTTTGTAAGTTTCCTAGTCTCTCTTTTCTCTGGTAGATTTGCGGCCCCTTGTTGATCTTCTGACTGATGTCTGCGTATCTCCTATTTCTCCTTCCTCCTCTAACTCTTCCGAATCATGTTCCTCCTCGGAGGCTTCTGTCTGCTTATCCTTATTTCTTGCTGTGGCACTTTCTTCAGGTCTTGATCCTGCTGAGGCCATTTTTTCTGAGGGTTTATCTTGCCTATTCTCTTCCTGAGGAGCCTCTTCTTTAGAGCTTAAGAACTCATACTTGTTTTTTTGGCTTGTTGGCTGAGGTACATTTTGGGCGGAGGCAGGCTGGGGGCCTTGGCCATTTGGGGCCCCAGATTTTTTGTGTGAGGTCTTTGACCGCTTAACTTGATTCCAACCATCTTCCTTTCCTTTCTCTGCTTCCCCTTTGTTCGGACACCTTCTTGCAAAATGACCGTAGATGTGACATTTACGGCATTTGAAGGGGAGCTGCTCATAGTCCATCACTTGCACATGCGTCCAACTGCCAACCTTTATTTTGATAGCCTCCGGAAGCCCCACTTCTAAGTCCACCTCGACACAGATTCGGGCGCAGTCGTACTGATCGTTGTTGTTTGCTCTGTCAATGAACTTTCCCAACGTATTGCCTATGTGCTTGAGGGAATCCCAGTTCCAACAATGCACAGGAATATTTGGGAGCCGAACCCAGACAAGGACTGCCGTCGGGACATCCACGGCCTAATCGAAGTCTGGGGTCCATTTATTGAGGTAGAGACCCTGAGGGCCCATGAAATAGGGCCCATTCCTGAAGATCAAGTCTTTGTCCTCCTTCGAGTTGAACTCAAACAGGAAGTAGCCTCTTCCCAGGAAATAAGAAGTGACTTTGTTCTTGATCAGCGGGATCCAGTTCTTAACAACCCAATTTTCCGTTGATTTTGGTGAGGGCCAAAGGCCTGTGAATTGACCCACCAGGGCACGATCTGCCAGGGAAAAAGCAACTTGGATCGGGCCCTCAGGAGGAAGGATGACCTCAGGTACATTAGCAAGTTTTTTGACAAACTTGGCAGCTTCAGAATTCTTCTTCTTGGGCAACGAAGCTAACAAAGAGGAGAAAGCAGCTTCAGCATCAGGGGGAGAAGAAAGCAAAGGACCAAAGGGCGAGCCCTGGTTCTCCATGGCCGAGAAGAGCAGATCAGCAGGAACACTCCCAATCTGCACAAAGCAAAAATGGAATACTTCGTATCTCAGAGCCGAAGAGAAGCAGAAAAGAACTGGACAGAACCTGCAGGAAGAGGCCCCGCGGCAGAGGAGCGGGACCCAGCAGAGTCGGCGATGGAGGTCGATCAAGCGAAACAGAGAGACCCTGAGGTAGGAGCAGGGGGGAAGGAGGACAGGACACATCAGGAGGACACGACACAGCAGGAGGCAGCAAACACAATAGGACGCAGCAGGGACAGCAGGAGCAGGGGCCCTGCGAGAGCAGGCGCAGCCGTAGGCGCAGCAACACAGGGGCTGAAGCGTAGGGGCAGCAGCGCAAGGGCGATCTCAACCCTAGAAAAAAGAGTCCTCACCCTTATAGGAAAGTTATCACTATTGTAAATCCACAAAAGCCTACAATTTTTAACTTGAACTAGAGGATGTAGGGATGAAAATTTATTGCACTTATCATCATGCACATTATTCTATAAAAGCATGTTCATGATGGCTACATTCAATGACTTCAGTGGAAAATTACTTTCCAGATAGACAAAAACAAAGTTAGCTACCTATCTAAGAAGTTGAAAATGAGGGAGTTGTGGAAGAAAAAGAGGAAACAATTTACTTATAGGATATGTCACTCGATATTCAAGAAAATGAGTGTAAATGGTAGAAGAAATAATAGCTACGCAAACAATGCAAAGAGATTACAAACTAAGTATTCATGGGTAAGTTCACTTACATCCCAAGTTTCCATAAATCCTAAGAATATTGTATATCTTTCCTCACCAAATAAAATATAACTAAAAAACATGCCTTTGGATGAGCTTGCATTAGAATGCAATCAAGGAAATGAATAAAAGAAAGAAAATTTTCAATTTATTACATCGACAATATTCCTCAACAAACAGATCTTATTTTGCAAAATTTTAAGATATATTCATATATACCTCACAAGACAATGGTGAATTTAGAAGTAAAACACAACCCCACTCTAGTAAAATAAAAAAAAAAATAGACAAAATTAAAAGTTGTTGTGAATGATGCTATAATTGGAAATCAATCCAAGTCTTAAACCCCACTATTTGTTTTGAATTTTGAAATTTTCAATCACAATGTGAATAACTATTTGCCTAATTTAAGAGCATCATCAAATATAACACCTTTCTTGGTATGCAACAAGATAAATGTTATTCTATCCATTGTGTAACTCAAATTAATTGACTAGATAGGTCATATGTTAAAGTTAATGGGGAGCATAAAGGTGTTTTGATCCTAGTAGCATCTAACCCAAAGGTATACTAGATTATAAACATTATTATTGTTAATATTATTTATTCTTATGTCATTCTGTTTCATAGGGATTGGTCTCAAAACTTGAAAGGATATTTTATCACAAATTGTGTTGGAAAATAGATCACTACTAAGAAGGGGGTGAATCAATAGTGAAGTAACTTATAAAATTTTTCACTTTTTCTCCAATTGATTATTCTCTAAACCATGCAGAAAATGAAACACATAACCAAGTATTAGAGCATCAAACATAAGTAAAACCATGCAAGCATTCAACATAAGAGACACAAATATTTCTGCTGGAAAACCCTTCTCCTGGGTCAAAAACTACCCTTGCTACTACTGTGTTGCTCAATATATTTTATTAATCTGTTAACAAATTATACATGGATTACCTTACAACCATAAGTCGGAAGACTTGGCTTCCTTCACAGTATGTTGGCACCTATCATGTATCTACAGAAATCTATCTGTTGTAAGCCCCCACGACCAACAATCCCCACCCAACTCCAATTGGACTATCCAACTTCTATTGGATGGATAAATCTATTCCTTCAACTAAATCCACCAAATCACTATCTAATCTAAAGCCTCCATGCCTTCACTTCCTCCATGCGAACCACGTTTCATATATTTTCAAATTGGGCTCCCAATCTTCTCAACGTGAACATCACAACAATAATATATTCAAATCACAATATCAAAAACCAAAACTTCATCACAATCTCACCAAACATTGCATAAAAAATCTAATCAGCACATCAGCTAAAACCCTCTTTGCAACAAGTAAAACTTCTCACAACTGGATGTTGCACTCAAACAATAAAATGGAGAATATACTTGGAGAAAAAAAATCTCCAAATACACCTGCAATCAAACTCTATTTCATCTCCTTAATCATTGCAAAAATTCTATTAGAAACATACTCCTACTATTTGTTGCAACAACTGCAAACTACTTTAGAAAATCTGCATTACAACTCTCACATCTTGCACACAATCCTCCAAAATCGCACTCACTCAACACATAAATCATCAAACCAAAATCTCATTGAGATATTTCCAATATATATATGAATTAAGGGGCTCAACTCAATAATTACCAATAACTATTGAGTTCCACAAACTCTGTTCATATGCTTGATTTGATCTGGATTCAACTCCTGGAATAGATCATATCACTAACTCTACTTCATGAAGGAAATTTTCAATGTTAATCACATTCTAGAAGCTCATTATCCTTTTTCCGACCTTTACATGATGAGTCCCAAACAAGACAAGCCGAAAAAATAAATAAATTCCCAATGTGCGTGAGGAATGCGGAGAAAAACACGTTTTAGGCCTCAACCGCACCCCCAGAATTGCCAAATTTCGGTTGTAACCACACTCACAACACTATATCCCAGTATTTGGAGCCTTTCAACCACATTTATGAGCATGTCTCCATGTGGTTGGGGCATAGGATGGAGAAATCTCAATTAAATTAGCTCAGTGTTATGCCAAACTTCAGGGACACCTTCATGAACTCCAAAACACGCCTCCAAACCTCTGTGATAATTCTGCAATTGATGAGATAAGCAAAGAACCTCTACAAAAATTCAGTGACATGAAAACCCTGTATACCAAAATCCTCATCAAGACCAAAACCTCCATCTCCTCTAACAACAATAACAACATGTCCAAACACCTCCATCGCCTATAGCAACATCTTTATCACTTGTAGCAACAACATCATGTCATCCAACTGCCTCCAACACCTGTAGAAGAATAATAAACATATAAAAATCCATCATAACATACCCTCCAACCATCTCTACTATGTCTCCAAACCCTACACTAAATCATACCACAACCAAGTTGACATCAATGCAAACCAAAAAGGCCAAAAATCAAACCACTGCTACAACCCAACACTCATCACACTCATCATGAGGAGGACTACCAACATCATCAGATTTACATAATACATATGAAAAGTAGCACCATGAACATGTTGACATCAATTCCTACACTAAAATTCTAGCAAGCTCCCCCTTTGATGTCAACTTCAAATTGATCTCCAACATTTGAGGTTGATCTCCATTATACACACTCCAGCTCTAAAGCAGCAATTGTGAATTTGATATCCACAATCCAAAATCTCTCCCCCTTTGTCATCAATGGAAAAGGGCCATACGAACACTATTTTAATGAAAACAAAATAAGTCTCTCCTGTAATATAAGCATGTAAAGCAATGAAACCAGTTGCCAACAAGTCTCTAGCCAATGCCATGCAATCTTTGAAAACCGAACATGCTCCCCCTAAGCATGTAAAGAAAGGAAATCATCTACCAACAAGTTTGTAGGCAATTCCATGCAATCTCTAAAAACCAAACATGCTCCCCCTAAGCATGTAATTAAGTTACAACAAGACTCTCTTTTTTGTTGTAGCAACACATTTTCCTGTTGCATTAAGCCTCCTTTCCAAGTGCAAGAGACTACTTCTCATGAACAATGACTCCAATTAACTCTGAACAAAGATATACAATGAAATAAAATACATATATGCTTCATGGAGAAAATACATGGTTGTGAAAAATATATATGACGCACAAATGACTTCTATATAAGCATACCTATCACCAAACATGACTCTATGGACCCAATTTTACATCATGCACCCAATGTACTAAGGCTACATCATTGGTATACAAAAAAATATATGACACCCATTAGCCCATACATAGAAAATTGACACAATGGGTCTCTCCATGACCAATACACCCAAAAGATGACACAGTAATAATACATAGATTTTACAACTGCAAAAAAAGGTGCTCTCTTCTAAACATGCCCAAAATATGAAATAACTTGAGTACATGGCATCAATGAGTAATGATATATGATCCATACAAAAACAAAAATGATAATACAATCCATGGCATGTGCATCAAATACAGGGCCTCCATGAGCAATGAAATAATATTTATACATGGAATCAACAATATAAGTAATAAAAACATCATATACTAGTGCATGTCCACTCAACATCTTGGCCATTACCATCCCAACAATGAAGACCTTGCAACAAAATAATTATTACCACTAGCAGCCACCATGCTCCACATAAGAATCAACAACAAAATCATCTATTAGCAGCAACATGGAAATATGTCATAGAAGCAACAACATTTACATATCATCAACATCATGAAGCAATAAGTCATGAATGAGGCTCAATAACTAGTAGCGCACTATAATGACACCAACTTTAACTCCATCAAGAAACAAATGAACAAGCAACAACAACAATACTGGCAACATATGAGCCAATACAAGTAATCTCTCCAGGAACATCAATTTGTGTCCAATATGAAAATATCCAAGAAGCACTAATAAACAATAATAACATCAGAATATTTGGCACTATAACAACATCAAATACTTATAGTCATCATCTCCTCAACCTGAAGCCATCAACTCACTCTCTCTCCACATGAGAGTAGAAACAAAGCAACATACATTCTCCATATATGAGCAACAATGTAAGTCATCATGTCTCAACCATCCAAATACATATCAACAACAACATGTATCATACATATAGAAATAGAATACATAAAAATAAATATGCATACTCTAGATGAACTAACTCCAACATATCATCTGACCTCCATGGCAGCTACACATGCATGGAAATACATGAAAAAAATATGATCTAGCAGTATGAGCATCATCAATATACCAACTATGTCATGCAAGTACACCATCCTGCAATATGTGGTAGCAGAAACAAATTTTTTCCATGCATCAAATCAAAGTAAAATATATGCACAACATGCTCCTCAATGCTAACACTTTGCAGGTCCATTTGGAAGCAAATATTCTCACCCTAAATGTATGATCCCCTCATCACATAATAATCACACACATAAGAATACAAGGATTAAATGCCTTCATTAGCATCAATATAAACCCAACATATAGCTACTCAAAAACTATCAACATATGTACATGGTTGATCCAAATGATGACAAACAAAGATAAAGATAAAATCAAAACATAGATGCAATACTTCAAACGACATTAACTCCTCATGAACACATACATTTCTTTCAATGTGCAGATTTGTATTCATGAGCTCTTTTTGATATGGCTTCACATCCAAAGGTCTACATGCATCTCAATATGAAACCATATTCTCCCCCCGAGACCATTTAGGCCTCAATTTTTCAAGGAATTACTTGTTGATAATTTCCCCTCTAAAATTTATATGTTGATCCTCCTTTTGTGGTTGACCTTGCATGTTCTTCTCGATCTGATTATATCTCCTATAACACATGGGTAGCTTGTGATCCTTGGCCTTATGGCCAATATTTTCACACACAAAACATCTTATGTGACAAAGGAATAGAGGAATATGTTGGTATCTTCTATTGAATTGATTTGTATTCCTTGCATGCGCCCTGCAGTCAATAGTCCCTTATGGCCAAAATCATTGCATGAGAAACAATAACCATAAAAAATACTATTATACATGATGGATGGATATCTTCTTTGCATGCATGCTTGAGGTTGCTTCTCCTTTGGCTGCTTCTTTTGATGCGAGGGCATGATCTCTCCACTACAACAGATTTTTGCTATATGTTCACATACTCCACAATTATAACATCTCCCGATTATATTATTCTTCTTTGGCCTTCTTCGCTTGTTCTTATACTTCTTTCATGGTTGTTGATTCTCCTTTTTCTCACTACTACTAGCTACTCCAACAATTTCTAATTTTCTTTTTAATGCTCGAGAACTATATATGAACTACTCTAATTCTTTTCCTTTTGGCACTCATCACATAATAATCACACGTTGTAATATTGCTAATTTAGCTTTTAGCTAATTAGAATATTAAATTTTGTCTTCCTTAATTAATAGATGAATAAGAGGGTAGAGGGACCCATAAATCCCTTTAGTAGGAATAAAAACCACTTCTAATGTGAATGTGGTACATTATATCAGCTGAATAAAGCACTCTTGGGTGTGAATAGGGGTTAAAGCATGTGGATGGGGTCAAGGTTGACCAAATAAACAATGTTGTCATGGAGGGAGTGGAGATAGTGGAGGATAGCGCAGTTATGATGGAGGAGTGTATGCATGAGAGTATCATATTGAATGAGTGGGACCAAGGGTGAGGAATCTCACAAATCATATAAGGAAGGGGATGGTAGCCATAGAATGCATTCTGATTATTGTTTATGTTTTTTCTTTTATGAATTTTTGCACACTTCAGCTGTTTAGCAGAGTCTGTTGTGTTGTTTAGCACAAGGGTGTTTCCGGGTGGAAATCCCACCCTCATCCTCGAGGGACTTTGAGTGCCCACTCAGGAGAGGTTCATTTGAGCTTAATTCCACCATCCGACATCAAGCCAAGCTTCAGCCATCTTCAGTAGTGCAGTCTCCTTCAGAAACTGCGTTATTTTGCAGGGCAGTTGTATTGGAGGGTTGAGAAACCCAGTTTGTGAGATTGTTTCCTAGTGAGGGGAGCAGCCCTTCATCCAGGAAGCTAGCAGGGAGGAATATCAGCTATTTTCTTGTCATATCAGCCACTTCCCAACAGTTATTCAATTTCAGAGCGTAATTCATCCCTAGGGTTGCATTTTTCATGTTGTATATTTCTGGAAACCCTTTCTGGGTTGTCTTGGAATTGTGCTAGAGAGCCTAGATATTTGATATCGGCATTTTCTGAGCACTATATCAGTAGCTCCTTGTATTTCTATTTTCTAGCTGTAGTTATTCTCACTTAGATTGCGCAGTCATGACCTTCCAACATTTTTTGTAGTAGTAATATTTCTTGTTTGGGTGTATTGGATCATTGGAGGCTTATTTTTCCTTGAGTGTGTTTTTCCTCAAGATATTGAACTCATTTCTACTATTATACATAATGAAATGGCTCTATGATTTTCTCATGTTTTGAGCACTAATATTTACCGCAATTTCCAATTTTATGTTCAATATTCTTTTTTTTCCTATTTTGGAATATTACAGTGGTATCAGAGCATAATCTTGGCTCAGCCTGTGGAACAACTAGTCTATGACATTCGAAGATAGAGAATACATTACGGATTGGACAAGGAGATACAAAAACTCAGAACACAGAAATATGTTGAAATAAAAAGTGATGGTTTTGCATTAGATATTTTAGGAAAATGAAGATGAATCTCGAAAATTTGAGACATGGGTTTGTGAAGAGTGGACCAAATATATTTCCTTCTTAGAAGTTTTTCTAAATTCACTCTGGATTGAGAGAAATGGAACATTCTCTGAGAGATACAAAAACAGAAAACGTAGAAATTCGTTGGGATAAAAAGTGATGGTTTTGCGTTAGTTGTTTTGGGAAAATGAAGACGAATCTCGAAAATATGAGACATGGGTTTTGTGCAGAACGGACCAATTATATATCCTTCTAAGAAAATTTTCTAAATTCGGTTTGGATCGAAAGAAACGAAAGGTTATCTGAGGACAATTTTCTCAGATTTTCTGTGGTGGCCATTTTTTAAATTCTTCCAATTGCAATACCAGATTCAAATTGTTTCGGAGTTCACATCCGGCAAGGAAAATTGTGTTCCAGTGGATGAGGATAAAGGGAGTCTCCAATGGCAGAAGAAGATTATGGGAAGTAGTTTTTCAATCTCCTCCTCTGAACTATGTAGGATCTCGCTAGAGAGATCAAGGAGATCAGAATAAAGAGATGAAGGGAAACCCCAAGAGGATTGCAAAATGGAGAAAGTTTCGGTACTCCACATCATTGGTATGAGAAACCGATAGTGCGAAAAACTTCAAAATGATCCACTATGCCTACCTTCCTATCAGTGGGAAATGGGGTTGGAGGACCACAAGAGCAGGAGGCTCTTAGTGATTATTTTATGGAATATGAATCTCAGTCTCAAAGATTCAAAGAATATCTGAATTTCCAAGAATTTTTCTAGACTAAGGAAAACTAAAGACCTCGCAGCTACAACAGAGGAAGAGGGTACGTGCAGGGAAATGACTTGCAGCATACCGTGGGTAGACTTTTTCTACCTACTTTTGATGGGTCATCAAAGAGTACGGCAAAGACTTGGGAGGAGACAGCTGAGCATACACTCGTTGATGAAACACCACCCATTGTTGAGGTATACATTGATGGGGTATCTGGGGTTGTGACCGATTTCTCTGATGATAGCAGTGCATCACAGGTTGATGAGGTGTCAGAAGACAACTCCACCATTGTTGAGGAGCTGATATGTACAAAGGCATCTGGGTTTATGGCAGAATTAACGGATGACAATCACATGCAGCTCACTAGTGAGCATGCCTTGCGTATTGGAGTATATATGGAGGAGGGTGTTAAACCATCCTTTGGGCTAGCCCTTGGTGAGGAGCTAGGAGATACAGAGGTATTGGATGATGGTTACAAACAGCAGTGCCGTCAATTTCGAGTTGACCTTATAGATTTGAAAGTGAAGGCCACAATAGTACGAGAGACTATCCTACGACAGATTGAGGAGTTGGAGGGCATGAGAGTGGTTTGTGTCAAGCTAGTGGCAAGGTTGGTCCACATTGGGTAACATTTGGATTCCCTGATGGTGAAGTTAGAGGGCACATTGGAGTGTTGGAGCACCCCCCTTCAGGCATACATCGACAGGGTGCAGCACTTGCACGATGGAGGGACTATTTTATGTTCGAGGATTATTTTTTATTCTTTTCTCGAGGTTGGATGTCAAGAAGTACTGAGTTGGTACCCCATGGAGTAGGCTAGGTAGCTGGATACATCCATGGCCACATTTCAGCAGAGTCCACGGATTACCATAGGGACTTGAGGGCAAGATCACTGTTGGGATCCAGGTAGGATTTACCATCACATGATAGAATCAGTAGGTGATGACAGTAATTGTGTGATGGGTCTGATGTTTGGGCGCACACACATTTTCAAATCTCTATTTGAGCCCCAGACATCCCTAGTGATAGAATGGTTCGACAAGGGGGTACACCCTTTTCTGGAGCTATCTCAGCATAACGACCATGCATGGGGTCACAGGGTGATTAGCCTATGTTGGCAGGAGCTATTCGGAGGACGAGGCATCGGCAGGCCACCAAACATGGTAGTGTGTAGAGATGGTGCTCTCTCATGGGTATATGGTACGCTTGAGCTATGGAGGATAGGATCAGTGGTGTCATTTTCATTGGCATATGAGGAGTCAGGTTGCTCTGATCCTTTAGAGCAGATGGGGAGATGTAGCCCACCTCATGGGGGGTTTACTATCAGAGTGGTGGATCTTTTGACCCATGCAGGTTACATGATGATACATGATGGTATAGTCATAACTGGCGGTATCGGTGGTGTACAGGGGCAGGTCACAGCATACAGTGGCATGATGAGGAGTGAAGAGACACTTGGTGGTATGCAGTGACACATGATACGACGCAACAGGCACTTGGAGCATTACCTCCAAGGAAACTTATAGACACGGGCATTAGGTGTACCCTGGGATGCAGCTCACCTAGGATTTATGAGGATAGCGTTGAGCATTTGGAGACACCATGTTTAGCAGATACAGGGCTACGAGGGTGTTATCGACAGATTCGAGGTAGAGGGAGGCCTGATCACTCATGCTTGAGTGATGCAGATGATGTGACATAGGAAGAGCAGGGGGACATTCCTTTTATATGCTAGGACGAGGACTCTTCTTCAGATGATTCCATGGGGTCAAATGAGGATGCTTCTGGGGAGCATGAGAAGTCATGTGGAGTTAACGACAGTAGGTTGGATTTGTCTTCTAGCATGCAGGGTGAGCATTCAAAGGACTCGATGAGAGATATTCAGGATGATGAGTCACTTGTGATGATGTAGCCTGAGCAACATATGGTGGAGCATGGGGCAGCTTAGGAGGATTTTATGCACATCATGCATGAGATTCCTTTAGGGAGAGCCAGATGGAGGCTCACAGTGAGCCAGTGCTAAGTATGTGGCTAACCTTGGGGTTATTCATGGAGGAGGAGCTGTTGGAGATGGTGGTGCATCCATATTTGGGCAAACCCATTGATGAGTTGTCGATATATGCATATACAGTTAGCAAGACTGCAGTACTTTCAGGGAGCAACACTATCCATTAGTACATCGTTGGGGCTTGCAGTGCACATTTCCCACTTGAGCCTATGATAGAGAGAAGGGCCTTCCTTTTGAGGAAGTTCTCATTTACAGGCGAGACATAGCAGCATGAGTTGAGTGTGATTTGGCAAGCACACTCCAGACATGTTTCGTCTGAAGATATCACCACATTGGATTCTTCGACCGGGATAGACTCGCGAGAGATCATGAGTTGGTTTCCTATGGATGGTATGATCTTCTTAGTCAAGTGCATAGCAGAGTAGGGACCCGTAGACATGACAGGTACTACGGTTTAAATTTGGCAGTGGGGCACATGTCGACAAATCTTTATCATTGCATCCTGACTTTGCGAGAGCAGGATGAGCATTGGATTGAGTTAGGGGAGAGAGGTGATGATTTGGTATGCAGTTGGTGGTGCAGATTATACAGTCAGATCTATGGCATAGCAAGGATCATGGAGCATTGATACATGTTGGCGGTCTTGACCTCATGAGGCAGTACCTATAGCCAGATGTAGTGCGCATTTCGATCTAGGGGACTTGGGCGATGATTGGTCATGGCGGCATTGGGATCTGAGAGGATTGATTGATGATAGGTATGGTGAGAGATCCATTTGGGATCCTGGGATTGAGGGGTTTGTTCTAGGTAGCCTGACACAGGGGCATAGCTCCACTGAGGGGTTTGTAAGGGATCCGAGCATTGGTCTCAGTTGCATCGGGTCAATAGGGTGGACCACATATTTTCAGTTTCTTGAGGAAAAGAAACGTTTTTGCGGGGAGGACTTTAATATTCCTAATTTAGCTTTTAGCTAATTAGAATATTAAATTTTGTCTTCCTTGATTAATAGATGAACAAGAGGGTAGAGGGACCCATAAATCCATTTAGTAGGAATAAAAGCCACTTATAATGTGAACGTGGAACATTATATCAGCTTAATAAAGCACTCTTAGCTGTGAATATGGGTTAAAGCATGTGGATGGGGTCAAGGTTGACCAAATCAACAACGCTGCATGGAGGGAGTGGAGATAGTGGAGGAAAACGCAGTTATGATGGAGGGGTGTATGAATGAGAGTAGCATCTTTAATGAGTGGGATCAAGGTTGAGGAATCTAAAAAAGCATATAAGGAAGGGGATGGAAGCCATAGAAGGCATTATGATTATTGTTTATGTTTGTTCTTTTATGACTTTCTACACGCTTCAGCTGTTTAGCAGTGTCTGTTGTGCTATTTAGCACAAGGGTGTTTCCAGGTGGAAATCCCACCCTCATCCTTGGGGGACTTCGAGTGCCCACTCAAGAGATTTTCATTTGAGCTTCATTCCACTATCCAGCATCAGGCCAAGCTTCATCCATCTTCAACATCGCAGTCTCCTTCAGAAACTACATTATTTTGCAGGACAGTTGCAGTGGAGGGTTGAGAAACCCAGTTTGTGAGCTTGTTTCCTAGTGAGGCGAGCAGCCCTTCATCTGGGAAGGTAGTAGGGAGGAATATCAGCTATTTTCTTGTCATTTCAGTGACCTCCCAGCATTTATTCAGTTGCAGAGCGTAATTCAACCCTAGGGCTGCATTTTTCATGTTGTATATTTTTGGAAACCCTTTCTGAGTTGTCTTGGAATTGTGCTAGAGAGCCTAGATCTCTGATCCCGACATTTTCTGAGCACTATATCAGTAGCTCCTTGTATTCCTATTTTCCAACTGTATTTATTCTCACTTTAACTATGCATTCATGACCTTCCGACATTTTTTGTAGCAGCAGTATTTCTTGTTTGGGTGTATTGGATCATTGGAGGCTTATTTTTCCTAGCTTGAGTGTGTTTTCCTCAAGATATTGTACTCATTTCTACTATTATACATAATTAAATGGCTCTATGATTTTCTCATGTTTTTATGCACTAATATTTACTGCAATTTCCATTTTTATGTTCAATATTCATGTTTTTCTTGTTTTGCAATATTAGACACGCATAAGAATATGAGGTTGAAATACCTTCATTAGCATCAATATAAACCCAACATATAGCTTCTCCAATACTATCAAAATATGTATATGTCTGATCCAAATGATGACAAACAAAAATAGAGATAAATCAAAAGATAGATATAATACTTCAAACCTCATTAACTCCCCTTGAACACATGCATTTCTTTCAATGTGCGGATTTGTATTCATGAGCTCTTTTTGATATGGATGCACATCCAAAGGTCTACATGCATCTCAATATGAAACTATATTCTCCCCCAGAGACCATTTAGGCCTCAATTTTTCATGGGAGTTACTTGTTGCTCTTTTCTCCTCCAAAATTTCATATGTTGATCCTCCTTTTGTTGTTGACATTGCATGTTCTTCTCGCTCTGATTGGATCTCCTATAAAACATGGGTAGCTTGTGATCCTTGGCCTTATGGCCAATATTTTCACACACAAAACATCTTATGTGACCAAGGAATTGAGGAATATGCTGGTATATTTTGTTGAAGTGATTTGTATTCCTTGCATGTGCCCTGCAGTCAATAGCCCTATGGAAAAAATAATTGCATGAGAAACAATAACCATAAAAAATACTATTATACTTTATGGATGGAGATCTTCTTTGCATGCATGCTTGAGGTTTCTTCTCCTTTGGCTACTTATTTTGATGATAGAGCATGATCTCTCCACTACAAAAGATTGTTGCTATATGTTCACATACTCCACAATTATAGCATCTCCCAATTATATTATTCTTCTTTGGCCTTCTTCGCTTTTTCTTATACTTATTTCATGGTTGTTGATTCTCCTTTTCTCACTGCTACTAGCTACTCCAACAATTTCTGATTTTATTTTTAATGCTTGAGAACTACATATGAACTGCTCTAATTCTTTTCTTTTGGCACTCATCCTCCAACTCCTTATACTGCTTCCTCATTCCATTTTCGATTTTTATTTCTTCTTCCAACTGAGTTTTCAGGTCTAAAATTTCTTCCTTGAAGGCACACTCTCTTTCATCAAAAAAATTGTAGCATCATTCATTGATCTTTATTTTCAATTGTGATCCTCTTGATCTCTACTTCTAAGACCCTTATCTTGGATAACTCTTCATATTTGTTACTGACCTCATCTTGTTTTCCCTCTATATTGATGCTTTATCCATCACCTATATCACTAGAGATTTCATATTCATCTTATGAGGAGGCTTGATTTACCACTGCAATATGTTTTGAGTCCTTTGTGTTTTTCTCCATCTCTGAAATCTACAATTTTCCTCCAAGATACAAACTTTTCAACCCGCCCAACATCTCTTTTGCAATTTCACAATGCCTCACATAAAAATTATCAGATCTTGAAATTGAATGAAAAATAATCTCTTTAGATTTATCATTAAATTCATTTTTAACACCATACTCTACTGACAACAAAATATTTTCATCAAGAGACAAGAAATACATCTCTAATTCCACCTTCCACGTTGTAAATTTACCTCTTTGAAGACTTGGAATTCATTTTTGATCCATGTCGGAAATTACTGCCAAAAATCCTAGATCCACTCTCCAGCGATCAAGTTACAACCAAGATCCCCGCTTCGATACCAATTGCTGGAAACTAGATCACTACTGAGAGAGTGGGGGGTTAATCAACAGTGAGGGCACTTATAAACTTGTACACTTTTTCTCCAATTTATTATTCTTTGAACCATGCATAAACTAAAACACATAATCAAGGATTAGATCATCAAACACAAGTAAAAACATGCAAGCATTCAACGCAAGAGACACAAATATTTGTGCTAGAAAACCCTCCTCCTAGGTCAAAAACCACCCTTGATTCTATTGTGTTGCTCAATAAATTTTATTAATTTGCTGAACAAATTATACATGGATTAGCTTACAATCATAAGTCATAAGACTTGTATTCCTTCACAATATGTTGGAACCTATAAGTTAGGAAGTATGTTTCTCTCAGGGATCTATGGAAATCTATCCGCTGGAAGCCCCCAAAATCAACGAACCTCACCAAACTCCCATTGGACTATCCAACTCCTATTGGATGGAGAAATTTTTTCCTTCTACTGAATCTACCAAATCATTTTCTACTCTAAAGCGTCCATGCCTTCACTTCCTCCATTCGAACCATGTTTCATATATTTTAAAACTAGGATCCCAATATTCTCAACATGAACATCACACCAACAATCTCTTCAAAGAACAAGATCAAAAACCAAAACTTCATCACAAACAGTATCACAATCTCACCAAACACTACATAAATTAATCTAATCAACACATCAGCTAAAACCCTCTCTGCAACAAGTAAAACTTCTCACAACTAAATATGGCTCTCAAAAAATAAACTGGAGAATATGCTAGGAGAAAACAATCTCCAAATACACCTCCAATCAAACTCTATTTCATCTCCTCACTCACTGCACGGAATTCTAGCTGAAACATACTCCTACTATTTGTTGCAATGCCTGCAATCTACTTCTGAAAATATGCAGCATACAACTCTCACAACTTGCACACAATCCTCAAAATTTACACTCACTCAACACATAACTCATCCAACCAAACTATCATTGAGCTCTTTCCAATATATAAATGAACTGAGGTGCTCAAATCAATAATTACCAAGAACTACTGATCTCCACAAACTTTGTTCATATGCTTGATTTGATTTGAATTTAGCTCCTTGACTAGATCATAACACTAACTCCACTTCATGAAGGATATTATCAATGTTAATCACATTCCATAATCTCATTAACCTTTTTCCGATCTTTACAGGATGAGTCTAGAACAATACAAGCCAAAAAAACAAATAAACACCCGATGCGCGGGAGGTATGCGGATAAAATCATGCCTTAGGCCTAAATTTCACCCACAAAACTACCAAATTTCGATTATAACTACACTCACAACATTGACTCCCAACGGTTGGAGCCTTCTGACCACATGCATGACCTTGTCTCCATGTAGTTGGGCTAGAGGATGGAGAAAACTCAATCAAATCAGCTCAAAGCTCTACCAAACTTTAGGAACACCTTCATCAACTCCAAAACACACCTCCAAACCTCTGTGAAAAGTATACAACTGATGATATAGGCCAAGAACCTATGCAACAAGTCAGTTACATGAAGACCCTAGTTTGCCGAACTCCTCATCAAGACCGACTCCTCCAGCTCCTCAAGGAGTAATAACAACCTATCCAAATACCTTCAGCACATGTAGCAACATATTTAGCACTTGTAGCAACATCTCAAACACCTGCATCAACAAAATCAAATCATACAACTTCCCCCATCACCTGGAGAAGCATCATCAACATATAAAAATCTATCATAACTTACCCTACAACCATCTCTACTCAATATCCAAACCATGCACTAAATATTACCACAACCAAGTTGACATCAATGCCAACCAACAATACCAACAAGTTGACCACTGCTACAACCCAACACTCATCACACTCATCATGAGCAGGAATACCAACATCATCAGATTGACATAAGATATATTCCAAGTAGCACCATGACACTATGGACATCAATGCCAACACTATGATTCAAGGAAATTGGTCCTTTTTATAGTTACCATGCAATGCACAGAGAAAACAAATTTTCATTTATCAAGAGGTTCATTTGAAGGATACACTGATATAATTAGAAGGACCTAATGAATCAATACATTTTACACGAAATTATAAAAAATCTTGTTCTTGTAATGAAAATAGGAAATTACAAAATAGGGGAACCACCCATGTAATTTGGAAAACAATTTGAACTACTTAATTGCATATGGGATAGTGAAAATATAATTGTACCATATTAAATGTACAATGTAGTATTTTAACTAATTTGAACATTGACATTTAGAATTTAGTTTTTAATGGTTTTATATTATTGGAAAGTATGGGAGCCAGTTGTATTTTGAATGATAGGTGACAAAAAAAAACCCCCATATCTCTTGTAGCTTTGAGTTTGAATGCACCAACACCACTATAGAGTATGGGGATTTAATTCAAGGCCTAAAAAAGGTAATTGATTTAAAGGTAAAACTCTTGAACATTTTTGGTGATTCAAAGATAATCGTGAGGTAAGTAACTAATTCCATCCATTGCTTATCACCTTATTTGAAATGTTACCATCTTAAGGTATGGAAGTTAATTGGAAAATATGATGCTTTTAACATTACCTCTATTCACATTACGGTGAAGAGACGAATATGCTCTGCTAGGGTTTTCTCTTCCCTTGTAACGTTGAAACCCTAACAGTCTTGCAGAACTGCTCAGATCTGACAGCACTCTTCTAGATCACGCATAGGGGTTCCATCCTCAAGCATGGCAACAACATCGAGGGGGCGGCCAGCCTCCCCCTGCAAGCAAGGAAGGAATCAAAGAAAACTCTGACCAAGATAAAGATGCTAAGGACAAAGAACAGGGAAATGAAGCATCTCAAGTGCTAACCTCAGAGAAACGATCGGACGCGTCTATCGCCACCTCCTCCACATGTAAACCCATCGCACCAGAAAGACCCAAGATCGATCTGCGAAGCCATCGCATAAACGCCAGAATACAGTATATGAGGGACCATGCTCTTATCGGGAAATTCATTGGCTTATGGCCAACTGAAAAGGCGTTGCAAGGATGGATCTCTTCCAAATGGAAGCCCAAGGGACATGTTACTCTCCAGCTTGGCCTGAAAGGCTTCTTCACAGCCATATTCAACTGTATTGAGGATCGAAACACAGTTATGGATGGAGGACCTTATTTTTTCAACTCCGTTGGGTTGAATCTCAGAAACTGGATTGAGATATTCAACCCAGATAAGGAAAATTTCAACTGGGCTCCAGTCTGGATTCGCTTATACTCGCTGCCGCTCGAATATTGGGACGAATACTCACTCCAAGAGATCGGCAGGGGATTGGGGGAGTTTATCAAGATAGCAAAAGAGACCAAGCTTCAAAGATACACTTCATATGCAAGAATCTGCGTCTTTATGCAATTTGACAAAGCCCTACCAGATGCGGTAAGTCTGTTTCATGATGATTTTGAATGGATCCAACCCTTGTATTATGAACATGTTCCTTTTAGATGTCGTAGATGCCATGCCCATGTACATATTTTCAGAGACTTCCCGCTCAATACTCAGTCTCTAGGTAAAGAAGCCGAAGACAAGGCGGAACCAGATGGATTCACCAAAGTTCCCTCACAGAGAAAGCATAGCAAGAAACCCTCCGTTGTTGGGAAAAAACCTAACCCCTTTGCCAATGTCTCGTCTACCAGTAATATCTTCACCGTTCTATCCAACTCTGACCTGTTATCTGAAGCCCCCCCCCGTTTCCCCTGATCCCACTCTCAAACCCCTGCTCCCTTGAGCCTCCCTGACCCTCCTAACCCCATGATGACTCAAAATGAGCAGTAGAACTTTGATTCATCTGATGCCAATTCCACCAAAGCTACAAAGCTATTAACCTGGAATCCCATCATCATGGACATTGATGATCCCAAGTCTAGCCCTAATCCTTCCTGCAAATAAAATCTGGAAAGCAGTCAGACAAGTCTTATGGAAGAAGACTCAGAAGGTATTGACCTTGGGGAGCTCGATCTTTTGGGACTAGAGGATGCTTGTAGAAGAAAGGAATATGATAAAATCAATCCTCGGAAAATCGACACTCTTGAAGTGGTCCTATCTAGAGTACAGCAACAAAAGAAGTTGGGAATTCATCCAGGCAGTCACTGGGATAGCCTGCAAGTTATAAAAGAGTCCAATAAAAGAGGTCGAAAGCCAGATTGGAAGCGAACCATCACTTTAGGGGAAATGCTGGTGGAATCAGGATGATACCCCAAGTTAACTCGGTTCTTTAAACCACTTGCAAATAGTTCTCCATGAAGCTCATCTCATGGAGTGTTAGAGGGCTTAACAGCCCGGGGAAATACAGGATGATTAAAAACATGATTCAGAAAGAAAGACCTCAAATCCTCTTTCTTCAAGAGACTAAATGTAATAATGAGGCATTAGGCTTAATCTTATCCAAAGCATGGCCTAGCTGCCATTCAGTTGCAGTTGATGCCTCAGGCTTCTCAAGAGGACTTGCGATAGCTTGGGACACTCAATCTATAATGCTAGCAAACTTTCATGCTGCACACAATCTCATTCAAGCCACTTTCCATCCTATTGGAACCAATATACATGGGCATCTATCAAATGTCTATTTTCCCCAGGACCAAGCCAGCAAGATAGCGCTCTTAAACACTATGGAAGTTCTAAAATCCAATAGAATTCATCCCCTTTGGATTATAGGAGGGGACTTCAACATGATTACCAGGCTGGAAGAAAAAACAGGGGGAAGACCAAGATTGGAACCGGAATGTTCTCACTTCAAGGACTTTATCAACAATAGCTGGCTCATTGACCTTCCTTTCTCAAATGGCATCTATACTTGGAATAACAGGCGGACGGGAGGTCAGCAGATCGCTTCAAAACTGGATCCTTTTCTCCTCTCGAACAATGCCATTCATTTAGGAGGGGACCTCTCAGCTTCCTTACTTCCTCTAGTGGGCTCGGATCATTGGCCTATCTCGCTTCAGTGGCAGAGCATCGGTAATCACCTAAAAAGGCCTTTCAAATTTGAGGCCTTTTGGTTGTCTCACCCATCTTTCAAATCAATGGTCTACTCTACTTGGAAGAATTTCATTCCGCAAAAAGGTTCGAAAATGTACCAGTTTCAGCAGAAGCTCAAATACCTCAAGCACCACATCAAAAAATGGAATCTCTCCATTTTTGGAAATATTTTTCAGGAGGAAAAGGTTCTTGAGCAACAAATGGCAGAAGTACAACAAAAAATCATCAAGGAAGGACGAACAGAATTCCTGGCTACCAAAAAAAAGGATCTACAGAAGCAGTTGGATGAACGATACAAACAAGAGGAAATTCTATGGAGACATAAATCAAGAATACGTTGGCTAAAGGAAGGCGAAAGAAATACAAAGTTCTTTCACAGATCCACAGTCCAAAGAAGAATGCAGAATCACATCAATCGCATCACCAACCAGTAGGGAGAGCAAGTTGAGCAACATGAAGATATTGAGCAGGTGCTTTTGAAAAACTTCAAAGGTATACAGCAAGAACTCCCAATAGACAGACAACCGGCCATTGACAAAATCAACCAGCTAATCCCCAAGTTGGTAACGGCTGAGCACAACCAAATTCTTCTGCACCCAGTTTCCCTTCAGGAGGTTGAATTAGCAGTGGCTCAATCCAAGGATGACAAAGCTCCAGGCCCAGATGGATTCACTTCTAATTTCTTCCACCACTTTCGGGGTTTTATTAAAATAGAAGTTTGGCAGTTGGTGGAGGAATCAAGGGCAACTCACTGGATTCTCCCCTCTCTCAATGCAACTTTCATTGCGCTAGTCCAGAAAGAAGAGCAACCAAGCACTCCAGGAAAATACCGACCCATTTCCCTCTGCAATGTAATCTACAAGATCATCTCTAAAGTCATATCCAACCGACTCAAACCTCTCCTACCACTTCTAATTTCGCCCGAGGAGACTAGCTATGTGGAAGGACGCCAAATCTTGGATGGTATTATCCTAACCCACGAGGTCATCCACTCCTTAAAGGTTGGCAAGAAGGTAGGTATGCTCCTAAAGATTGATCTCTCCAAAGCCTTTGATAAATTATGTTGGCGTTACATTCAGCAGATCTTGAGTACTTTTGGCTTTGATCAGATGTGGATAAGATGGATTCTGAGTCTCATAACCTCCACCTTTTTCTCAATCCTTATTAATGGTGTCGCCTCTCTGCCTTTCTCCCCTTCTAGGGGTATTAGGCAAGGAGACCCCCTATCCCCCTTCATCTTTGTTCTCATGGCTGAAGGTCTCAGTAGGTTGATTCACCATGTCGTCCTTACCCAGAATCTGTGTGGCATCTCTCTTCATGGATCCCCTACTATTACACACCAACAATTCATGGACGATAATATGCTCTTTGGACACCCTTCTGTCCAAGAAGCTCGCTCCTTTAAAGCTATCCTGAGCCTTTTCTCTAAAGCCTCTGGTATGTCCATTAACGAATCCAAATCCCAGGTTTTCTTCTTCAATACTCCTCCCCAAACCCAAGCTAGCATTGCCCGCATCCTGGGGTTTTCTATTGCGTCCCTTCCTGCCAAATACCTTGGTGCACCTCTCATTGACTCTGCCATCAAACATTCCTCTTGGAACCTTCTCTTGGAAAAACTGGAAGCCCGGCTTTCTTCCTGGACCTTTCGAGCTCTCAATATGGCGAGAAGGCTCACTCTCATCAAAGCAGTGCTGCAATCCATGCCCCTTTATCTTTTCTCTGTTCTAGCTGCTCCGAAATGGGTTCTCAAACATATCAAAACACTGCAAATTAAGTTCCTCTAGGGGTCCTCTGGCCAGAATCGAAAATGGGCTCTAGTCAACTAGAACATGGTCTGCTCTCCAAAAGAAGCAGGAGGACTTGGGCTCAGGAACCCTACACACAACAATGAGGTCATGGGAGCTCGTATATGGTGGAAATGGCTCTCGAGTCCACATACACCATGGGCCAAATTATGGACTGCCAAGTACACCAAAAATAGACCCCCTGAAGATCTGATAAGGCTCTCCCCTGAAAATATAGGATCACTCATATGGAATTCTTCCAAACAACACCGTGAACTCATTCAGCAACACAGCTTCTGGGAAATCCGCAATGGAAATATGGCTAGATTTTGGGTTGACTTCTGGTAGCAAAACCCAAAGCTAATCGATACTTTCACTCAAATCAACAGTAGCAACAACATTGGCCTAGAAGAAGACAAATTCAGCCAGCACTAGCTAAACACTAGCTGCAATGAGTTCAGACAATGGAAACACCCATCTCATATAGCTCCTCGCACTCAGGAAGCCACTTGGAATGCCCTCAGCGAAGAGCTCCAACGCAGGAAAATCAGATGCTCAGAGGATCCAGATACACTTATATGGGGTTACATGACAAGAGGCATGTTCTCTACAAAGGAGGCCTACTCCCTAATGCATCCCATGCCTCTTCCCCGTGACCCGCTTTGGCAACTAGTTTGGGCTCCTGGTATTTGGCCAAAGGTCTCCACTTTTCTTTCGTTGCTTAGCCACAAAAGAATTCTTACTTGGGACAACCTGATCAAAAGAGGCTTCATTGGTCCCTCTCAATGTCCCAATTGTAATCAAAGTAACGAAACAATCCAACACCTTATGATTTCCTGCACTCTGGCCAACTCTCTTTGGGAGAAAATCTATTTTAGATGTCAAAAAAGAAAACTAGCTGGGGACATAACGAAAATCATTCGCAACTGGCCCAGGCATCCATATAGCAGTTTCCTCCTCAACATTCTTTGGCAACTCATCGCTAGACTACTTTTATGGTCTCTCTGGAAGGAAAGAAACAAGAGAATCTTCAAGAATCAATCCACTCCTCTGGAAATCAACTGGAGCAACCTCAGCACTAATCTCCAGGAATAGCTTGCTCTTCATTCTTGGCAGGAAGAATATTTTCCCAAACAGCCAAAGGAAATAGCCTTATGGTGGAAATGGAAATTTAAAATTACACCTACTCCCAATCCCAACAGCCAGAACACTCCTGATATTCCTCTGCATTGATCTCCTCCTCCATCAGGTATAGTCAAACTGAATTTCGATGGAGCCTCAAGAGGTAATCCAGGACAAGCAGGGTTCGGAGGCATCTTCAGGGACTCCAAGGGGGACACCCTTGCTATCTATTACAATTCCATAGGTTGGGACACTAACAACTCAGCCGAGCTGGAAGGGCTTCTGCAAGGATTGCGTCTAATTCAGCTCTACAACTTCTCCCCCACCATCATCAAAGGGGACTCTCAGATTCTTATCAATATAGTCAATCAGCTCCTCCAGGGCACCAACACTGCTAAGGTGGCCACTAGTTGGCGTTTGGCTGCTAGAATTGACCAGATTAGCAACTGGCTGAAAAACAACCAAGCAGTCTCATTCACCCATATCAAAAGGGAAGGAAACAAAGTTGCAGATCTCTTATAAAATCTAGGAGCATACACTGTCAACACTCTCGTTCATGGCCCCCTCAACATTATCCATGAAAGAGACTCCTTGCATAATTGCACTATGCTAGTGCACAATGATCGCACAACTCCGGATGTGGATGCTTGTTTGGGATGATGGGACGTCAGTCCCCTGGCGACTCCCGAGGGAGCTAACATTTAATGGCCATATGGCCCTCTGCAGCACCATAATACTCGCATTTACTTCGCCAGCTCACATGGCATTTACTCTACTCGCCTGGCCTTTTCACCACCCTGCTCCGTCTGTTTGGTTTGCAATGGAGTTTGTTCTGGAGAGTTCAGCCTGCTCTTGTGTCTTATGCAGCCCTCTGCCTCCATTGTGTGGAGTCTGCCCAACTGCATGTACTGAGCCAAGTGCTCGCACTCAGACTGGGCGTCGCTGCCCTCTCCTCGACTATTTGGAGATGCTGCCAGGTTATCATTTCACTCAGAGTGATTTCTGTTGTTTGAATTCTTGTCTGCATTCTCAGACTGCCGACTCTTGGTGGTCTCCCTCGCCTACCATTTGCTCTTCTTGCCCCAAGAACCACCTGCATAGCTCTGTGACAATGCATCGTCTTCTTCATCGGATGTGATGTCATCGTGGGGCGATCATAGGTCGTATAACCCGCTCTCGACCTTCCACCAGTTCGGCCTCTGACTCCTCCTCTGAGGACGTTGCTTGGGGCCATTACCCAGACACTCGAAGTCGAAGGGGTCATGCCATCCATCTCGGTAACTTTCACTTTGTTCAGCCTTCGTAGCATCATCCTACCGACCCTCCTAGGCCCGTCTCCCCTGCTTCTCATGATTCTGCAAGTCATTCCCTTCGCCAGTCCTCTCAGAGAGCAGAATTCCGCTTCGAATGCTCCCTTGATAAACCTATCCTCACAACTTTTGTCACTGTTACCCTTAGAGAAGAGTTTGCTAGCTTTTCTCTTGCTCCTGTACCTGGCCCTAATCCCACCCCGCTCGGCCCTTAACCCTCTCTAGCAAAGAATGAAGTCTTGAATCCCGTAGCGTCCATTGGAATTGTGCATTCCAACCTGGGAAAGGAAAACATGTAGGTGGACATCACCAACAAGGACAGTGCGCCAAAGGAGGAAAATGAAGATAGAAGGGACGAGTATTGGTGCAGAATTGTGGAAGAGCTGCCCTCTCTAGCTCATGAATAGTGAATTCGGCCACCTTCAGCTTACTATGGTACAGATGTTCAATTTCCTTGGAAGAATTTTTGGTTTTTGCATCACTCATCAGCTGGAAAAGCTGTATGCTATATTAGTTTTCTCTCTCCTGTTATATTAAAAATCACAAACAATATGTCGGTTTCCCTTCTAAGGGCGGCGAATTTTTCTTCAAAAGAACTGGTTTCCCACTCAGGGCAGTTCAGTTTTTATGTTAAGCATGGACATCAAGCCCAGTTCTCAGACTCACACAGCTGAAACTGGAGCATTTTTGTACCAGTATGTTTTATAAATAGAATTAGTATTATTCAAAAAAAAAAAAAACATTACCTCTATTCCATGATATAAGAATATAGTTGCTAATATGTTCACTAAATAAATGATGGAATTTCTATTGAATTAATGTTTAACCCACTTGTTCTTGATAACATTACTAATTGGAGGTTGTTTAATGATAATCAAAAAATTATCTAATTTCTTAGCAACAAAGATACTTTCAAAGTTGGAAGTTGATGGTAAATAACACTCAAAAGTATTACAAAATTGATAAGATAAAATGAAAGATGTTTGGGTAATTTAACTCCAAATAAGTTCTTAACATTTAAGAAGTTGTATGATATCCATAGTATATGTTGATAATATGTAAATGTCAATACCAATCTCTCTTTGATTGATTATGAATTGATTGGATATCGTTGAAAACCAAAAATATGAATATTATCAGTTATTAAGAGAAAAATTCATGGTTGCATTATTTCAAAAGATGAGATTTTGACTGATCCATAAAGAATAAATGTGACACAAAATATTTCTCTCTCTCTCTCTCTCTCTCTCTCTCTCTCTCTCATGTATATATAATTTGGTAAAAGGATTTGGAAACGCAACTCAACCAAATGTGGGATAATGTAGACATAAGAGAGAGAGAGAGAGAGAGAGAGATTTCGTGATCGCATTTATTCTTTATGAATCAATCAAAATCCCATCTTTTGAAATAATGTGACCAAGAATTTTTCTCTCACTCTCTCTCTCTCATATATAATTTGGTAAAAGGATATGGAAAGGTAACTCAATCATATGTGGGAGAATGTAGATATATTAGTTGGGGCTCTCTCTCTCTCTCTCTCTCTCTCATATATATAATTTGGTAAAATGATTGGGAAAGATAACTCAATCATATGTGGGAGAATGTAGATATCTTAGTTGATGCTATAGAAGTTCATTTGTAGTGGAGTGATATCATGAGAAGTGGAGCAACACCATAGGAAAGAGAAAAATATTTATGTTTAAAATATTCAACTCCATTAAAAAATAAAATCCTATGATTATGAATACTACCCAAACACCAAGTGAGCTTTTAAAGGAAATCAAATCCATGTTTTATGTCATCAAGGAAAGCTACTAAATCATTAAGTTTATATTATTAGGATAATGTGGGTTCATATTACAAAGGGAACATTTGAAGAATCCATTTGTTTGAATTACAAGGTTTAATATTTCTAAAAATATTGGCTTTCTGTTAAACAAATGGTTGAATATTGATTCAAATATTATTGAAGTCACCCAGTGTATATCTATTTGTTGTGTCCTCAATAGTCCCCCTAATTTTAAGAAAAACTTAGGGGCCACATATTTTATCTTCTTATTTATATTTATATTGATCTTATATTGGCAGTGACTTGTAGCCTAGTTTCTTTCAATTATTTTGAAATGAATAAGTTAGATGATCAAATCCATGTTTTATGTCATCAAGGAAAGATACTAAATCATTGAGTTTATATTATTAGGATAATTTGGGTTCATATTACAAAGGGAACATTTGGAGAGAGAGTATGGCATCAGTCAAGTATTTCGTTAGTGTTTTGTAGACTTCCGCAGCTGCAGAGAAGGCTATTCTTGGAGCCGCAGATCGGGGAAGTTCACTCTTAGTGTGAATACAGTGGCATTTGCTGTTGTTTCTTGGATTGAAGGAGACCCAGAACCTCTTGATGCGACAAAATCGACTGTGGTTGGTGGCTCAGGGTTGGATCTCTGGTTCCAAGCTAATGGAGTTAGCAAAGATAGATTAAATGCTATCTTCCCACATCAAGGATCTGCGAAGAGGGACGAATCTAGATCGAAGGACTATTGCCTGCCAAACCCACTAGGTAAGTTTTTCCAGGGCGATGGCAATGATGAAAACACTTTGGAATCGGGCCTTTTTAATTGTGGCAAGAAGACGGAAGCCAACAGGGTAAGAAATACCTTTGATATCTGTAAGGAACTGCAAAGGATCATAAGTATAAGTGTTGTTGGATTCAGATCTGGTTCCTGTCCCAAATCTATGGCTTTGGAGCTATGTTCTGAAGACAACGGCCAGCAAACAGGGAACGGATCCAAAGTTTTTCTGTTCCTTTCTGTTAATCAAGACGCTCTTTGTCGAAGAGTTTCAGGCAAAATTTTTGGTCAGGAAGGCAATGATTGCACATACCGAGGATCCTCTAGTCAGGCCTCTTTTTGGAAAGTTGTTTCTACTGATCCATTTAAGGCCCTGTCTCCCTCTCTTACACATTCGTGTGGAGGAACTGGCTGTAAAAGCCAGAGACTTAGATCAGATCAGTTCCCAGCGGGCACTAGAATCTCAGATCCAGATTGGGTCTGGAGATTTTTGCACAGCAAAGAAGATTTTCAAGGGTCTCTCGCTGAAGACAGCCTCACCCTTAAATGCCATAGGTATAGATCGAGCTCGGCTTCTCTGTTTTCAGTATGAGCTGCGGAAGAGGCCTAACCTATACTCACGACGGGATCTGTCCCCTTTCTTGCACCTGGAGGCAGAACAATGTAATGGGCCGCCAGCACCTTCTAAACAGAGGCAACAGGTAATATCAAGTTGTTTTCAGATTTTTATAAAACCCCCTGTGGGGAAATCTTGCTTAGTCTGGGTACATGCAGATAATTCCATTCTGCAGCTGAAACAGCAAATGTGGAGATTGATGGGATACCTTGTTCAGATCCAACACTTGGTCAGTGGCAAACACTCCCTTCAGGACAGCAGAACCCTGAAGAACTATGACATTAGCCCAGAAACAACCATTGGCCTGAACCTCAGGCTGAAAGGGGGTGTTACGCCCCAGGAAAAATCAAGCACTACAGGAGGAGATAAAGGGAAAAAGGTCACCTCTCAGCAACAACCTACTGGAGGTCTCTCCTATAAAAATATTTTACAGGGTAATAAAAATGCAGGGTCCCCGCCAGACCAAAGTGGATATACTCCTAGGCCATACATAGTAGATCAGCTTGGGCAAACCCCAGCCCTTAATATTGACTCTGCAGGAACAAAAGAGTATGTCAAGTTATATGAAACTCAGGCTCTAATCTGTCGTTTTAATTGTTTTTGGCCAAAGCCAATGGATCTATTTCACTGGATCTTCACTCGTTGGACTATGGAATGTGATGTACATCTCTGTTCTAAGGGGTTTTTTATTGTTAAGTTTGCCTCCACGAAAGTCAGAGATACAGTTATCAGATCAGGGCCATGGTTTTGGGGAACAAAGGGTCTTTTTATGACTCCATGGTTTCCAGATTTTGACCCAAACACAATGACTGTCTCCCGAATGCCAGTTTGGGTCCGGCTATATAACCTTCCCCTCCATTTTTGGAGTGAACGAGTTCTGGAGGGAATTGGGAACAACATAGGGAAATACATCAAAACAGATCTGGAGAGACTTGAGGAGAGGATCTACACTTTTGCACGTATTTGTGTGGAAGTTGATCTAAGTAAAGGACTGCCGGAAAATATAATGTTGATATACAAACAACAGAACTGGCTGCAAGGACTAGACTACGAAAACACTGCATTCAGATGCAGAGTTTGTAGGATGACTAGACATTTGCAAAATACATGCCCAGAAGCTAAGAAAGCAAACATCAAGAAGAAACAGAAAGGGAAACAGAGAAAAGGGTGGAAATACCCCCCTCCTGAGTCAGAGGAAGATGAATCAAAAGCAGAGGAGGAGGTTACTCCCATAGAGAATATTGTGACAACCCAGGGACAAGAGATTCAAAAGGAAAACAAAACAGCTAATCAGGCTTCACATCTTCACCCAAATCAGGCAGAAAAGACTAGTGAGGAATTGGGTGCCGGAGGGATCAAACGGCACCACTCCTCATATACCTCAGATTCAGACAAGGACACAGGTTCCCAGATGGCCGAAAAGCAGTTAGTTCTTGCAACGATTGAGCCTTCTCAGGGAGAATGGCGCAAGGTTGAGAAGAAGAAGGGGAGGAAAACCTGAGGTGTGAGTCTTCTACTCACTCCCTGGAAGTAGTGGCTTTTTCCTAGTTTTCTCTCACCTTCCCTCTCTCGACCCCCTTTCCTTTCTTTTTTTCTTTTACTTTTTCTTTTTTCTACTTAATGCAGTCGTAGCCCAGCTATGATGCATTGTGTGCCATAGCACATGAGCCCTATGGGCAGTTGTCTGAGAATTCTTAAGTGCATTATGCTCCATGTAAATTTTCATTTTCTTAATAAAAAGTTACTGATTTTTTTCTGTGGAAAAAAATTACAAAGGGAACATTTGAAGAATCCATTTTTTTGAATTACAATGTCTAATATTAATAAAAATATTGGCTTTTTATTAAACAAATGGTTGAATATTGATTCAAATATTCTTGAGCTCAATCAATTTATTTATATTTTTTGTGTCCTCAATAGTCCCCCTAAGTTTTGAGCAAAACTTAGGGGCCCCATCTTTCGTATTCTTATTTGTATTTATAATGATCTTATATTGTCACTCACTTGTAGCCTAGTTTCTTTCAATTCTTTTGAAATGAATAAGTTAGATGATCCTCCATGTTCCATATTATCCTCCATGTTCATTTCTCTTAATTGACTTAATTTCATTACTTTTTACTTGAGTTGAATTTTTCCTTTGATATCTTTTAACTTTCTTCTCAAAATTTTCTATGATTTCCCAAATTCGGCCCCTTTCCTTAACTTTATCTTTTTCTTTAATTCAATTTCAATTTGTTTTTTATTGAAACTTATTTAAATTTAAATTCAATTATTTCTTCTTTAAACTCTTCAAATTTTGTTTTATTCTTTTCTATCCTTTCCTCTCAATTTAAAAATCATGCCCATCACTCCCTTTTTATTCTCAAACTTCTTCTTGATTTTCTAATTGACTATATTCTCATATCAAGCCCCTTTATTCTTATATTTGAACTTACTTCCAACAACATTTCAAGAGATCCCAATTTTAGAATTTGGACCTAAGCTAACCTTATTTTTTAAAATCTTATATCAATTTAGTATTGGTCACATGTTGTTGGCATTGATGTCAACCAAGGAGATGTCAACCCTTGTTAGCTAGTTATGTTGGCATTGATGTCATCTGGATTCTAAAGCTTGTGATGATGCTTTAGTGCTTGGTAGAGAATCACTGATGTGTTTTAGATGTTTTATAGGTCTTAGATATGTGTTGGAAAAGGTTGGAAGATGAGTGGAAGAGTTTTGGGCATAGAAAGTGTGATTTTCCCTAGTTTAGAGCAGCATCACAGTCACAAAGTGGCATGCCTGCATGGATAAACTATTTTCTTTGGAAGAAAATGGAATGATTGTGAAAAATTTCTCTTGAAGACAATGACATTCTTGTGCAGTTGTCTTGTAGGTGAATTTTATGTTTAATTTGTGTGCATAATTTACAATGAGCATTTCCCATGGTATTTTCCCGAGGTTTTCGTCTCTTTATATTATATCATTGCCAATTGTTGTTGATGTTTATGAAAAATTGTGTTGTTGATCTAAGTATTGTTGCAGAGGTTCTATTGGATAGCTTAATGTTGTAGATTTTATTTGTTTTCATGCATAATAAGATAAATGTATATCGTAGTACTTTTTTGGTAGTGATATGTTGATGTATGAGAGGGAAATTTGATTGCATGAGAAAATTGTGTATTACAGAGAGCTATATGTTGCAGTGTGTTTGTATTTAGTTGTATGAGCATAGAGGATGTTATGATTCTAGTATGGAAATATATTAAATGTGGCTCACAAGTGTTTGTATGCAAAGATCATGGGCCCAGTATAAAATATTGTGAAACAATGTCCACGAGAAGAGCTTGAAGATTGGGGCCTTTAGTGAGGAAAGTGGTGGCTTGTAGATTCAAGGTGTGGAAACATCCTTTAGGTAGTGGCTTCAGAACTTGGTAGTAGTGGCTACTACCGAGTGGTGGTTGGAAATACTTAGATGTTGGGGCATCCAACATGTGGTGGTCTCAGAATTTCATGGGAGTTGTGGCTTCTAGCAGATGATGGTTTTCAAAGTTCTGACAAGTAGTTTCCTGGAGCAAGTGTTGTTCGTGTGATTGGAAAGTTGTGGCTTGCACATTGGTGGTGACTAGTGCATATGTAAAGAAGAATATTTTTATAAAACAATAAAAGAAGAAGAAGACAACAACAATGATGGGTTTTCCCAGTTGGGTTTTTTACCTAAGATCTAGTGTCCACTTGTGTTGATGGTGTTTTTTCTTATGTGCTTATGCTTTGATGATTTTATGTTTCCTATGGTTTCTTTTTATTGTTGCTCACATGGTTTATGTATATGAATTTATTTATTAGATTAATATTTTGTTTTTAATTAGCTCATTATTCAGTTGAATGTGAAAGAAAGGAAAAAAGAGTTTAAATTGATATATTTAATACCATACTGATTCACCCACCTCCTCTCATTATTTTCAAGCTTCCAACAATTTGTATCAAAGAAGGGCTTTCAAGTGCAGCTTAACCGCTAGAAAGTAGATCCAGATGAAAATTTTGATTTTTTTTTTCCGAGTTGAATCCTTGAGGAGTATTTGTCCTCATTGTTGCAAAGTACTAGGTATCTCAAGAAAAGGTCAAATCTCAGTTATTGGTTTATGGATCTAAGATTTGGAAACCAGTATGTGAAGGATATGGAAAGGATTCCATACCATCCAAAGTGTTGGAACATAATGCACAAGCAAGGTGTGTGATTCATAAGAATCTCCATAATGCAGATCTACAGAGGATAGTAGATTTGAAATTTTCCAAGAAGATTCAGGACATATTACAAGTTTTATATGGCAGTAGTAATGGTGAGATTGAGAAGAAAAGTAAGAAGAAAAAGAAGAATAAGGCCTCGAAAAAATAAGAGACTCATCCCCCTAGTGTGAATGGCTCAGATGAGAGAAACTCACCTTATCTAAAGGTAAACATCTTGATGAGTTATTATTGAGTTATTTATTAGATATTCGTGATGATAACCAATCATATATTACCAATGAGGATGATAATGTTAAGATTATCAAAGATTAATATGATTTGACCATGGATGTAGTAGAAAAAATATCTATTGAAATCAGTAGACTGACGGTTGTGTGTAGAGATCAGGAAATTTTTTTGCATATATGTGATGAAAAGGAGGCTAAGCTCAAAGAAGAAGTGATCAATTTGAAGACCCATTTGGAAGAGGCCAAAAGTGTTGAGGATGTGATGGCCAACCAACTTAAGGATAGAAAAGAAAAATTTGAAGGGCTTGAATATGAATTTGCCAAAATGAGAAAGCAACATGAAGAGAAGGACAGACAACTCAAGCAGGAGAAGAGCTCCAAGGCTTTGGACAACCTCCTCAATAGTCAAATATCTCCCATGAACAAATCCAATCTTGGTTTTCACAAGGGAGAATCTAGCACATAGGAACATACAAAGAATAATGTAGAACCTATGAAGCCTATAACAAACAAAAGCAAAAGAAAAGGAAGAAGGCAACAGATTCAGCAGTAGAGAAGAGAACCTTGAGAAGCCCCTACATTTAGAATATCATTTACATGGTAGATTTCAAAGGAGTAAAAACCCATTTTATCATTTTATGGAAAAATTAGAGTGTTATTCCTATCACAATTATGGAAATGTTGGAGCCAATTGTAGGATAAAAGTGTATAGATCCAACCAACATAATGTGAAATAGTTTGGGTCTAGATGAGTTTACCAGCCATCAGGTATACTAGTGCATTTAATGGTTTTTGTTTTTCCTATAAAAAAAATTTCCGCAAGGAAATTAATTGCAAATATATCCCACATAGTAGAGGCATATTGTATGGAAGGCAGATATCTGACATTATGAGAAGATGATTTTACCCACTAGCTACATATATTGGTCATGTGAGATGTTATGCATGTCATAATTACGACCACATGGCTAGATATTTCCAATTGTTCAAATCTTCAAGGAAGACCCGATAAAAAGAGAAGCATATCTAGAGCAGGCCTAGCAGAAAATAAGAGAAGAGTGACAAGAAGAAACCTACTTGCATTACTGATATATAAATTATGACCATGTATTTTCATTATAGATCTTTGTATTGGTCATACTTTAGAGGCCTAACAGAAAATAAGAGAAGAATGGAAAAACCTACTTGCATTACTGATATATAAAGTATGACCATGTACTTGCATTATATATATTATTATTGGTCATACTTTAGAGAGAAAATTACTTGGTTTTCTAGTTGAGAGTTGCATGGGAATAGATTCCTTATTTTGGCGAGAGCACGTATCTCTAGCATGCATAGGAAGAACATGGTTCAGTCATATGTTGGAGAGTGAGCCACTTGTTTTGGAATGGATAGATGTGTATCATATGTTTTATCCATGTAAGGACTTTTGTGTGTAAGCACTAGCTTTGTACCATTATTGTATTTATAATTGGATTTCTTGTTTGAGTGGTCATTGAGTTAGACATGTATTGGTGTAATCATGGTCTTTGTATTCATTGGAGAGAGGTTTGAGTTTTATGGGAATTTTAGAGTCTTTGGTGTAATCCCTACATGTATATCATTGACATGATATCCCTTGTTGAGTGATGTGTCTTGGGTCTATATAGGGTGATGATATTAATTGGTTTAGCCATCAAAATGAGTCATGAGTCTTGGCATATTCATGTATGCCTATTTGGTTGAGTGGTCTAGGCATTCATAGAAGAGTCATGAGAGATACTCCAACCATGTATGGGTATTTGGTTTCATTGTATAAGTGTTGTATTTAATTAATGAAGCCATTTGAATATGCTTATAAAGTCATGTACTATCATTTCATATCACTTGTTTTGGTTGCATGGAGTCCTTAGTCAATTTTTAGTTGTTTCTTCTATGTTGCAAGAAGGGCAAGGAGGAAAAGGCAACATAAGAATGTTTCTACAACATTGAACTTCATTGATATAGCCATGTATCATGCTTATACATCCCTGTAACTCATTGAATGTAATTTTTCCATGACATGTTATGGAATCTTTGGTTCATGAGGTGTAGTCTCTTGCAAGTGGAAAAGAGACATGTATGGCAACAAAAGATTCATGTGTACAACAACATGGAGAGATGTTTGTAACCCCATTACATTTTCATGGGGAGAATGGTGTTCAATTTTTGGCCTGTTGGCATGGTATTGGCTTGATGGGTTGTTGGAATAGTGTTGGATTGCTAGCATGTGGCAGTTGTTGGTAGCAAATATGATTTCATCAAAAAATTATTTGGTATACGCCCTACCTATTAATATCATCATGGTGTACACTTTTTCAACATGGCGTTTTCAGAGAGATTAGACCACCCTTTTCCATTGATGTCAAAGGTGGAGAGTGACATAGCCACTTGAGCGAGATATAATACCAACCAGTCAGCAGTGATGATGACCAATTTGATTGAGTGGCTAAAGGTTCACATCAATGCCAAAGGGGTATATTGTTGATCACATGGCATTGGAATTGATGTCAAACAAGGATATGTCAACCCTATTCATATATTTATGTTGGCATTGATGTCAACTGGCTTTTTTAGCTTTTTATGATGCTTTGGTTCTTGACACAAGATCACTAATGTGTTGTAGAGGTTGTACGAGTCCTAGAGAAGGTTTGAAGACAAGTGGAAAAGTTATGGGAAGAGAAACTGTGATTTTCCCTAGTTTAGGGAAGTTCCTAGTTACGGAGTGGAAATATTGCACAGATAGGATATTTTTTGTGGTAGACAATGGCATGATTGCATATATTTTCTCTAGTAGACAATGGAATACATATGCAGTTGTCATGTAGGTGACTTTTATGTTTTGTGCATGCACATAAATTACCATGAGCATTTCCCTGAGTATTTTCCCAAGGTTTTGGTGTCTTTAGAATCGACTTGAGTTGGTCCACATCCTAGAAGGTTATTAAGCCAAATAAAATGAGGATTTGTGCTTTGTATTGACTCGCATCTTTCATGATTGATAAAATAGAAGGGGCTAACAATATGAGAGAATAAGCTATTGTAATGTAGAGATAGAGAGTAGATCGAAGATACGATTTGAAGCATATATCAAAGGATGATATATTTGTTGTGTATATATATGTATAACATGTTTGTGTTGCAAATTATATTGTTTCCTACTTTTTTTGATGTTTATGATAAATTATTTTTCTAATCTGAGTATTTTTGTAGGGGTTATATTGGATATTTTATTGTTATAGATTTTATGTATTGTTATGCATAATACAATCAATATATGTTGAAGTATTGTGGTGTTGATATTTTGATGCATGAGAGGGAAATTTCATTGCATTAGCAAATCGTGTATTGTAGAGAACCATATGTTGTAGTGTGTTCGTATTCAGTTGCATGAGCATAGAGGATGTTGAGAGTAAAATATGGAAATGAATGAAATATGTATCGTAAGTGTTTCTATGTAGATATCATGGGATCTTTATGAAATATTGTGAAACAAGATCTACAGAAGAGCTTGAAGGTTGGGGCCTTTAGTGAGGCAAGTGGTGGTTTGTAGATTCAAGGTGTAGTAACATCCTTCAAGTAGTGGCCTGAGAACTTAAGAGCAGTGGCTTCCTTCCAGTCATGTTTGGAAATACTTGGGTGTTGGGTAATCCAATAGGTGGTGGCCTACAAGGTCATGGGAGTGGTGGCTTCTAGCATATAGTGGTTTGCAAAGTTCCAATAGGTAGTGGCCTAGAGGGAGTGTTGCTCGAGTGATTGGAAAGTTGCGGCTTGCACATTGGTGGTGACCAATGCATATGTAATGTATAATATTTCGATAATAATAATAAAAGAATATGGAGACAACAACAATGACGGTTTTTCCCAATTTGTTTTTCCACCTACGATCCAACATCCCATTGTGTTGATGGTGTTTGTTCTTATGTGCTTATACTTTGATGATTACATGCTACCTATGGTTTATTTGTATCATTTCTCACATGGTTTATGGATACACATTTGGTAATTATGTAATGTGTTGTTATTTAATTAGCTCATTATTTGGTTGAATGTGAAAGAAAGGCTACAATATTAATTCACCTCCCCCCCCAAAATATTGTCAAGCTTCCAACATTTGGAAATTGGTCCCAATCTCTAAAATGGACCCTTCTATAAGAATTCAAACTTTTGGTTCTTGTTCGAATGATTTCCTTTTGTTTCATGTTGTCATTCTACCTTCCCTTTGAACTTTAGTTCGAACCTTTGAAGGTTCAATTCTTCAATCAACATGATTTCCAAAATTAGACCCTATCATCACCAAAGCTCTTGAATCTTATCCCATCATTAATCAAAACTAATCTACAAATCAAGCCTTTCCATTTGAAAGATAGTGACAAGGGGTCTTGATATTCAAATCAACCTCATTTTCCACCAAATTTTATATACTTTATATTCTTCAAATATCCATGTAACCTCATAACACTTTCTCCTGAATAAGAATTCTTGCTCTAAAAAATATTTGGAGTTCATTTGTAATCGGCCAAAAAAATTGGGTTTCCTTTCCAATAAATTGAGTATCCTAGTAAAATCTTATTTTTATTTCATGATCAACTTTAATGGAAAAATTATTTAACATCACATTATTCTACCCTTGCTTATTGTAATAATTATTGTGATTGTAATGCTAGCATGGAAGGACCATGACTGGATGGACCTCTTATTAGAAATATAATAATTATTGTTATTTTTATTTAACTAACACAATTGAAGGTTGGATAGCCTTAACTATCCTTGGTTTGAGGGAATATTGTTGCTCATTTGTTTTTCTTAAATCCATGACCCCTACTCGCTCAATTAAACTATGTAATTACTAGTGGTGTGTCAGTGGGTTACACCTGTTGCTTGCTTTTTGGGTACCTATTGCATGTTATGAATAGGTCCATACACACCTGAAGAGGGAGGAAGTGGAAAGCACCACCCAACACATGGAAAAGAAGGGATTGGAAATGGACATTTCATGTTGGTATGTGAAGGAAAATGAAGGGACACATTTGTAGGAGGATACGAAAGGATTCAAAGGAAAATAAAAAGAGAAGTAACGAGAGAAAAAATGCACTTGCTTCAAATGGGGAGAGAGGAGGTCCTTCAGGATATTTTTTGGACTTTCTCTAAGTCTTATCTAGGTGGTTCAAACTTGTTCTATTCTCTATCATAAGGAATTAAATGTTGATGTAAGGAAACATGTGTATTGGTGGGGTATGGTGTAGCTAAATGGGGCAAAAATTAGAGCTTATTATTGAGTTTTTAACCTATATTTGGTGCTTTGTGGTCTTCATGAGCTTGTGCTCTCTGACTCTAGGAACCAATCCCTCTAATTATATTTGAGTCCATGTTTTATAAGCCCATGTGGGATATATGAATTTTAGTGAATGAATGAACCACTAATGTAAACGTTCCATGTGAAATAACTACCTCAAACCTTGGATCTGACTCAAGGGCGATTAGCTACAAGAAAGGTTGCAGTGTAGCTGGCCTATCATTGGGAGGAGAGTAGAAATACCTCCTTAATTTTCCAACATATAAAAATAATTTAGATAATTATTCTTGGATTATGTAGGTTAGCCTATAGATTTTAATATTCCTTATTATATTTATGACCAACGATTATGTAATGTTCCTTTTTCAGGATTTCTCATAAAACATGCATCAAAAACACATTTCCAGCAACAAATGTAATAAAACAGTGAAATGGACTACTAGATCCCATAAATTAGTCAATATGTAATCTAAATCCAAGAATAGAGCTGAAACAAATCAAACTAGGTGGGCTAAACAGATCTCCCACACCTAGGATGACCAAAAAGTGTTGAAACCCCAAGACTACAAAATGTCGGAGCAGCTGCTCAAGGGACTACGCAGTCTAAGAGAGGGTTTAAACATAAAATGATAGGAGAAAAATATATCTATTCATATATTAATTAAATATGCATTAATAACTAATATCTAGTCTCCTTATACAAAATACCAAGAAACCGACAAGGGTTTCTTGTCAAATACTCTGCATACAAATGTGATCTTCAGAAAATGACTAAATAATCACTACAACACAGAAGAATAAGAGTATATAAGGCTGGAAATATATATTATCTGATGTATAACCCTCAAGGTCTTCCTCCCAAGAAAGGATGAACCTCTCAATCACAAGGAAACTCAGCAACGGAGCCACCAAACCATGCAATGAGAACTGCCTCCAAAATAACGCATTCCCTAGAAGAAAAAACACTCAGAATGAATGGGAAATGTGTGGTCTGATACCACAGATCTGAAATAAGCTCTGGAGCTCTCCAAACAGATCTCTCAAGTGAAGGAAACCTCCCTCCAATGAGAAACTAGCTTAGAAGCCGGGATTTCAATCCCTTCCACTGTTGCAACCAACAACACTACACAATCTCCGGCAAAGTTGTGCTGATGAAGATGGCTGAAGCTTGGCCTAAAAACCTGATGTGGAATGATGAATACAAACTCTCCCAATGAGCTCCTCAAAGGAAAGAGGTGGGATTCCCACTCGGGAACACCCAATGCTAAATAGCATTGTAGCTTTGCTAAGTAGCAAAGCAGTAACAATTCTTGGCAGCCAAGAATAATAATCTACAACATGATGAATAATTCTGCCATCCTCTTCCTTAAATAAGATACGATTCTTCTTTCCCTTGGCCCCACTCACTTAGGTTACTTCCAACCCAAGTTACATTTCCCTCCAAAATTGCGTTATCCATCCTAGGATTCCTCCTCCACTAAATCTGCATTGTTGACTTAGTCAAAGCAACTTCAATTTAACCCTGTTCACACATGGAGGTGTCCTATTAAGCTAGAAAGAGTGTCTCCTTTCACACTTGGAGTGTTTTTATCCTCCATAGGAGACTTATGGGCTTTTCTACCCATTTATTTACCAGCTACAATTGCTGCTAACTCTAATGTTCCATTTAGCTTGGAAGCTAAAATTTTGGGAACATTGCAGTCATCTGATGCAGGAGCATCAAGGGTATTTTTTATTTGTAAATATGTTAGAAAAGGGGGTGTGACAATTTTCAATATTTTATTTAATTAATTTGTTATTTTAAATAAAATAGGAGAAGGTGAGGATTTTGTAAATATCCTTTTATTAATAGAAGGATATGAGAGAATTTGGTTAAGGATATGAAGGGATAAGATTCTAGATAATAGGGTTTGTTGAGATATTCTAGTGGTGTTGAGATATTAAAGGATTGAGCATTTAATTAGTTCATTTTTAAATTATTATAACGGAAATTATTGAAGCCTCGAAAGGCAGAGTGTGGTGGAGTGTGTGTAGAGAGTGAGAGGTTTTGCTTCAAAACCTTGGGTAGCTTTGTAAAGGGCCATGGGTGCATATCTGGCCATGAATAGAAGTTTTTGTAATTCTTGTTTTTATATCAATGTAGATTTTGACTTTTGAGCACATTGTTGAGTTCGATGTTGTATACGTTTGGTTTTAATAACCTTGGTGTTGTGACTCTGCACATGAGCTGAAAGAGTCGATGTTATTAATTGCCAGAGGAAAACTGTGTGTGTTGAATGAATCGATTGCTTTTATTTTTGATCGGTAGTGAGGGCGCACGGTAGTCATAAAGCTGCATGAAATTACATTGAAAATCAATGCAGAATTAAATATACATTGTGTGAAGCTTGAGGACAGAGTTCTGTTTTAATATTAACGCATAGTTCTGGTTTAATCCTGTCAATTGAAACAGATTTTTTTTGACCGGACATTCTGTCACTTGGCAAATGAAATGAAGGATCGACTGTGAGGCAATATAAATTACTTGGAAGTGAATTCTGAATGTGGATGCATTGAATGCTAAAGTCCACGTGTAGCCTGGAGATGTAGTGGTAAGTCGTGGTTTACTGTTCTTTGGCTTTTGATTAAATCTGCACTTTATAGTGAAGAATGTAGCGTGAAGCATGAAGGTGCAGGTTTTATTCAACAAAATACATGCATTTAATACAGAAATGGGAGATCGATTGAAGGAATGAGCATCTGTGCCATTGGCTCGCCTGCTTTATTGGTCTCTGTTCTGCATCAGAAGCGTGTTGAAGGGCTGTATGTTGAGCAGAGGAAACATTTTTCTCTGAGACGAAATTGTGGTAATTGGCAGCGATCGTGTTACATATTGTATCTGCGTTTGCAAAGACAGTGATTGATATAAGTTGAGTTGAATGGTTCGATTCATAGGAATCGACATCAGTTCTTAAATCGATGTTGGGTTTATCAATTGCCTTAGTATGAAGGTTAAATTCAATTGAAATTTTCTATCAGAATTTGTTCCAGGTTTAGACGCAAATGAAATTGTGATGATTTGTAAAAAGTACGTGTTGTAGTTGACTTGGAACCTCAGTCTCTGAGGAAAACGCAGAGACATTCAGATGCAAACTTATGATAAACAGGTATGTTTTATGACAATGGTCTTTTGAAATAGATAAATCTCATGAGTCAAATAGTTCGATTGTTGAGATCCAGAATCTGAAGGGCGCAGTCTAGAATGAGTAAGATATAAGTTATAACGCATGAAAATGATTTCCAGACACAGTCTTAATATATGGGCGCCTTTGTTTAAGGAGATTGTTTGAAAATCCGTGTTGTAAAACCATATATGCAGGTTGCTGAAATGGAAAACTTTGAGCTGTTTGTTAATGAAAACTTTGAGCTGTTTGTTGTTTGGGATTTAAACTAAATAGGTTAGTGGACAGACATATGAGAATTAAGCATCGGAGTTTAAAGGTAAGGGTGCACTCTTTAATTGAATCCAGCCATGATATTTTGAGATTGTTTATGGGAATGTCCGAATGAAGAGTTTCAAGATTTGAATCTGGGATGAAAGTGTTTAATTGAGGATTAGAAATGCAGTTTATAATTTGGGTATGATGTGTATAAACACATGTAAATGGTGGTTATTTGAATTACTATAGTGTGAATTGCCAAGTCAAGCTTTTAAAACATAAGTGAATTGAATACAGTGACATGTGAATGTTGATGTTTTAATGAACATGATGAATGGGAGATATTGGGATTGAGTATGGGGGCATTCAAAGTTATGATTGAAGTTAAATTGAAAGAGAACTTCCGCATTAAGAGTAGAAAGAAATTTACCAGCTAATGAGGGTTTTATTGGGTATTACTGAGATGTATTTTGTCATACATAATTGAAGATGGAGATCCTGGGTATTGCAGGCTAGCCCTGCATCATTTTGGTATCAGAGCTTGGCTCTGAATGAAAGTTTCTTGAAAAGCGTTGAAGACTGAATTTAAATCAAATCATGTGTGAAGAGATGTGTATGCAGGTAAGGGAGATCAGATTCTAATCTGACAGTCAAGCAACCAGAGTACAGCTGGGAGAATGGAGAAGAACAATTAAGTTCTTAGAGGCAGGTAAAGCAGAGATTGCAGAGACAGAAAGAATCAACAGCGATGATGAGGAATGAAAATTCACTTGGATCGTGCAGGTATTGTGTTTGTTTAATTTTGATTTGAGTTTTACTGACAAAGAAATGGAATGAGAATTGATGGTTGCAGCAAAGGAGATCAAGGGGTATTAATGAAAGAAGTTGTTAATGATTTCTGAGTGGAAGAAACTTAGAAAAGAAGGAATTATTGTTGACAGCTGAAGTTTGCCAGATAAAACCAGAAGATTGGAAGAGAGGATCATATTTTAAAATCTGATTGACAGTAGTTGAATATCGAGAAGTTGACAGAGGAAGCATAAAGATTTGCTGAAACAGATTTGCAAGAATGATGAGATTCTGAAGGTAATTGAAGTGCAGGTGAATGGAAGGACAAGATCAGACGAGATCTTGGAGGTAAGATGATATGATTTTATTTGGATAGAATATTGTAGTCTTTGCATTGAAGTATTATTGCAACTCCCAAAAGGAAATGTGATTAGAATTGCTAACAGATAAAGGAAGCTGGTGAAAGTTTCTAAGTGAAAACATAGATGTGGCAGAACCTTGGGGGATTCCAATAGATATTGGAAAAGGAGTGTGTTCTTAGAACATGCAGATGAGTTGAAGCCCAGGAAGAGCAAAGAGAAGTGCTCAAAGGAGGTTCCGGAGATTGAGAACCAATTGCTTGCCAAAAGACTAAGTGAGGAGAGCTTGGTGAGGTAAGTGGCGGCAGGACAGGACTTGCTGCTGAAGAGGCTTTAGTGCAACTCATAGTAAAGTGAGTGAGGAACTCATAGAGATGGAAAGGATGATGACTAGTGACAGTCGTAACAGAGGTTCTGAAATCAACCACAACAGAGGACAAAAGAAGAAGGATGCCAAGGCAATTGGCATACAGAGACAGTTAAGCAAAGAGGAATATGAGAGGGAGAAGGCTGAGATAGTAGTTCAGCTTGAGGTGTTAATGGAGATGTTGCAAAGAAATGAAGTAGACCAGAAGCATGGTTATGTCATGAGAAAGAAGCTGAAATGGCAGAGGCTACAAGAGAAGAGGAATCATCAGGTGAATATGCAGTTGATAAAGGAACTAAGGGAACTTGAACAGGTTATAGATGCCAGACAGAGGATAGAGAAGCTCGAAAGAGTTGAGCTACAGCAAAATGAAGATGTTGAAGAAGATGTTGAAGTTTCGATATGTTACCCAGAGAGTGGACCATTACTTTTTGAAAGTGATGAAGAACTAGAGGAGTTAAATCATATGAATGATTCGAAGCAGCCCGAAGACTTGATGACTGAAGCATCAAATAAGACCGTAAGGTCTTGTGATTTTAAAACTAATGATTTGTGTGTGATTGCAGGTTTGGAAGAAGATAGGCAGTCTTTTGAAGTTGTCAAAGAGTACCTTCCAGAAGATGAAATTTTTGAAGTAGAATATGATAAAGAGGATGGGAAAGAATCAGTTCACTACAGTGGACAAATGCTGGAAGACATCAGTGAAATAGCTGATGAGAAGGGGAGACTAGCTGACAGTCTCAAGAGTTCTTTGAGTTTGGATCAGCATACTGATATGCTGACAGAAGAAGAGAAATCAACGCAACATACTGAAGTGTTGCTAAAGGGAAAAGAGGTACAGAGGCCTTATATTTTTTATTATAATGATTGTCTTATAATTGAAGAAGTTGTTGCAGACGCTGGAACATATTTGACACAGGTGGATAGCCAAATGGAAGAAGAAGAGAAAGAACATCTACTGAAGGATGTTAAGGATAGATTGCTGAAGAAGGATGACAAAGCAGTTGTCATAAATAATAATCAAGAAGAAATTGACAGATGCAGAAAACAGAGGCAAGAAATTGTTCTAAAAGACAATGTAGCAGTAGCAGAAAAGGTGCAAAACAACAGTAAGGGTGAAAAGGAAGCGATCAAAACAAGTGAAGAACAAGTAAGAATGAGAGTTCAACAATCAAGAGATGGAAACAATCAGCAGACAGAGGACATACTGGATAGAGAAATTGAGTTGATAAGGAGGTTAATGATAAAAACATCCCAGAGAAAGACAGCCGAAAGAAAGAAAAGGAGAGACAACAAGAGAAAGACTGTATCAGACTTGGAAGGCAGAGCAAGTGGAGCACTACAACACAAAATATGGAAGCCTGGAGGACAACAGCAGATAACAACAGCAGTAAAGCAATTGACAAGCAAGGAAAGATTACAAAATAAAATTTGGGATCCAGGAGGAAATAATTATCCAGACTTATGACCAGGTGGTCATGAATTTTCTTACATGGGGAGTCTGATGCAGGAGCATCAAGGGTATTTTTTATTTGTAAATATGTTAGAAAAGGGGGTGTGACAATTTTTAATATTTTATTTAATTAATTTGTTATTTTAAATAAAATAGGAGAAAGTGAGGATTTTGTAAATATCCTTTTATTAATTAAACGGATATAAGAGAATTTGGTTAGTTAAGGATATGAAGGGATAAGATTCTAGATAATAGGATTTGTTGAGATATTCTAGTGGTGTTGAGATATTAAGGGGATTGAGCATTTAATTAGTTCATTTTTAAAAATTGTATAAATTCATCAAGCCTCAAAGGCATGAGAAGTGTGAGTGAGTGTGTGTAGAGAGTGAGAGGTTTTCTGCTTCAAAACCTTTGGGCAGTTTTGTAAAAGGGCCATAGATTTGCATATCTGGCCATGAATAGAAGTTTTTGTAATTCTTGTTTTTATATCAATGTAGATTTTGACTTTTGAGCACATTGTTGAGTTCGATGTTGTATACGTTTGGTTTTAATAACCTTGGTGTTGTGACTCTGCACATGAGCTGAAAGAGTTGATGTTATTAATTTCCAGAGGAAAACTGTGTGTGTTGAATGAATCGATTGCTTTTATTTTTGATCGGTAGTGAGGGCGCACGGTAGTCATAAAGCTGCATGAAATTACATTGAAAATCAATGCAGAATTAAATATACATTGTGTGAATCTTGAGGACAGAGTTCTGTTTTAATATTAACGCATAGTTCTGGTTTAATCCTGTCAATTGAAACAGATTTTTTTTGACCGGACGTTCTGTCACTTGGCAAATGAAATGAAGGATCGACTGTGAGGCGGTATAAATTACTTGGAAGTGAATTCTGAATGTGGATGCGTTGAATGCTAAAGTCCACGTGTAGCCTGGAGATGTAGTGGTAAGTCGTGGTTTACTGTTCTTTGGCTTTTGATTAAATCTGCACTTTATAGTGAAGAATGTAGCGTGAAGCATGAAGGCGCAGGTTTTATTCAACAAAATACATGCAGTTAATACAGAAATGGGAGATCGATTGAAGGAATGAGCATCTGCGCCATTGGCTCTCCTGCTTTATTGGTCTCTGTTCTGCATCAGAAGCGTGTTGAAGGGCTGTATGTTGAGCATAGGAAACATTTTTCTCTGAGACGAAATTGTGGTAATTGGCAGCGATCGTGTTACACATTGTATCTGCGTTTGCAAAGACAGTGATTGATATAAGTTGAGTTGAATGGTTCGATTCATAGGAATCGACATCAGTTCTTAAATCGATGTTGGGTTTATCAATTGCCTTAGTATGAAGGTTAAATTCAATTGAAATTTGCTATCAGAATTTGTTCCAGGTTTGGACGCAAATGAAATTGTGATGATTTGTAAAAAGTGCGTGTTGTAGTTGACTTGGAACCTCAGTCTCTGAGGAAAACGCAGAGACATTCAGATGCAAACTTATGATAAACAGGTATGTTTTATGACAATGGTCTTTTGAAATAGATAAATCTCATGAGTCGAATAGTTCGATTGTTGAGATCCAGAATCTGAAGGGCGCAGTCTAGAATGAGTAATATATAAGTTATAACGCATGAAAATGATTGCCAGACACAGTCTTAATATATGGGCGCCTTTGTTTAAGGAGATTGTTTGAAAATCCGTGTTGTAAAACCATATATGCAGGTTGCTGAAATGGAAAACTTTGAGTTGTTTGTTAATGAAAACTTCGAGCTGTTTGTTGTTTGGGATTTAAACTAAATAGGTTAGTGGACAGACATATGAGAATTAAGCATCGGAGTTTAAAGGTAAGGGCGCACTCTTTAATTGAATCCAGCCATAATATTTTGAGATTGTTTATGGGAATGTCCGAATGAAGAGTTTCAAGATTTGAATTTGGGATGAAACTGTTTAATTGAGGATTAGAAATGCAGTTTATAATTTGGGGATGATGTGTATAAACACATGTAAATGGTGGTTATTTGAATTACTATAGTGTGAATTGCCAAGTCAAGCTTTTAAAACATAAGTGAATTGAATACAGTGACATGTGAATGTTGATGTTTTAATGAACATGATGAATGGGAGATATTGGGATTGAGTATGGGGGCATTCAAAGTTATGATTGAAGTTAAATTAAAAGAGAACTTCCGCATTGAGAGTAGAAAGAAATTTACCAGCTAATGAGGGTTTTGTTGGGTATTACTGAGATGTATTTTGTCATACATAATTGAAGATGGAGATCCTGGGTATTGCAGGCTAGCCCTGCATCATCATCCCCTCCAAAATCTTTTCTTGTCCTCAAGAAAATTCATAAGGAGAGAAAAATATCTCTCCTCCTCCTCATGTGGCCTCTCATAAATAGCCTCCATCACTGCATCAAGAAAATCTGCAAATAAACTGTCATCCAATTCTCCATCCCAAGTGTGCAAAACCAAAGTGTCTGCATCAATCAAAGGTGGAAAGTGTGAATGGAAACCTGCCAGCTATCTCATGGCCTCCACAAAGTAGGGGTGATGACCAGCATGGTGCATGAGTGTCTCCCTCACCCATGCTATCATCCAAATGAAGTGAGTCACCCTCCAACATGGTAACTCATGAAAAGTCTCCTCCACCTTGTGCTCCTGAAATGAAGGTGGGTTGAATGAATGTACATGATAGGCAAGAGGGCATATCCCATGTTCTCCTCCTCTCCACTCATGATAAGTGTAGAGGGCATGCTAATCTTGGGCTGAAACATGATTTCCCTCCAATGGCAAGAAGAAGATTGAGCCTCCAAATACTCTTCCTCCAAAATCATGAGTCATGCCAACCCTGTTGAATCTTTAATTAAACTGAGAGGGGGGGGTGAATCAGTTTAATACATACATAAGCTTTTTTAAAATTTTCACCAAACTTATTTACAGCTTAATTTGTGAACAGTCTTAAAATGTTGCAGCCAATATTAAATTAATGTGACACCATACTTATGTTGAGAGCAGCAAACAATTAAGCGGATTGAAAGAATCACATCAACACATAAGAAACACACACAGAGATAGAAGATGTAAGTGGAAACCCATAAAGGGAGAAAACCACATCTTATTATTTTTGTGATGTAAAGGCAAGCTCCAACTCCCTCTCACCACTGTTTTTTGCAGGCACCAACCTACAGGAGGCTCTATCCTCAATTCTGCAAGCTTCAACTTGCAAGGAAGCACCAACTCCCTTCAATTTTCTGCAGGCACCAACCTACAGGAGGCTCCAACCTCAGTCAGCTACAACTGACAGCTATCAAGCTACAACTTGATAGGGAAGCTCCAACTTCATCAGTTTATCAAACTGAATGTTTGTTGATTTACCTCAGATATCAACTCTGTTCTGTAGCTTCTCTTTCTGCTCTTCTTTTCTTAATATTCTCTGCCTCACTCTTCTGTATTCTGCCTTCTCTATATTTATTCTCTCTCTCCTTGTATATCTAAATGATATTATTTATAAGAATTTTCTTGTGACTGTTAGCATTCCTCAAAGAATTTGGAATGAACAGCCATACCTCTTCGCTTTCTTCCTTTTCATTTCTTTCCAGCTCACTCAAAAAAAAATGTAACTGTAGGTGCTTATTTTAATATTACAGTGGGATCTCTGTTTTTCCTCCGGAGACTTGCCAATGCATCACAACAATATAAATCAATTAAAAATATTTACATTTAATTACAATGAGAGTTCCAGCTCACTCATACAGCCTTTTGGATCTCTGCGCATTTGTCTTTTCTTTGACTGTGCTTTATCTCTTTTCAGCTCTGTTTGCTTTTCTATCCTCTGCTTAGGTGTAACTGCTGCCTTTTAAATCTGGGCATATCCCAACGTCTTTCATACAATAAGTGTCTTGTTGATGTGGAAGTTCTGCAAGTGGAACGGACATATATCACAATCGTTTTATATTAATAATCGCCCTCCCGTTAAGATGAGGCATATACATATAGCCCACGGACCACGCGACCCATCATTAATACCACCACAACAATGTTATATATATATATATATATATATATCTATATATATATATATATATATATATATATATATATATATATATATATATATAACAACGCACTTTCATATATACATATAAGTAATTTCAACTCTCGGCATACATACAAACTTCCTTTTTAAATCAATTCTCAGCGTGATATAATGAAGACTTTTTAAACATATAAGAACTCCTTTTGGGCCCACTTGACACGCTTCCCAATGCAATGAGTCTCCTCCGATTGCAATTGATCGCTCCTGCTCCGATTGCGATTAATCGCAATCGCACCTTGCGTTTGCATGTTCCTTTGCCAACTCTAACTCCGATGCGATTAGGTTGTTCCGATGCGATCATGCCGGACTTCAAATACTTGTTACTTATGGTTTATAAGCCCATCGGGTCCGGGCTTCAATCGCAATCACAAGTTTTGGTTTATACATTCCGCTGCCCTTATAATCTCCGATGCGATTGGGTTGTTCCGATGCGATTGGGTTAGGGGTCCCACCATACATTACTTTGGTTATTTGTTTAACATAAAGTGCTCCATAATATATACCTTGGACCTTTGGTTATATGCTCCAGGCTTCATCGCACTCGCAAGTTCTCTGTTTATTTAGGTTCCGAGACTTATCAATTGTAGTTTATAGACCCATCGGGTCCGAACTCACATCGCAATCGCAACTTTCTGTTGGTTACATGTTCTGATGCCCTTGCGATCTCCGATTGCTATTGGTGAGGGGTCCCACCGTATAAAGCTTGGTTCTTATAATAAAGCACTCCACTTATATAACTGATATATATGTATACTTTGCCAATGGGTTATGCGATTCCTTAAATACGTTTTGTATATATATATATATACTTTGCCGCTGGAGTTAAGCGATTCCCGGAATAATATTTGTGTTATATTAAATGTATAACGCTGGTTGGAGTGTGCGATTCCCGAAATATGGTTTTGTATTATATGCATTACATTGCCGCTGGAGTTAAGCGATTCTCGGAATTATTTGTAGCGATTCTCGGAATAAAATTTGTGTCTCTGCAATAACAGCTGTGTCTCTGCCTCTGTCTCTACTGCTCGACCGTTTCGTTGTGCCTCTGTATTCAACTGTTATAATTTTAGCCTGTCTCCTTTGCCCGTTTCTACTTCAGCGCTGCTCGACCTCTGCCTCTGCCTTCTGCTGTAGATATTCCCTGCTGCTATTTTTTGCCTTCTTTTCCATCAATGACAATATTTCTAACAGTCTCCCCCTTTGGCATTGATGGCAATACACTTCCTCTGTTTTCCTGTTAGAATCCTTTCTGCTGTTGCTCGCTCTTTCTCCCCCTTTGACATCAATGGCAAAGGACGATGCCTCATTTCTCCGTATAGGCTCTATCGTTGCATTTCCTTTCTTTGATTTGTGTTTAGACCACCATTTTTGACTTTGTACCCTGCTGCTCCAATCTGTTGTTCAGGACTTGTTGAGATAACACTTTAAGGATTATTGAACTTGAATATACGTTTTGTCTCTGTCTGATATAGTGAGCCAATATATGTTTTATAGCTGTGTTTCATCTGTAGTGCCTGTTGTTTGTAATTTGTGCTAGATTGCAGACAAGGATGATGCACTTAACGACTGAAAGGTCCTTGTTGCTGTTGTAAACAATGAATCAAACCAGAGCTTACAGCTCATTGTAAGAATGGGCAATATGTTTCAATATTAGAAGCCAACTGACTTTCCTTTTTTTATAATGTGTTGTCAAAAAAAACCCTTCAATGTTTTGGTCAGTTTTACTTGTCAACCATGCAGTTTTATTTAGATGGTAAACACAGTTATTCCTTTATTCTTCAGATATTTTGACTATTCTATCAGAGTGAATTTCCGCAAAAGCATATTCAAGATGTTTGATTGAAAACTCAGCAAGCAGCCTTCGCACAGTTTTGTAACTGATATTAAGAAAAATGGCCTTGGAGATATACATGTACCGACTTCAGGAAGGCATGTAATTTTATATATAGAAGAAGATATTGCTTCAACGCTCAATATACTACTTTAGGTGTAAGCAATTTAATGTTATTTTTTCTCTGCTACTGACCTTTTTCATGCTGAATGTTGATAATACTGAGAATATTATCTTATAGCTCTTTGATCCTGTGGACCTGTTTTATGCTTCCCTTGCCTAGTTAACCTTCCCTTGGGAATGATATTTTTGTTTCTGTTCTCCCCCTGAAACTGTACTTTCTCTTCATATTAGAGAGTAGCATCTACTGATACTACCCCTAGTCTGTCTCTCAAATATTCGAATGGTTCTCTGGCAAGAGGTTTAGTAAATATATCTGTTGTCTGTTATTTTGTTGGTACATACTCCAGTTTTACTATCTTCAGAGCCACTTGTTCTCGTAGAAAATGATACTTGATTGGAATATGTTTAGTTTTTGAGTGAAGTACAGGATTTTTAGATATACGTATAGCACTTGTATTATCACATTTAATTGAGATAGGTTCATCAATGCTTACCTTCATGTCTTGAAGAGTTTGCTTCATCCACATGACTTGTGTACAACATGCTGCTGCTGCTATATATTCTGCTTCTGCTGTAGACAGAGAGATAGATGTTTGTTTCTTGCTTAACCATGCCACCAGAATTTTTCCTAGATAGAAAGCACCTCCACTTGTAATTTTCCTGTCATCCACACAACTGGCCCAATCTGCATCTGTGTATGCTGTCAAAGTGAGGTTTTTTCCTTTAGGATACCAAAGCCCATACTGTGTAGTTCCTTGTAGATATCTGAATATTCTTTTGACTGCAAGAAGGTGATTTTGTTTAGGCGCTGCTTGATATCTAGCCACTAGTCCTACTGCTAGCATGATGTCTGGTCTTGATGCTGTCAAATACATCAGGCTTCCTATCATGGATCTATAGAGTTTTTGATCTACATCTGCAGACCCATCATCAGCACACAGCTTGCATCCCATGATCATGGGGGTAGTCACAGGTTTGCAGTCCTCCATTTTGAATCTTTTCAGCATTTCTTTTAAGTATTTTTCTTGAGAGATGAATGTGCCTGTGTTCTTTTGCTGAATTTGCAGTCCCAAGTAGAAACTGAGCTCTCCAATCATAGAAATTTCAAACTCTGTTTTCATCTCATCAGCAAACCCTTTTGCTAATTCATCTCTGTTGCTTCCAAACATAATGTCATCAACATATACTACAACAATCAGGAGTTCATCTTCATGGGCTTTTATGTATAGATTGTTGTCTACTCCACCTCTCTTAAAACCTTGTTTTTGCAAATATTTATCTAGCCTTGAGTACCAAGCACGAGGAGCCTGTTTTAGTCCATATAGGGCCTTCTTCAGTCTGCACACATAGTTTTCTTTGTCTGTCAATGAGAAGCCTTTTGGTTGTTCCATGTAGACTTCTTCTTCTAAGTCTCCATTCAGAAATGTAGATTTTACATCCATTTGATATACTTTGAAGTTTTGGTAGCATCCAAATGCCAAAAACATTCTGATAGCTTCCATTCTGGCTACAGGGGCAAATGTTTCATCGTAATCCAGTCCTTCAATTTGTGAGTGTCCCTTACAGACAAGTCTGGCTTTATTCCTGATTACCTGTCCTTCTTCATTCATTTTGTTTTGAATACCCATTTTGAGCCTATTACATTTTTCTCAGTGGGTCTGAGCACTAGTTCCCAGGTATTATTTTTCTCAATTTGGTCCAATTCTTCATTCATAGCATTCACCCAAGACTTGTCCTTGCTGGCTTCTTCAAATTTCTTAGGCTCTATTTGTGACAACATGGCTATGTATACTTCTTCAGTTTGTTCAGTTAGCTGCCTTCTTGTTTAGACCCCTACTCTCTTGTCTCCAATGATTTGATCTTCAGGATGGTTCTTCTGAGTATATCTTGAGGGAGCTTTCAAGCTCAGCTTTGCATCTTCTATTGTCTTGCTAGTTTCATCATCATTCTGGTCTTCTTCTTCATGGTTGTCTGATGAACTGCAGCAGTCTGTATTTCTTGTATTGTTTGGAAGTTCTTCATCAAATCTCACATCAATACATTCAATTATTTTCCGAAGAGTCTTGTTGTAGCACCTGTACCCTTTACTTTTGGATGCATATCCTAGAAATATCCCTTCATCTGCTCTTGCATCAAACTTCCCAAGATTTTCATCATTATTCTTTATGTAACACTTGCTTCCAAAGATTCTAAAATGTTTAATTGAAGCAGTTTTCTCATGCCATAGTTCATAGGGAGTCTTGTCACTGCTTGGCCTTAAGTGGGCTTTGTTCAGAATATGCACTGCTGTGTGTACTGCTTCTGCCCAGAAGGTTTGTGGAATATTATTCTTCTGCATCATGGCTCTAGCTATTTGTTGAACAGATCTGTTTTGTCTCTCTGCTACTCCATTTTGCTGAGGTGTCCCTGCAATAGTAAATTGTTGTTTTATGCCATATTCATTGCATAGATCTGGAAAGTCATAATCTGTGAATTCACCTCCTCTGTCCGATCTAATGCATTTTAGCTTGCATCCTGTCTGATTTTCTGCTAATGCTTTGAATATTTTGAATTTGTCCAGAGCTTCCGATTTATTCTTGAGAAAAGCAACCCATGTCATTCTGGAGAAATCATCTATTATCAGCATGAAGTAAGATTCACCACTTGGTGTTTTAGTTCTTGCAGGTCCACACAGATCCATGTGCACAAGCTGAAGTGGTCTTCTTGTTGACAACTCCTCTTTGGCCTTAAAGGATGTCCGAGTCTGTTTACCCAATTGACAAGATTTGCATATGGTATTAGATGGCTTCTTTATTTCTGGCATGTATTTGACAGCTTTCTTCTTGCTTAGTCTAATGATGTGATCGAAGCTGAGATGTCCCAATATTTTATGCTATAACCATGACTCTTCTATTTTGCTAATATGACATGCTTCATCTTCCTCTTTCACAGTGTAAACATTACTCTATGTTCGAACTCCTTTGAGTAGAGTCTTACCTGTGGTTCTTGATCTGACTTCACAATCTTGTACCCTAAAGAGCACTTCACAGCCTTTGTCACACATCTGACTAACACTTAGTAAATTCGCTTTCAGCCCATCTACAAATAGTACATCTTGGGCCTTTCCTCTGCCATTGTCTATGCTGACCGATCCTTTTCCCTTGATTTTGCCTGATTTATCATTTCCAAAAGTAACATTACCAGATTTCTTTTCATCAAGAGTTATAAACTCGATTTTGTCTCCAGTCATGTGTTTTGAGCAGCCACTGTCCAGGTACCACTAGCTTTTCAGGTCTTGAGCAGTTAGATCTAAGTCACACTTATTCTCCTTCTTTATCCACTGGAGGCATCCTTTTGTTTGGTATCTTTTGTGAGTGGATGAATCACATCCTTTCAGAGGACATTTGGAAGGTATATGTCCAACTTGATTGCATATACAGCATTTGATCATAGTTTTTGCAGAATTGTGAGTATGAGCAAAATTTCTTTGATTCATATGCCTCCTTGAGGTGTTGAACATCAATATTTTTCCATACTTTCTACATTCAATAATTTTATGTCCAAATTCCTTACAATAAAAAAAATAACCATAAAAATTATTTGCATACCTGATATAAGGTTGTTTTCTCCATTTGTTGGTTTGAGACAGTCTCTTCACTGTTTGCATCTTTTGCAGGTTTGAATTACTCTTCCTTGCATAACAATATGCAGCAATGTGTCCCGGCTTGTGGCAGACATAACAGGTGGCATTCTTCATAGGAGGAAAGAATCTCCTTTGATGGCTTCCCAATTTGACATACTCAGGGGCATATGATTTTTTTTTCTGTCATCTTAGTATTTATTACATTATTTGTTACTAGAGATTTATTCTGATCTCTGTCATCCTTATTACATGTTTCTTCTTTTTTAGGAATTGTCTGGGCTGCTTCATCAGTCTTCTTTGCTTTTACAAAAATTATATTTTTGTTTTCCTTCTCTTTTCCTTTACTCGATTCTCCTTCATAGCCAATTCCTGTTTTTATCATTGGGGATCTTTGAGCAACCAGAATTTCATTCAACTTACTAGAGCTTGTTGTTTGAGAAGAGTTTATAAGCACTTTCCTTTGAGCATTTTCTAGTTTCTTCCTGAGACATACAATTTCTTATTCCAACTTCTCTTTTTCTCGAGTTTTATCCTTGATTTGCTGAAGTAACATGTCTTCTGTTTTCTTGGCTTCTTCAAGCTTTACCTTCAGCTGTATGAGGACTTTTGAATGTTGTTCTTCTTTCACATATTTGAGGAGGATCTCTTTTTGTTTTCTGCATTTTAGTTTGAGTCTGTCAATCTCCTCCAGTGCACTTCTTAGCTCCCCCTCAAGGTCGACTTCCCCTTCTTCTTGTTCATCTTCTAGTAGGAGTCCCTCAAGATCTTCTATGGCCATCAATAGAAATTCTAAGGTTCCTTCTTCACTTGAGGGTTCATCTGAATCTTCAGATGTACTGCTGTCTTGTTGAGCATAGAAGGATTTTCTGCTGAACTTCTTTCCCTTCTGCCAGTTCTTTGATTCATTTTTCTCTGACTCTTGAGCCTGATTCCTTGCTTTCTTGTGAGGACACTTAGCAGCATAGTGTCCAACTCTTCCACATTTAAAGCACTTGAAAGGAATTTTACCTTTGTATTTACCTGAGCCTCTATCCAGTTTCTTGACAAATTTTGCTTCTTCTTCATCTGAGCAAGAGCATATTTCTTCCTCTTCTTCTTTCTTCTTTTCTGTTTTAAAGGTTGCTTCCCTCGTACTTGGCTTCTTCTGTGGGAGCCTCATTTCATAGGATGTTAGATTTCCAAGTAGCTGGTTCATGGTCAAGGTCTCCCAATCAACTGTTTCTTCTATTGCAGACACCTTTGGATTAAACCTGGATGGAAGAGATCTTAGAATCTTTTGCACAATTATACTTTCAGGCATTTTTTTCTCCAAGAGCTTTCATATTGTTAATAATTTCTGCAGCTTTTAGGAAGAAACTGGCTATGTCTTTATCATCATTCATTTTTAAGTTCTCAAACTGGGTTCTATAGACTTGAAGTTTGGCAGTCTTTACTTTCTTGTCTCCCTCATGTATGTTCTCAAGAGTATCCCATATTTCTTTGGCAGAGTCTTTGTGCATTACTTTAATAAACTCTGCTTCACATAATCCATTCAAGATGGAATTCATGGATTTTGCGTTAGCCAAAAAATCTTGTTTTGTTTCTTTCTCTGTGTCAGTTGCCTTTGGGGCATATCCTAATTCCACTGCAGCCCATACTTCTATTCCTAGAGACATTATGTATGTCCTCATTATGATTTTCCAGAAAGCATAATTTTCACCAGTGAAGAAAGGGGCTTTGTTGGTTGAGCATCCTTCTTTACTAGCCATCTTGGGAACCTAGGATCTCCTTTCAGCTGTTATACTGGTACTAAGGAACCTGCTCTGATACCAATTGTTGAATCTTTAATTAAATTGAGAGAGGGGGGTGAATCAGTTTAATACATAAATAAGCTTTTTTAAAATTTTCACCAAACTTATTTACAGCTTAATTTGTGAACAGTCTTAAAATGTTGTAGCCAATATTAAATTAATGTGACACCATACTTATGTTGAGAGCAGCAAACAATTAAGCAGATTGAAAGAATCACATCAACACATAAGAAACACACACAGAGACAGCAGATGTAAGTGGAAACCCATAAAGGGAGAAAACCACATCTTATTATTGTTATGATGCAAAGGCAAGCTCCAACTCCCTCTCACCATTGTTTTCTGCAGGCACCAACCTACAGGAGGCTCTATCCTCAATTCTGCAAGCTTCAACTTGCAAGGAAGCACCAACTCCCTTCAATTTTCTGCAGGCACCAACCTACAGGAGGCTCCAACCTCAGTCAGCTACAACTGACAGCTATCAAGCTGCAACTTGATAGGGAAGCTCCAACTTCCTCATTTTATCAAACTGAATGTTTGTTGATTCACCTCAGATATCAACTCTGTTTTGTAGCTTCTCTTTCTGCTCTTCTTTTCTTAATATTCTCTGCCTCACTCTTCTGTATTATACCTTCTCTATATTTATTCTCTCTCTCCTTGTATATCTAGTTGATATTATTTATAAGAATTTTCTTGTGACTATTAGCATTCCTCAAAGAATTTGGAATGAACAGCCATACCTCTTTGCTTTCTTCCTTTTCATTTCTTTCCATCTCACTCAAAAAAAAATGTAACTGTAGGTGCTTATTTTAATATTACAATGGGATCTTTGTTTTTCCTCCGGAGGCTTGCCAATGCATCACAACAATATAAATCAATTAAAAATATTTACATTTAATTACAATGAGAGCTCCAGCTCACTCATACAGCCTTTTGGATCTCTGCGCATTTGTCTTTTCTTTGACTGTGCTTTATCTCTTTTCAGCTCTGTTTTCTTTTTTGTCCTCTGCTAAGGTGTAACTGTTGCCTTTTAAATCTAGGCATTTTCCAATGTCTTTCATACAATAAGTGTCTTGTTGATGTGGAAGTTCCGCAAGCGGAACATACATACATCGCAATTGTTTTATACAAAGAATCGCCCTCCACCTTGAGCCGAGGCATATACATAAAACCCATGGACCACGCGGCATACTTTAATACCACCGCAACAATGTTATATATATATATATATATATATATATATAACAACGCACTTTCATATATACATATAAGTAATTTCAACTCTCGGCATACATACAAACTTCCTTTTTAAATCAATTCTCAGCGTGATATAATGAAGACTTTTTAAACATATAAGAACTCTTTTTGGGCCCACTTGACACGCTTCCCAATGCAATGAGTCTCCTTCTATTGCAATTGATCGCTCCTGCTCTGATTGCGATTAATTGCAATCGCACCTTGCGTTTGCATGTTCCTTTGCCAACTCTAACTCCGATGCGATTAGGTTGTTCCGATGCGATCATGTCGGACTTCAAATACTTGTTACTTATGGTTTATAAGCCCATCGGGTCTGGGCTTCAATCGCAATCACAAGTTTTGGTTTATACATTTCGCTGCCCTTATAATCTCCAATGAGATTAGGTTGTTCCGATGCGATTGGGTTAGGGGTCCCACCATATATTACTTTGGTTATTTGTTTAACATAAAGCGCTCCATAATATATACCTTGGACCATTGGTTATATGCTTCGGGCTTCATCGCACTCGCAAGTTCTCTGTTTATTTAAGTTCCGAGACTTATCAATTGCAGTTTATAGACCCATCGGGTCCAAACTCACATCGCAATCGCAACTTTCTGTTGGTTACATGTTCCGCTGCCCTTGCGATCTCCGATTGCGATTGGTGAGGGATCCCACCGTATAAAGCTTGGTTCTTATAATAAAGCGCTCCACTTATATAACTAATATATATGTATACTTTGCCAATGGGTTATGCGATTCCTGAAATATGTTTTGTATATATATATATATATATATATATACTTTTCCGCTGGAGTTAAGCGATTCCCGGAATAATATTTGTATTATATTAAATGTATAACGCTGATTGGAGTGTGCGATTCCCGGAATATGGTTATGTATTATATGCATTACATTGCCGCTGGAGTTAAGCGATTCCCAGAATTATTTATAATTATATATATATATATATCCCCCGGCTGAGGTAGCGATTCTCGGAATAACAGCTGTGTCTCTGCCTCTGTCTCTACTACTCGACCGTTTCACTGTGCCTCTATATTCGACTGTTATAATTTTAGCTTGTCTCCTTTGCCTGTTTCTGCTTCAGCGCTGCTCGATCTCTGCCTCTGCCTTCTACTGTAGATATTCCTTGTTGCTGTTTTTTGCCTTCTTTGCCATCAATGACAATATTTCTAACAAAACCATTCCATTCAAGAGGAATGGCACATCATCACCACATGGCATCCAAATCAGAAAATGGATGAAGGTTATGTGCAATTTTGGATGGTACCAAAGGTTCTTCAAGTGGATATTGCGTAGTCTCCCCAACTGCTGCTTGAGAATATCATGCGGAAAGTGTTCCTGCAACAAGTTACAAATTGGATATGTATGTTCTCCCAACATGGGAAAGTAGGCATCAATGTCTATCAGTTGTACATAGATAAAATGACAATACACTTTCCCAAATTCATGTATATATGGGCTACTATAATCATAAACATTGGCCCTAAAGTGACCATGAAACCCAAAAATACTCTTGCTCTTTTGAGGAGCAATGCACTGTTCAAACATGGTGGGAAAGTATAAATACTCAATGGAGTAATCAACAAGTACAGAAATGCATTTCCTACCATACATAGTGAATAGGCTAAAAGTGAGGTCCATTTATAAGCTCCCCCATGAGGATTCCCTCACAAAAATCTGCATGAAGAAGGGATACACATACTCTTTGGAACACTCCATCAATAAGAACACACTCCTATGTGACAGCGCTGTAGGACTTAAGAATAAGGCTCCATGACTTCTCCCTTTGACATTCCACATGCCAAATCCATCCACCATTATGATGCTATGTGAGAAGATCATCGTCCAGCATGGAAGTCTCTCATGATCCTCCAATACTGAAGGGTAGCCTCCTTGCACCATGAATGTGCCTTTCTTCTCTTCAAAAATGTCATGAAAAGTATGGGAAGAATTTTTCCCATACTCTCCCAAGTGCAACCATAGCAACAATAACCTTTGTTTTTGCCTCATATCTCCCTCATACAAGCTTCCTTTGAACAAAAACACATCAGCAATACATGGAAGCAAGATACAATAAAAACAAGTTGCCAATTGACAACCGGAGAGTGAATCATGGTCCCTCTCATGGAACCAGTGCAGTGCATCCTTGGCCTGCATCAAAATAAGAAATAAAAAAGTTCTTTTCCAGCCACTTGTTTGCTGCCATATTCATGTCATAAGATGAAAACATGAAGTTACAATATGGTGTCATTAGTGCACACCAAGAGACATATGGCTTCCCCCACAACTCATCAAAAGGATAGCCAAAATCAAGGCTACAAGTAGTTGCAAGTACATCATCATATAATATACAAGAAGAGATGATTCTTCTTGTTACATCATGCTACTCAAATAAGGGAAATAAGTACAATACAAAACATAAAATGATACCTCCTCCATTATGTATTTGAGGTCTTGAGCTGAAATGGCTCAACTAGAAATTCTTCTTCACTCCCAATGAGTACGAAGGTGGATGTGACATCCTCTCTATCACCATCCGAGCTATGCATCTCTCCATATGCCGATATATTTCATGCTGGATGCCCTCCCAAGTGAACTCCTCCATCAACTGGAAATATGCAACAAGTGCATAGAAGATAAGTCCTCATGTGCTGCATGTAGTAGCTTCTCCTTGAGACTAGAAGATCTAGTCAAGAAGATCCTGCCATAGGAATAGATGACCACATCATCCACCATGTATCTGTCATCTCCATCCGGGTCATCAAGAATCATGCATGCACCAAGATCCTTGGAGTACTCCACCAAAAGCTGAGATCTCCAATAAGGATCAATCCTCCTCAAAGACACCGCTGGTGATCTGGCATGTGAAGCTCCACTCATGCTGCTGCCTATTAATTTGACATCCCCCATGCCAAATTTCTCCTCCAAACTCTTCACCTCTCCAAAATCCAAGAGTGGTGAACCCAAAGACAAGATATCTCTTATCAACTGAAGATCAGGTGGCCTCCCAGGTGGAATGCCTCCATGTAGTGAGACATCAATGTCAAGAGTAGACTGCATATATGATTGGGAAACCTTGCCCTTTCCCTCACTGCGCAAATTAGTCTGCCTCTTCCTTGCATTAGCCTTCTGAAACAAAGAAGGGTGTGTGCTTCTCATCAACTGATGTTGTTCTTCCTCCCTTCCTTCTCCTTCCAGCTGCAATGTTGCACAATCATGCTACTCACTGATTGTGCTTGGACCTCTATGTATGAGATCCTGGGGAACTTCTTGCATAGATACAAGAATCCCTCTTGTGGGAGCATGTGCTCCTCCCTCCTTTGCATGAGGCACTGGATGTGCTCTAGATGTTCCCCTTTCTTCTTCATCAATGTGTGTAGGCGACATCTCAATAATTGGATCCCTTTGTGAAAAGGTGATCCCCATGCCCTTTGGTTCAAGAATATGAACTGGAAGTGTTGCTTCCGGAAATGTGCAATGCAAGACATCAACTTCTCCCATGGTTTTCTGAAATGGAGTTTCTCCCATCACATGAAAGGGTTTTTTTTTCTCTAGTTTTCCTTGCTCATGTGTCTTAGGAAGTTTTTCACCAAACCTCTCCATCAATGTTTTTATGAATCTTGCATAAGAGAAAGTATTGGCATTTTTAAGGAACAAGATTCAAAAATCCACCATGCATGAGCCTTACCTCTGAAATGCAACGCTGCAACTCTGATAGCTTCATCTTCGGAAATATGGTGCAGCTGCAAATAGGAGTTTAGCTCCTTCACCCAAGCTCCAACTGAACATGTAGGTAATCCGGCAAAAGTAGATAGAAGAAATCTATCTACATCCTGCTGCTGGCTCTTCTCCATCTAGATCTTGCAAAACTCTTGGAAATCAGTATGATCTCTAAACCTTTCAGTTTGAGATTCATACTCCCACAAAAAATCACTAAGAGACATTCTCTTAGGCATTCTTCCTCCTCCCATCCATCCCAGGATAGCTCTGGGCATTTGACTGCGCTGTGCATCATGGAGTGCAACTGCATGCTCACACTCACCATGTGAAAATCTAGATTCAGCTCTAGAATCAACCTCCTTTGGAGATTTCATCTCCAATCTCATCTTCTTCAGCTCTCCTTGAAAGCTCTTCATAGATTTTGGAAGAAGATTTGTAATATTGTCTTCCATTCTTCTTGCACATACTGAAGCTTTATAGCTTCTATCCATCTCTCCTTCTTCTGATAACTAGATCTCACAGGCTGGGCCAGATATCATGCTTTGATACCACTGTAATGTTCCTTTTTCAAGATTTCTTATAAAACATGCATCAAAAACGCATTTCCAGCAAAAAATGTAATAAAACAGTGAAATGGACTCCTAGATCCCATAAATTAGTCAAAATTTAATCTAAATCCAAGAATAGAGCTGAAACAAATCAAACTAGGTGGGCTAAACAGATCTCCCACACCTAGGATGACCAAAAAGTGTTGAAACCCCAAGACTACAAAATGTCGGAGCAGCTGCTCAAGAGACTGCGCAGTATAAGAGAGGGTTTACATATAAAATGATAGGAGAAAAATATATATACTCATATATTAATTAAATATGCATTAAGAAATGAGATCTTGTCTCATACAAAATACCAAGAAACCAACAAGGGTTTCTTGTCAAATACTCTGCATACAAATGTGATCTTCAGAAAATGATTGAATAATCACTGCAACATTGAAGCATCTGAGTATAGAAGGCTGGAAATATATATGATCTGATGTAGAACCCTCAAGGGCTTCCTCCCATGAAAGGATGAACCTCTCAATCACAAGGAAACTCAGCAACGGAGCCACCAAACCATGCAATGAGCACTGCCTCCAAAATAACGCATTCCCTAGCAGAAAAAACGTTGGGAATGAATAGGAAATATGTGGTCTGATACCACAGATCTGAAATAATCTTTGGAGCTCTCCAACAGATCTCTCAAGTGAATGAAACCTCCCTCCAATGAGAAACTAGCTCAGAAGCCGGGATTTAAATCCCTTCCACTGCTGCACCCAACAACACTACACAATCTCCGGAAAAGTTGTGTTGATGAATATGGCTGAAGCTTGGCCTGAAAACCTAATGTGGAATGATGGATACAAACTCTCCCAATGAGCTCCTCAAAGGAAAGAGGTGGGATTCCTGCCCGGGAACACCCAGTGCTAAACAGCACTGTAGCTTTGCTAAGCAGCAAAGCAGCAACAATTCTTGGCAGCCAAGAATAATAATCTACAACATGATGAATAATGTTGCCATCCTCTTCCTTAAATAATATATGAGTTTGCTTGCCCTTGGACCCACTCACTTATGTTACTTCCAACCCAAGTTACATTTCCCTCCAAAATTGTGTTATCCATCCTAGGATTCCTCCTCCACTAAATCTGCGTTGTTGACTTAGTCAAAGCAGCTTCAATTTAACCCTGTTCACACATGGAGGTGTCTTATTGAGCTAGAAAGAGTGTCTCCTTTCACACTTGGAGTGTTTTTATCCACTTTAGGATACTTATGGGCTTTTATACCCATTTATTTACCGGCTATAACTGCTGCTAACTCTAATGTTCCATTTAGCTTGGAAGCTAAAATTTTGGGAACATTACAGATTAATCCTGTGCCATTTATATTAGGATGCATGATACACTATTTATTCATGATTGACTAGTTAACTTGTGTATATTTGGTGATTATGAATTTCTTCAGTTATGTGGATGCAATAATTATAATTCTTTTGCAGGTTGTCTAATATATCTACAACTGATGATCTAAACTCATTGAAGACTAATCCATGACTTCATAAGTTTCAGTTATAATCATACATTTATAATTTTGGGCAGCTCACTGCCATATTCATGATGATGGGTTATCTTATTGGGAATTCAATTCATGTGATGTGTATGTAGAAAAACTCTACCTTTGAAATAATCATTGAGATCTATGTTTGATTATAGTGAGTTATTTTCTTTATATGCATTCAGGGTCATGATACAGTTATGTATCTAGGCATTTGTTGATATAATCATGTGTATAGATATATTTACATGGTTGTATATGAATGTTTCATGATTATATATGCAATTGTGACTAGTTGCATGTAGACATGCAATTAATTTCTATTACCAACATTCTGATGGTTGAAATGCTTATGAGATGAAAGGATCATTGACTTGCTTAATATTGTAATGCACTTTTTTTATGCAAAGTATGCGCTATGTGTTGTGTGTGTTATGTAAGACATGACATATGTAAATGTTAATGTGATGTTGTTGGAATCAAACTTACAGAGAAGTGACAACTATGGCTTAACTTGTATTAGTTCTTAATAGTAGACATTTATGTGAGTCATCATTATCATTATATCCATTTATGTGATATTAATAATGTTATTGTTTAGAATGAATGTTTCATTCTTATTATGGGTATGCTCCAGACCATGTTCAAATTCAAGGAAAAGCTCAATATAGTCACATGAATCCATGGAGTCTCTATGTATGTGTAATGCAAGCTACAAGCTTGTATTCTAAATGAATAAGATTGTGAATTAATATATATAAAATAAATTTGGATTTCGGTGAACATTGGTGGATTTGGTATGGGAATATCCCCATTGTTTGATGTGAAAATTCATGTCACATCGTGCCTCACTTGCCAAGTAGTATGTATTAATCGTTTTGGGAATGGGTGTTGTTGACGGAGGGTGCAAATAGATATTTACTTGTTATTTGACAAGAAGATTCACATTGTGTCATGCCTCCTCTGGTAGGTAATATGTATGGGTTATTTGGACATGGACGTTATTGAAAATGGCATGGGATGGGAGCATTCCTATTACCTAACATGCAATTCCACATTGCACAACACCAGACTTGGCGTAAGGTATTTATCGTATCATAGTGTTGTGGCACTGTGATGATGTGGTGTAGTGATAGGATAGAAACATCTTTGCCCTAGGGAATGAAGAATTAGAGTGGCATGTAATGGATAAATTTTTTCGGGGGCACCAAATTTGATATAATGTAAAAAATTAGATTCGCACGATGGGGCTTGACCTAGTGGGACCCATGACCTTGGCTGAGGTGGTGGAGACCAGGAGAGACTAACAAGGCTACGTGGACACGACATGGGTAGGTGACGTGGATGTATGCTGACATGGTGCCTACCTGGAGTGATACTTGGTAGGTAGAAACAACCCTTTAAGATGTGAAAAGAGTCAATTTTTGGATGAGTCATGACACCATCAGAGGACGCCACGTGGTAGGGTGAAATCATCCTGACATTAGAATAAGATCATCAATAAGCAGAGGAGACGGGTGATGTGGAGAAGAATTACATGGATTCCAATTGGTGCCATGGGTTATGCCACAATGTAGATAACAAAATGCACAATGCTAATTTTAGCAATAAGAGAGAGGAAAATTCTCATTAGCACCTCTCGTCTAGTGTCAGGCTCCTCTGTAGTGTCTCTGGGATGTGGGCACGATTTGATGGAGAGTGCTAAATGGAAAATCCTCTGGCATTTTATGTGAAACTCTTTGTCGTGTCGTGGATGATTGAAGCAAGATGCTTCTAGAGGCATGGTGAGATGGCGCAATGGCACGATGATGTGGTGGGAGCCATGTTGGATTACAGGTCATGTGGAGACACCACATATGCCACACAGATAACATGTGGAAGTGTTTTTTTTTTAGGTGGAAAGGGTTTAATGAGAAAATATTCAAAAGGGAATAAATTTCAATACAGGAGTCCAATTGAAATAAAATTTATACCATCGAAAATCTCTCGACAACTTGAATACAATGGCAATGTCTATTTTGGATTTTTACAAGATTAGAAAAGAGGTTTTTTGTAACCCCGTCTTCATAATGAGACCATGGAGGTCGATTTAGTTTAAAGCAACGCCTCCCATAGCCCAAGAATAACCCAAGTGGGTGGGAGAGTGTGTTATAAAGTGGTATTAGAGCATGGTACAAAACTAAACCTGGATGGTCTCAAATATAAGAAATACTTAAGTTTTAAAGATAATATTTATGCATGCATGTGTACTTGAGTAAATTTTATTTATTATATATATGAATACATTGATGTTATTTAAATATTGATTTGAGTTTGATGCAGCAAGATAAACATGCAAGATGCTGACTAGATTCCCTGGAGCATCCCAACAGAATCACAAAATTTTATGGTTGAGAGATGCAACCATGATTATGAGGGGGGGTCTCTTAACTTAGCTCTTTCTAGTTTAATATTTTTCTTTAATTTTTCGAGAAGTTTCCATAATATTATGAATCATAAAATAAGCATGATAAAAATGCAAGAGACGAAATAGATCAGAGCTACATGTATGATGAATAGATATTAAACAATGATATGATAGATGCATGAAGGTATGCTAGGTGCATACACTATTGGTATGTAAATAAAATTTGTACATTCTATGTTTTGAGTAACACAATGAAGTTATTTAATGGGTTCCACATCACGTGGAGGAACCATCAATAAAGTGTGCAAGAATGGAGTTTTTGTTGTAAACTACCATTATTATTGTGCTTATGCTTCTAACCTTTGCTGTACGCGTGAATGAAAACAATAAAGGTTGGAAATTGACAACACATACATAACATGGGATGTGTGCATGTGCGACACGTGTTTTTCAAAATTAATATGCACAGGAAATGGTGAATATTGTAATAGTATATTGCTACCAGGAAGCTTGACCCCTTAAAAAGGCTTCAACTAGAAGTGTTGCTAATGATAGATAAGTAAGTAAGGTAGAAAAAAACCATGGTAAAAAGGTAAAGTAAGGGAATGGGGTAAGAGTTTCTTTCAAATAATATGTATAATTTTTGTTTAAAATTAATGAATACCTTGTAGGGATTCCTAGGAATGGGCATGGTTGAGGCAAGAAACCTTTGGTATGAAATGAATGCTAAACTGCTCATGACCTTAGAGATATACATTTATTGTTTCAGAAACATTTGTCTACTAATATAAATGTTTAATTGCATTAGGAAATGCTTGAAATATATGTGATGCATATGTATAGTACAATGGTAGTGTCATTTCAATTTATTTGAGTATTAGTTAGATTGACATAATTGTTTTCAGTATAATAATTATGAGGTCACTTTAGGATGTTGTGAATTTATTTTGCAATGAAAAGATTGTACATATAATCACTGAAAAGTGTTGGTTGATTGAATTATTAGATTACATCTGGAGTGCAGAATGAGGCGAGAGATTAAAGCCACCATGAAATATTAACACCATTTGCAAAGGATCCCAACAACATGACTAAAACAAGATCTCACGTCTATTAGATTATGCTTCTAAATGAAGAAAAGCTGGGAAATTAAAATTTCTAATTTTAAAATTTTGAGTATATCCCACGAAAAACTAAATTTTGTGACATATGTGAAATGATGGAATTGGAAGCTTGGGAAAAATACTAGCATGAGGGTATTGTGGCCTATGGAACTTTATTATCTCATGGGAGCAACTCATAACTGAAACCTTGACCATAAGACTCCATGAGTAGTGCAGTGGAGAATGCTAGATGGGCAGTTTTCCATGAGACTCCATGCACAAAGAACATAACAAAGCAAATTGGGTCAAAATTTTGGAATCTAGCTTGATAAGTTTCTGGAGTTACAAGTTATGAAAGTTATGGTTTGTTTCTAACCCTAAAACTAGATTCAAACATGTGTTCTTGGACATAAAATAATGTTAGTGTTTTCTTCTAACCTTGGAATCAACCTCAAACATGTGTCCTTGGTAAAACAGTTATATCTAAAGGTAGAGAGATCCAAATCAAGCGCCACCAATAACATTGGAAATAATACAGACCATAATATTTTAGGATCAAAATTTGTAATTAGATTTACGAAACTGGACATTTGGCATACCATATAAGTTCATTGTCCTAAAATGTGCCAAAATCAACTAGCTTTGGCAAAGTTATCATAAATTTTTGTTGGCGTGCCTAGTTAAATCTATGGTATCATAGAGAAACATATCAAAGTATTATAATGAAAATTTTCATATTAAAGGGGTGCAAAAATTCAAGAGTTACGTCAAGCGCAAGGTTGGTCTATAAACATTCCCAAAATTAGGGTTTAAAAAGTATGTTGATTTAAAATTGAATTTTGATCGGGATATTATTTTGAGGTGATTCAAAATCCATTGAAAAAATGAAATTTTGGAGAATATATTGGGAAAATAATCATAATTAACTGGGATTATCATTACTAACATATTAATGTTGGATGTTGAGGGGTTTGGTTAATAAGGACTAGTGCTAATGCCTACATTTAGTAGAAATGAAGATGACATTGATTATATGGAATATTTAATAATTGGAAAATAAAATCTATCCATTAATAGATCATTTATGAAGGGGGTTAATAAATGAAAAGAATAAAAAAATAATTTGGTGAAGAAATAAACATGGTTGTGTAAGCATAATCAAGAGCTTATTAACATTGGGAATGTAAAAAGGCATGTACAGGAGGAAATATTAAATATAATCAATGAGGAAATGAGTGAAGTTGTTGAATAAGCCCTAAAAAATTATGAGGTAAAATTAGAAATGCATTTTTGAATTGAAGGAAGATGTAAGAATTTGAAGGATGTTGTCACATTGTAGCTTCAAAAGAAGAAGGAAGACAAGATTCATGGTCTTCAAAAAACACTTGAATAAGTTGAGCTCCAACTTGAGAATGTATATGTGAAATATGTTGGTATTATCATAAAGGCTAGAGTAATCAAAGACCAAGCACAAAGGATAGAGGATGTTCTTGCCTCTAAAAATAAAATTGATGATGTGGGTGTGCAAAATGAAGGGAAACCATGAATTATGATATCGTATTGACACCCTCATTACCAAGAAAGTTTCAAGAAAGACAAGATCGAAATCAATGCTACCAAAGAAGAAGATGAAATAATTGATGATATTGTCAAAATAGGGCATCATGGAACCATTAGCTAACTATATATTATAAATGTATAACAACTACATCAAATTGGAGAAGTTTTAACATTAACAAATGGAATCAATGGAAGAAAATTATGCAACAAACAACTATCAAGGACTAAGACCATAATGAATTGAATTTGGATGAATGGATTGTCATTGATAGCAACAAGAGATAAGGAATACAAGGAAATCATATTACTTGGAAGGTACTATGATATGACACTAAGGCAACATAAATGGGGTTAACTGTAATATAATGGGGTAAATGTATATATAATATGGGTTAGCCTAATACATGTTCCACATGTAATGAAATATAATAAGTATATATAGAGGCCAATATAGTCATTATGAGATGGCCATGTGATTTGGTTATGTGGTTTTACTTTGGTTATTTGGAGGAGTTTCTCCTATTCTTTAAGGAGTTATTGTGTAACTCGTCCCTATTATCACTTTTGAAGTTGTGGTCCGTGTTCATATATTGTGTATACAATGGTGTATTATGTTGTCTTAAGGGTTTGGTACATAACATAATGGAGCATATTCCCAAGGAATATAGACATTCAATGGCCAAGACAACGTCCACTCTTCTAACTTTTATAATATAAAATTTTCCCCTTTAGTGTATAATCAACACCACTAGAAGTTTTACATTATGTCACTATGCCTCCATGTTGAATGCATTTATGTCATAAAAAATTGAAGGGAAATCATTCCAATGTATAAAGATGAAAGCCATTTTTTCTAATGATTTCTTATCTAGGATGTTGAATGTACTATAAAAATTGACTATGAAAATGACCTGGTGTTTTTCCAACATTCTCTTTAAGATGACCAAGCCTAATCAGTGTGGCAAGTGCAACTGCGGGTTCTCTTGTTTCCAATACTAGTGGGGATTTTTCTTCATGCTCTAAATCATATCCTATTGTTGAAATGTAGTAAAGCCATTAGGTTTAGATTTTCCTTTAGAGTGGCATAAAATTTCAACCATATAAATTTATAAAAAAAAAATTAACAATAGACAAATGGAATTTAAACTAATTCCAAAATTTTTTTGACTCAATTTTTACACATGTGAGGGATTTTAAACTATTAATCAATAAACTTCAATGGAATATAAATATTTTATTGTTTCTTAATCTTCAACTTTTTTATCAAATATATAAGCCCTTCGACAAAAAAATTATCATTTTTAAAAGCTTCTCACATGATTCTTTACTGTACTATTATTTCTAAACAAAAATAAGGTTCAAATAATCTTATCTCATTAAGTTTTTGTTAAACCTAATATTATTTCTGAACAAAAATAAGCTTCAAATCATCTTATCTCATTAAATTTTTGTTAAACCAAAAAAGTTAGGGCTCTTTCTATAATAGAATTATTAAAAGAGAAGTAAAAAACCACTATAAAGATCCAAAAAGTGACTAAATTCTGGCGAGAGCTTCCTTTATGGGAAATTAACATCGTTATACACCCTAATTTAGGTCCTTGAAGTGATTTCCAAATGTGGCGTCACTACTTCATCTTCTTGCACTAAACCCAATCTACTTTTATCAAAGTTATAGGTGAAATGTTGGTGTGATGTTCATTTTTAATATCCACATATTAAAATATTGGGTGAGTAGATATATTAAATAGTATCACATCATAAATATGCATTCAATGATTTTTATGCTCAATATTTTTGAGATCAATTAAGGACCATATTTATGCTATATCATCATAGTGGGCTTGAAAATAATTACTCATTATGTATTAGCCATGTTTAAACATCGTAATGTTAAGCAAGTTACTTCTTCATTATTGAATAATGATTATCAAGTGACATTAATCATATGTGATCTATATCAATAAGGCTTGATGATATTCATTTTCTATGCCTCATTTAGAGGTCCAATAGAATAGTTGATCACCACAGTGATTGTGTAGGTGCAATTGCATGTAAAAAAATTTTAAACAATGGTTTTAGAATGTAGGGGGAAGAATGATGCATATGAAGAGAAGAATGATGAATATAAAATAGAGTAATTCACACTTATATACACATGCATAAATAGAAATATCATGATTTTTTTATATTTTCATAAAAATTTATCAAAGAAATATTATATATAACAAGATCATATAGTTATTGTTTTCTATCACTTAGTTTAATTATTGAACTTTGAAACGTATGAATTAGATCTCACATTTGAACAATGGCTACAAAGTAGCTACTCTTGATTAGTTAAAATATAGTTAAATTAGAGTAAAAAATAATAAAGATAGACAACTTTATATTGAAAAAAATACAATGAGGCTTTGCATTAAGGCTATTTTTATTTTTCTGTGACACGTTGAAAATGCCAAAAGCTTATGGAAAACAAGTATCCCCAAAAGGAGAATATTCTAAATATCAACCTAAATAATGATTTTATTCTCTTGGAATTGTAGAGGTTTTTGTACTGCAATCAAATCCACTACAACAAAATACATTATCAAGAAAGAATCACTTATAATTATCTTACTCCAAGATATCAAAATGAAAGCTTCATAGGTGACCATAATTGGGAAATAACTGTGGAGATAATGTGATGGAATAACACAATATTCAAGAGGTGTGTCATTTCATACTCAAAATTGAATTCTTAAATAAATAATTTGTTGAGACATGTCAATGGATAACTATATATCACCTCTATTTACTTTTAAGCTACATAGATTCAAGGAATATTGTTGGAGGTCCCTTTAGAATCTCAACAATACAATTTTTTCTAGATAATACATTTTAGCTAGGGACTTTAATGTCGCCCTCCATAGCTTGGAGAAAAAGGGGGTAATATTGTAGGAAACCGTTTTAGATAATGTAGAAGATTTGATTGTTGATTGTTATCTTCTAGAAATTTATTAGAGGAAATTTCATCCTTAAAGTGGCATCCTAAGAAAACCTAATAAAATAATAGTTAAAATAATAAATTTAGAGTGATGAATTTTGGAGGGAAAAGAAGAAAACTACTTTTTTTAATTGTATTTTTTGTTTATCTCTAGGTTTACTCAAATTTCAAGTGTAGATAGTCATTGGATGGAGAATTAAATTCCACATCCAACGAGTACCCATTATGAAAACTTTGAGAAGACCAACATTGATAAAAAAAAATGAAGATACATTTAAAAAACATGTTGAATACGTTTTTTTAATGTATCTACATTTTTTTTATCAATGTGGGTATTCTAAAAAATATGCATAGTGGGTACTCATTGGATGTGGAATTTAATTCCGCATCCAACGAGCTTCTACACTTGAAATTTGAGTAAACCTATAAGCAGATGAGCCAAAAATACAATTTAAAAAAGTAGTTTTTTTATTTTCCATCTAAAATATTTACATGTGCCTATTTTTAAATTTAAAGGATTTTGATTGGTTTATATATTCTGAGATGGAAATTATGTGAAAAATTCATGGGCACTTTTACGCTGAAATTTCCTCTAATGAGACCAATCAAAGGAAGGTACACCTAGACTAATAAAAGATTTGATCCAAAGCGCATCACCATTAGATTAGACGGATTTCTAGTCCAAAGCAATCTCTTATTACAAGATCAGTTCTTCAAGTCAAATATTTTATCCTTGACTTCTTTAAATCATAACTCAATCCCCTTGCACCTTCAATATGCTCCAGCTCTTGCGCCATTGATGCCATTGAAAAAGTTAAGAAAATATGGAACATTTGGGTGTAGTAATCCTAGAATACATTTGTGAATAGAAGCTCAATATGCTTAAAAGACACCCAAAGATTGGGAAAACCAATCTTTTCCATGCCTCGTGTAGAAAAAAAAAATGGTCCTGGGTTGGAAGTGCAAAAATCAGATATGGAATTGGTAGATGTCACTCAATGACATCTATAGGAAGAGGATCTTTTGCAAACACAAATTCATCATGCACTAAGGCAAGAGAGGAACTCTCGTGCCTTAAATTCTAAAGTATATGGCTTAAATTTAGGGATAGAAACAATGGCTTCTATCACAAGTAGGCAAGAGTGCAGCTATAAAATAATAATATAAAAGATATCACAATGGAATATGGGACCATAATTACAAAATACCAAGCTATTAAAGAGGCAACAAAAGTGCATTACAACACTTTCTTACTCAACAAGGAGAAGAGACAGCTATATGGCATTGAAGATATTTTAGATAATGTTTAGAATTTGTTAACCAAATGAGAAAAATGATTTCCTAGAGCAACCAATTGCAGTAGAAGAAATAAAAAATATCAATTTGGAGTTTGGAACTTGATAAATCCCCTGGTTCGTATGGCTTCATATCCATTTATAGATTTTTTTTGGGACTTAATTAAATATGATCGCAAATGAATGCTTCAATATGCTCATCAATATTGTAAGCTAGGTGGTAACATGAAATCCTTCTAGCCCTAATACCAAAAGAAATTAACCCCTCTTCTTTTGATAGATTCTACCCTATCTCCCTTTCAAATTCCTCCTATAAAATCATGACTATTGTAATAGTTGATTGGCTCCAAAATATTCTTCCTAAGCTCATTTTTGTTAATCAAGGAGGATTCATGCATAATTGACAAATTATTAATAACATTGCTTTAGTGCAGGAAGCTTTCCAATCCAACTTTACAACCAAACAAAAATTATTTTTTTTTCAATTTGGATATGGAAAAAAAAAATGAACCACTTCAAGCACTCATTTATTTTCAAGGTAATGGCACACTTTGGTTTCAACTCAAAGTTTGTTGACATCCCTAAAGCATCCAAGTATGAATAAGGAAATCAATTGAACCTTGAAGCTATTCCAAAAAGTGTCATTTGTGAGCTACCAATGGTTAACACTTTTTTATCCTATGAAAATTCTATGAAAATTTCCAGCAACCCTTTTCACTTCTAATTTCGAGTGAAAGAACTTGCCATGATGACATACAAGAGGGGTGATAAGGGGAATCCATTTCTCAAACCTCTACTACTTTGTAAGAATGATATAGGGCGACCATTGAGTAAAGGTGTTATCTAATGAGCATAAATACAAGAAACTGCCCATTTTTGCGGTTTATTCTATGTTCTTTGTTCTTGACACTAGCTCTTATTCAGTGAAGGTGATGGGGTTTGGGGCAATCTTGGCTAGCACGGTTTTGGATGAACTCTGAGAGATACATTTGTCATTGGAAATTTTGTAGCCTACCCTTGTCATTATGGACCATCGACACTATTATCATATATTTTTTGTTTTGTATGACCGTGTGACATCCAACATGAACTCCATCGATGTGAAAAAGTAGCACATGCCCAATGTATGGTGGTGAATTCCACCACTATATGGGCTACATGGAAAGAGGAATGAAAACACAAGTTAAGGGTAAAGAACCAATTTCATGATGATTGTGTGATGGATAAGGTGGATCAACTATTGGAGTGATAGAAGTAGAGTTGGAATCCTCCGCCTTCATGATCATTTCCAAAGGAAAAATATAAAACAAAAATATAAAATATAAAAATCTTTACAAATTAAATTATTATGAGTATTTTCCATCTACTTTGATATGGAGAAGCATTAACTTCAATTTGAAAAAGTGACCAGAAGCTCAACAAACTCTAACTCGTTTCGAATCCTCTACCTCAAAGCTTAAAAGTTCCCTATCTCCTCATTATAAATTGTGTGATGAAGGAGATGTAGTTTTGAGGTTGAGATCATGGAGTAACTGAAAATAAGCTCAAGATTATTCATGAATTGTCTCTTAGAGTTATCAAAATATTGAAATTGAGAATGACACATCTTGGGGTTTCATTAATTTTGGTCCTAGTAATATTGTTTCTTACGGGTTATCTAAATATTGAAATTAAGAATGACACATCTTGGGGTTTCAATAATTTTGGTCTGGGTAATTGTCTTACATTGTATTTGAACACTACAAAGTCTAGGATGGCCTAACTACTCTAGGGAAAATCATAAAAAGAAAAAGCAAAAGCATCTTATTTGTTCATGTATACTCCACTTACCATGCATATGGGGGATATAACTCAGCTAATAAGACTCCACTCTTGCAATTGTTCACATGAGACTCAAAATCTAGTACTTAAGAACATAAGGTCTTAAAGCTCTCAATATATTTCAATATTATTAGAAATATTAGTGATAAGCCAAGTATTTGAATGATAAGGAAAGAAAACTATGACAATGTATAATAAAAATTTAATTCAAATGCTAATCCATCTACCTATGTCATATCCACTTCCTTGTTTGAAGCAATATCTACATGCATGTTACATTATGGGTGTTATTAAGAAATTGGGAAAATGAAATGCATGCATATTATATTATGAGTGTCATTACAAATTTGAGAAAAAAAAAATCATATGTTCATATTATTATTATTATAGATTAGAAAACAAAAATTGTAGTTATATTTGGATGCATTTTTTTAATATTTAATAAAAAATGTATTACATATATAAAATTATAGCTTTGTAAATAGTTCACTTGGAAGACCATGTAAACATATTATATAAAATTATATCAAGTCGTTAGCTAGATCCTTTATTAACTTGTGCCCACATTAATATGAGATCACTTTCCTAATCACAATTATATTAATCACAAAAACAAAAAAGCATACATGAAATTATAAAAAAATAAAAAATTATTTAATATTTTCCATTTTTAATAGTTTTCCCAATTTTAATTTAAAAAATAATACATTTTTTTTAAATAAAATATTTTGAGAAAAATAATAGTATATTAAAATATAGAATTTAGATTATAATATAAATTTTATGTAATTTTTAAAACATATCATAAAAATATGAACATAAAAAATATGGGTACACATTACATGTTAATATAAGCATGTTACAAAAGTGAATAATTTCAATCATATAAAATATTGACCATTCATATTATTCAATATTATTGATTTTCCTTTACATTAATTGCCTTATTACATTTTTATAGTGCTAAGGTTGTCAACAAAGAAAAGTGAAAATCAAGCGAATTATTCAATTAGATTTATCACATTTATATGTTTTTTTCGAGTAGATATCCTTAGGTTTGAGGATCCTCTTTTATTGAGTTATATTTTTCGTTTTTCTACTCATATTATGCTTCTTTTAATTCTTTATCTCTTGGTTGTTTTCCTTACTTGAGAGGCATTTTAATATTTTTGAAGATTAGATATCCTTCTTTGTTTTGGGGTTCCAAACTTACATACTTTTACACCATCTTTAAAACCAATAACACTACATTTTTTTTTGCACTATTGTCAAATTTACTCATTTTCTCCATTGGACCATGCAATAAGCATCACAACCAAAATCTATAAGATGTTCAAAAAGGGATTTCTTACCAACGCATGCTTCATGCAATGCTCTATCAATGTGAATGTTCCATCTTTAAAACCAATAACAATACATTTTTTTGCGCTATTGTCAAACTTACTCATTTTCTCCTTTGGAACATGCAATAAGCATCACAACCAAAATCTATAAGATGTTCAAAAAGGGGTTTCTTACCAACGGATGCCTCATGCATTGCTCTATCAATGTGAATGTTGATGATATTGATCAATTTACCAAGTAATATGTAGTCCCCACTGTCTATACCTTAAACTCCTATGTTGACCCTTAATAATTAAGCATACTTCTTTACTTTTCCATCAATGTTTGGGTTATTCTTTCTACAATGCTGCTATGTTGAGGGGTGTATGGAGTCATAATTTGTGTTGCTATTATACATTGCGAACAAAAATCTCAAATTCATTTCCATATAACTCTTCACCATTATTTATTCTAACATCTTTATTTTATTTTATAAGTGATTTTCTACAAGAGCCTTAAATTCTATGAATTTACCAAATTCTTCATATTTCTACTAAAGGAAATATACCCATGTATTCTTCAAGAGATCATCTATAAATGCAACATAGTACAAATATTTTCCCAGTGATGCAATAGGCACCAGCCCCAACACATCACTATGTATCAGCCACATAATACCTTTTGGTAAATTAGCACAAGTAGGGAATTTCACCCTAATCTAATTAACGTAAACACAATAGTCAAAAAAATTGAAATCCAAATAGTAAAAATTCCTTCAACTATACCTTTATTATGTAAAATTCCAAGGCCCCTCTCTCCAATATGTCCCCATCTTTTATTTCAAATCATTACCTTCTCTATAAGGATGGTAGGGGTCATGTTTGTGTCTTTTCTCACCTAAGGAACAAGAGAACAATTACACCAATCGATAACAATGATTTCCAACAATTTGTATAACATTCCAATTTGAACTCCCTTTACAAACACAATTGCTCTTCAAACCTGTTAGCACCTAAATTGGACCTCAGGCTGCAAAGGCAAAACAGGGTAACAAACTAAACCACACTTAGCCTTGTAGCTAGCCCTACAAGGACAGGAGGGGGCTCTCTCCATAAAAGAATATAAAATGGAACACAATAAATGGACTGATATTAGGCTAGATAAAATGATGGAAAATGTTTAATAGAATGAATGAATAAATTTTCAAGGATGTGCGGGATATAGAGGCAGTTGAAACCAGGAATTAAATCAGGACACAGGATATTTCATGGGGCAAGATAGGCAAGAAACTTAGCAATTAAAATTTAATAAAGATGGGATGGAGAGACTGGTGAGGAGTTGAAAAGGGCACAGCGAATGGATCCTTTTAAAACAGAAGAAAACACACAGAGTATGAATGATTTCCCAAGGCAAAGAATTTAAATATGAATTCTACCTTTCTATCTTGAAAGCATTCAAAAAGAAATGTTTATGGATGAATGGAAAACATAACAATTCACATATGAAACAAAGGAGGAAAACAAATGCTAAATCTCATACCACATGGATCCCACAAATTAGAGCTGCATCTCTTTATTAATTCCTGTCAAACTGTACAATGTAGTGCAGATATGTTCTTCCACACTATTCCCCTACTTTCTCTAAACTTTCAGACTGCTTACAAATGATTTACAATTACAATAAACAGGCTGAAATGTGGGAACACAGATCCACAGAAAAGGGAGTTGTTCTAACAGCTGAAATACAATCATAGAAATTAATACAACAATTTGCCCCTGAAAGTAAGGGACAGCATCACATTGTTTGCTTTGAAGATTTTTCTGTTTAGGCTGCATAAACGAAAATAGGTAATCTGGTGAACAGATCTCCTATTTTGTTGTTGTTGTAACCATCTTTATTTTAAACTCACTGCCAGCCAACTTTTCCTTTACTTTCCACTATTCTCTGACTTTTTAATAAACTGCCATTGAAAGAAGACAGAATGAAATTCCATACTTTGTGAAGGGAAAAATGTATTTTAGATGGGAAAAGGAAGGGAGAGGAGGCGGGACCCGCATATAAATAGCAATCGGAGTCGGAGCAAGAACGGAGAGATATCATATAACAGTAATCGCAATCGGAATGAACCGACAGAGTGAAATATAACACACAATAATATATTTTTGATGCGATTGGGGAGAGGCCTTTATAATAAACAAAACAAATGAAATTTAAACCCTTATAAAAGGAAAAGTTGTTTTGTAATGAATGGGCGGAGGAACCGTATGGTGGGACTAGGGTTTAATCGCAATCACAATCGGGGATGAGGGAGGGTGTATGAAATAACAATGTAATCGCAATCGAAGATCGGGAGCGGGGAGTAATCGCAATCGCAAAACTTGCGATGCGATCAATCGGAGGGGAAAAGCGATCGGGAGTTGCGATGGGAGTGTTGTGATTTATTGTGGGCCGTCCGATCGGTGGGGGTAATCAACGGTGGGATGAGAAATCAGAGGTTTTAATCGGGGGATGTCGCAATCGTGCAATCAGAGAAGACTGCGATCGGGGAATCAGGAGGATACTTGCGATCGGGGGATCGGGGATCGGAGGGATCAATCGAAGGTCAACGCGATCAATCGCATCGCAAGTTTTGCGATGGACCGATCGGAACGTACCATATAAAAGTTGCGGTTGTGACTTGAAAACTTTTGCGATTGCGATTTGAAACTTTATATTATAAAGTTTTATTATATGATTGGCGGGGAACGAAAAAGGGGAAGTGGTTAAAGGGGCGGGGGCTTTATAATATGGAACTTTTTATTATAAAGTCCAATGGGTCATGGAGGGGAAGTGGTTTAATAATAAAATCGCATATATATTTTTAAAAAGTAATTTATAATGCGATTTTATAATCGGAGGGGGGGAAAAGGGATTTTTAAAGGGAAAATCAAAACCTTTAAACATAAAGTTAAAAGGAAAAAAAAAAAGGGGAAATAGGGCGGACTTAGGGAATAGAGGGCTTTTACTTCACTTAAGCATAAAATTCAATTCAGAAGTCAGTTTTGAGAGTGTAGTATACCATTGGAAAGCTCTTTCCGGGCTTTTTCTGATGGATCTGCTTTGAAGATGATCTGGCGCTGAACATGCTGCAGAAAACTTCTCTGAAAGTAGGAACATTACTTTTGTGGAGATGACAGCTTCGGAATTGTGACTTATTACATATGATGATATGAAATTACATAATAAATGATAGTAAAGGAAAAATATCACGTTTTCACCTCAAAACATGGTTTTGAGGTGAAAATTACATCAAGATGAATATAAATGTCTCTTTGATTTTATTTTTGGTGCTGTGACTTTGAGCTTATTGGCATCCTTATGACCTTGATGATATTATTGATACTTGACTCGCTAATTTGACCATGGTGAGACCCTAGAAACTAATGAGACCCATCCTATGACCTACTGACATGATTTTGAGAATTAAACTGACTAATGACCAAAGACCATAGAAAGGAAAATCAGCAAGTACCTCATGAGGGAGAACTGATAAAAATTACTACCATCAATGAATCTATGACCTGGCGGAATGGTGAAATTGATTATTATGGGACTCCTAATATGAAAATGTGAAGAGTAACTTTGATCACTGATGGAATTATGACTAGACTGACACTAACAAAACCATCTTGCAAGGCTCTTTTAAAAATATTTTATAGACAGCTGCATCACTCATCTTATTGATAGATATCATGTTTCTTTCCAACCATGGAATATGTAGAACTAGTGAGTGTTTTAAAGATGTATTTGAGTAGCAACTTGACCTTTCCACATTCTATAATTTTGGTTTAGTCATTTAGTAAGAAGACACCACCTCCATTATATTTTTCATATTTAGAAAACCACTCATGTGAGGAATCATATGAAAAGTCACATTTGAATCAATCAACAATACACCATGATCTAGATGTATACTTATACAGGCCACATATGCATCTCATCCTCCTTCCATGGAGGTATTAGAAAATTACAAGTAGATTATCCCAAGAATTTAATAAATTACATAACAAAAGAAATATATTTATCTTCTCCAAACATCTCAATATCAAACAAAGGCTCATTGATTTTTTTTACTTGTAGCATGTTGTCCCACCGTTAATTTTGTAAGAAATAACAAAATTATTGGTTGTTTGTTAGCGCCAATCAACAATTAGCTCAAGAAGAATTATCATGTCACAAGTAGAATTTGAACCTAAGTGGGCATGGCAACATTTCTCCTCTTAACCACGTAAGCTAGACCCAATTGATTAAGGCCCAATGGCATACCACAATTCTAAAGGCAGTAATATGCTCTATTGCAAAGTCACCATATGTCATCCTAAGGAGGTACAACTTCATTCAAAGTAATTTTTTTACTAGTGACTTCGATACAAAGCCCCTATCTTCTCCCATAAATTCTTAGTGTTATCTTCTTATAAGAGATCCAACATGACGAACGTTGAAAGGCATAGTTGAATAATACTCTTTTCCTTCTTATCTATCTTTTCAAAATGATCCTTTTCCATATTTATGGGTTTGTTCCTAGATACAATGAGCCTCTAATATTTATCTACGAGATCTATCATCTTAAGCTTCCATAACTCAAACATTTTCTCATTGAACTTTTCTACCTCCATCCTTGAACTACTCACCATTTTCCTTCACACAAGATTCATTTGTGTAGATCTCCCACTCAAGGATAGGTTTATTGTCAATCCAATATACCCTCACTCTTCAAATAATGAGCTAAATCCTAGCAACAAAGGCATCCCCTAAATCCAATAACCTCACCCCAATAGAAAATGAAGAGTTTGATACACATTTAGGAAACACAACACCAATGGAATCTTTAAAAAAATAAAATAATGACACTTATACACAATGTTCACAAAAATTTACTTTGGAAACCTTTAGCTAAGCTAACAATCTCACAACTACACATGTTTTTCATTATGTTAGCAAACGCAGTGAGAAACCTTCAATAATATCATTTAGTCATGATGTTATCCCATTAGAAATGAGGAAGAACAAAATACTAAATTGGATATCTTCCCAAATAAACTTCAGCAATGAATTTTAAAAATAGGTGACTTAGTTCAATATTTCTATTAATCAACCAAATGAATTCATTAAAAACTCAAAAGTTTCACCATATCTAAAGACAAGTGATGTTTTTCAAACCATTGTGTATTAATGAATCATATATGCAAGTAGAGTGTATGGAAGGGGATAAGAAGGGACAATGCAATAGACCAAAGTCGACAAAGCAACCAAAACACCGAGAAAAGTGGAAAATAGGAAAAAGATAAAGTAAAAAATAAGCATAAAAATATAAAGCCCCACAATACCACTTTAAGAACTATAATATTGAAGGCCGCATTGGAGGTAAAAATGTTAGATGTCGCAACTTAAATTGTGTCCTAAATGGTTCAAACATTATCATAAGAATAAAACTTTGGTTGTTGTGGATGCTAAAAAGGAAAGTTATAATATTGAAGATAAGGTTACATGCACCTCTATTCATAGAGAATCAGCCTTGAGTACTCAATTCAAAGGTAATATTTAAGATAAGGTTACATGCACCTCTATTCATAGAGAATTAGCCTTGAGTACTCAATTCAAAGGAAGAAAGACAGAAGAATGAACTAGTGCAAGTACGCAAAAAGTGAATTTTATCTTTTTAGGAGATCCAAATGAAATGTAATTTTAGCCTAATTAGTTAAACAAATTGGATTGGAAGTGTATGACCATCCATGGAGTTGAGAGTTAACAAACATAGCAAGTTTAAGTTTAAAAGTAATGTTTACTTTACCGATGAACCAAATTTGATTACAATGGATGTATGGGGAGTCATTTGGGAAGCCAATATATTTATATAAGAGATGATGTGTCCAAGTGAAAGGGAAACCAATACCACCTAGATAAAGATGGAAAATATTTTGATGTAAATGTGCAAGTCAAGCAAGAAATCTCATCAATGCATACAAGAAGTTTTGTTGTTCTCAAGAGGAAAAACTATAAGGGGAATGCAAGATGAAGATAAGTGTATCACTACAAAGATTGGACAACACATAGAAGCAAAAAATAGAATGATTGATTAATTCCTATAAGTGTTTCAAGAACCCAAAGCATTGCCACCTAGGAGGTAAGTTGCGCACAAGATTCAACAGGCAAAAATCTCCATTATGCAAAATGTAATTGTATCAACAATCTATATTGCCTTTGGTGAAGTGAAGAAGAAATCACAACAATGGTTGGAAACAAGAAGCCATAAAGCCCAAAGCTTCACCTTATAGGTCACCAATCATTGAGTGCCCAAAAATTCAAACACTAGAGGATCATATCCATTGTGCAATATTAATGACTCATTGGATCAATTGCAACATGCCAATTACTTCATAAAGTTCGACCTTAAGTCAAGTTATCGACAAGCACAAGTAAAAGAAGGTTGTTTAAAACACAATACAATTTGTACAATGGTTGGTTATGTCCTTTAGATTATATTGTGGATTTACAAATTTTATGTATTTGATGAATTATGTTTTAAGTCCATTTATAAATTTTCTTGAAATTTTATTTGGAAAACATACTAACACTTAGCACTACTCAAGTAGAGCATATCTCACATTTGAAATAGGGACTACACACTCCAAAAGCACCAATAGTTGGCTAATCTTAAGAAGTTTGAGTTTAGTAAGTGGTGTTAGGTTTATTCCAGACATGTTATTAATGGAGGATAATTGAGAATAATCCAATGAATATCAATGCCATTAGTGAGTGGCATGTTCCTACCAACATGATATAGGTATGTAGTTTCATGGACACACCACAATATTTATAAAAATTCACTACAACACTTATAGCAATACTCACATCACTTCATATTATAGCACCCAAAGGGAAGAGTTTTCATTGGGTACGTACCAATAGAGTGCTTTTGAAAATTTGAAAAAAAAAATAGTCAAACACTATTGTCAACCATGCTTAATTTGTAGTAGCAATTGAAATGGGCACCAATGAAAATGGGTATGTTATGGGAGCAGTTCTTGTGAAATGATGAAAACCTAAATGTTATCACTCAAGTTTTTTTAGAGTGGTTAAACTATCTCACATGCAAACAAACTATATGTCATTGTATAAATACTAAAGAAATGGAAGCATTATCCCATAGAAGAGGTCATGATTCACACTAACCATCAACCACTCCAGTGGCTGCAAAGCTAAACTAAGTTGCAACATGAAAGGCATTAAAAATGGATGGGGTTTGTGCAACAATTCCATCTAGTAATCAAATACAAGAAAGGTGTAAAAAACAAAGTTGCAAACACACTATCAAGACTACCTTTGCAACAATTGCAACAATAAGAACCATAATGCAACTTAAAACTTTTACCAAATGAAGTCGAGTGAAGGGCATGTAAAAAAAATGTTGATTTGAAAGAAAAATAAATGTCATATTTGAAATAACCTACTCTATAAATTAGGCAAGCCATGAAAAGAGAATTCTATGGATAAGGAAAGCACCTACTTCAAGAATTGCTATACACTTTTGTGCTGATAAGATAGTGGTAGATTTAAAGGGCCATGTGTATTAAACTAATATGTAAGGGAAAGTTCCAGTGGATTTCATTGAAGGTTTACTAATAACCATAATCAGTTAATTGTAGTTGTCAATAGTCTCCACAAGATATATGTGCTTATACCCTGTAAGAAAACCGTCAAATTCCATGAAGCAACAAAGTTATTTTTCTCAAACCTATGGATGCATCTTGGTTTGTCTCATTCCATTATTTCCGATCAAAATGCAAGATTTTTTTATATTTTTTGGACAACTTTATGGAAAATAATGGATATTAAGCTAAAACATTATATTCTTGGGATAGGCAACATATGTAAATTCAATGCTCTTACAGCAAGGAAGTACATTCTGCCATCCAAAAGTTCCACTTTGAAGATTGCAATGGTTATTTATCATCTTCACCTTTAGATGTTGTTTATGGGAAAAATAAAGAACATGAACACAATGCTTAAGGCCAAAAATAAGGTTCATATACATGACAAGGAAAATTCCTTGAAAATTTGAGAGTAATACAAGCTTTGCATTGACTAGCTTAGGATTGATCACAAATTCAGTGTTGGGACAAACTTCATCTTTTCTCAATAAGGAGCAATGAAGATGATGCAGGGGCATTAGGCTCAAGAAAATACTTTGTATTTTAATAGACATAGGGGGGTCTTGTGTTTTTTATTTTTATTGTAATTATTAAATGTTTTGAGTAACATTTAGGAATTAATTAAATATTGAGAGAAATTGTAAATGTTCTCGAATGATTGGAGAACATGAGGGAGTAGGATAGTTGAGATAAGAGATTTGATTGAACTTCCTAATGTAGATTCAGTTTCATGATTTTTGGGATTAAAGAGGATCCTTACGGATATTAGATAGATTTTAGGACTTGAGGATTTTAGGGAAATTATTGAGGATCTGAAACTAAATTTGTTCAGATTCTTATGTATAAAAATAACAAGCCTCAAGGCAAGAGACAGTAGAGAGAGGTGTGAGTAATTCAGTTAAAAGAAAACAGGGTTTGTCGTTGTAAGCCTACAGGAAATCTAATAGAATGGCCATTTATCAGAATATCAGGCCAAAGAGGAATTAATTGTAACAGTTTGATTGTATATATATGAAGAAAGTTCGCTCCTAAAGTGTGTAATTTAGATGTGTTGCATTGATTGAATTGTGTGTGAAATGTTCAGGGTTATGAAGAGGTGTATGGATACAAACTCTGTGATAGGGTTTGAATATACAGTTGATAAATATTGGATGAAATTGCACTGGTTAGTTTCAATCATCGATCACTATTGGATCGATGACACAATGAGGCTAAATTGATATTTGGAAATACTGGCTAAATTGATATTTGGAAATACTGTGCAAGCGGAAAATAGGATCTGAAATCATTTGGGTTGAATGCATAAAATGTGCATTCAAGCACGCAATTGGGATTTTAAAGGAATCATAACAAATCTAGAGTAATAGAAAATGTTCTGATCGAATAGTAAATTCGAGTCACAGCTGGAATGGAGGCAAATGGGATCGAAGGTGGAATGTTCGAAACCAAGTGAATGGGAGTAGAACAATGGCACAGTGAACCGTAGACGCAGTGAAATGTTTGAAAGTGAATGCAATTGAAACCGCAAGTTAAATGAAAGCTGGTGACTCCAAGATAAACCTCTCGACAGGAGGAACGATATAGAAGAGCTGAGGAAGGAAAATTCGGAATGATGGCACAGTAGAATTGTAGGCGCGGTGAAAAGGAATAAATGGCTTGTTAGATTGTGGAGGTGAAGTTTGAAAGAGCTGTGAATTTAGAAATCACATGATGGACTAGATCGAAGGAAAGCGTGATAGTTTGTACGCAGTGATGGCTTATTTAAATACAGAGATTTTGTATTGAAGGAACGCTGGAACAGAGATGAAACTGTGGAGTAGCAGGCAGACAGATCATTGGATCGACAATATAATGAAACGTTGATGATGCAGCAGAGTCAACGAAAGGCGGAACTGTGGGAAATGAATGGAAGATGGTTTTTGAAAACCAAGTATGATCTTCGCGTGAGGTTCAACTGGTAAGTGGTTTTTCCTTTTTGAACGCGATAATGCTAGATGATGGACACGTAGCATGGGCGATATCCAAATACCATTTATTTCGCGTAAATGTGGAATGATAACTCACGAGGATTGAATGAATGCGATATTCGTTTGATCACGTGGTGCTGGAGAACCAACGGTGGATGAAAATGAAGCTGCGTAAGAGTTAACACAAAGGTGAATTGTGAACGAGTTGTGGGACCCAACATATCTATGTGTGTTGGTGTTTGGTATTTTAAATCCAAAATCGAATGTTTTGTATGAACTGAAGACATTAATGAATTGTGGCCAAATCTATATAAATGCTTGTGACATTCGATGGTTGAGTGCGATAGTAGAATGCTAAAGTATGAAGATTTGTATATTGGTTTTTTAATTCAAAGTCTAATATATAAGTTCACATTTTCATAAAACGAAGGTCGAAGATTTGGTGGGAGGTAAATGCAAAGTTGAACTTTGGGTTTAATTGCATATGTAGAACTTCATATGAAGTTTACTATATATATGGTTTCATAACCATTGAGTTTAATGAAGCTTCCGCATTATTAAACTTTGCCCAGATAGGAGAAGAAATTTGGGCACATAAATGGACTATGCATTTTTATGCATCTTAGGAGGAGAATGTGGGTTTGCAGCTTGGGGCTGCTGTCAAGTGGTATCAAAGCAGGAAAGGCTCTTTTGAAATATTTTTTTTTTTTTGGAATGCATGTGTGATGAAGGCAATGAGGAAAAATTGGAATTTTAAATCTGTTTGACAGAAATTGCAGATTTGAATAGATATGCAGTGAAGGTATGATTTTCAGAATCTGGAGATTTAATGCAAATGTGCTTTGAAGATTTGTCACGTTATATGAACACAGGTATAATGATGATGGCAAAGAGATCAGATTTGAATCTGACAGACAGTATGCAGTATAGCAGGGTATTGAGAATTTGCAGATGCAATTGCAAATGGATGTTGAAACAAACCTTGAAGGTGAGGTAATTTGATTTTATTTGAAGATTTTGTTTGCAGAATGCAGATTGCAGGCAATTGAGGAGCATCTCAACAAGAAGATCACAGTTTTAAAAAGCAGTGATGAAGGAAGCCGGTGAAGGTTTCTAAAGAGAAAGGAGAATGTGGCAGAACCTGGAGGAATTCCAACAGAGGTTGGATGAAAATAACAGTTGTGTTCTTGAAGGGGTGCAAATGAGTGAAGCCTAGAGGGAGCAGAGAGAAATGCTCAGAAGGTTCCAAAAGATAGAGGACCAGTGCTTGCCAAAAGACCAAGTCCAAAGAGAGGATTGGTGAGGTAAGTTGTAACAAGGATGACTTCTTATTGCAGAGGTTTCAGTGCAGCCATGATGAATGAGTGAGAACTCATGAGAGAGAAAATGACTATTGATAATCATAGAAGAGGTGGCAGAGGTTTTGAGAAAGGCCACAACAGAATGAAGGTGAAGAAAGAAGATGCCAAGACAAATGGCATGCAGAGACAGTTAAGGAAGGAAGAGTATGAGAGAGCGTTAGCTGAGATCAGAGAACAGTTTGACAAACTGAAATTGATGATAGAAGACCAGAGATGGGGTTTTCTTATAAGAAGGAAGGTAAAGTGGCATCAGCTATAGATGAAGAAAGAGCAACTGATAAATGCTCGGTTGAAGGAGAAATTACTCAGAATGAAAGAGTATTTAGAGAAAGACTTGAAGGCTGAAAATTCAAGTGAGACCAAGAGGTCTAATGACTTTACATCTAATAATTTTTGTTTGTTTGCAGGAAGAACATGTGGAGAAGGACAAACTGTTGATATTGTCATAAAGGAAGAAAATGGGACAGCCAGATCTTTTGAAAATGTCCATACACAGTTGGAGAAAAGTTTTACTTTTCAATATATTGAAAGAGAGGATATTTAAATTATGATGATGGCCAAAAGCTGGAATCAAGCGTAAAGCTTGAGGAGATTGAAGAGAAGACAATTGAAGAATTTCTGAATTGTATAGAGGACTTGGAACAGCAGGAGGATTTGGTGATTAAGTCATCAAATGAGACCATGAGGTCTTATGGTTTTAAAACTGACAAGTTGTGTGTGAATGTAGGTATTGAAGAAGACAGTTCATATGATGAAACTGTATTCAGTGAAGCTGAAAGTTTCCAAGTAAAGTATGATTATTATCTTTCAGATGAAGATCAAACTGAATTAATGGAACAAAAGGAGTTCATAAATTCCTTGTTTTGTAAAAAGAATTGTTTCAATGGAAATATGACAGTTATGTCTGATGATGAGAAATTTGTTATTGTTAATAATAATGACAAATTGATTTTATTAAATGGCCAAATGAAGAGTGATGGATATATAGTTAAACCTATTGCAGAGATGGAAGATCAGAATTCTATTCTGATGAAAGGTGAAGAGATAGTGACAGCAGGAAACTTGACTTGTGATAAAGAGGAAGATAGCGAAGATTATATAAATGTTTTCTCAGATGAGATGATAGATTTGTGGCATGAGTTAAGTATTCTGGAGCAAAAGATAGAAACACATAGAATAAGTGTTCAGGTTGTGAAGTCAGAGCTGAATGAGAATGGAAAGGTTCATTTTTATGAACCAGAGCAAAGAAACATCCTTGAAAGGGATGATGTGGAAGAGAGACTAGCTGACAGTCTCGAGAATTATTTGAAGAATTGGAATCAGCATACTGATGTGCTGATGCCAGAGCAGCGAATTGAAATGTTTCCAGAGGAAATGTCAGAGCAGCAAATTGAAGTGTTGTCAGAGGAAGGAGAGACACAAAGATTTTATAATTTTAATGATTGTTTTATGATTGCAGGTACTGATGAAAGGACTAAAAAATGTTTGGTCCAAGAGAACAAATTAAAGCAGAGAGAAGAAGATGATAGTGACTGGAAAATTAAATACCAGTCCAAGAAATTGCTGAAGTCAAGAAACAAAGAAATTGTCATAAATGACAATCAGGGAAAAGTTTTCAGTTGCAGAAAACAAGAGGGTAAGGATGATAGGGTGGCAGTAAGAACTCAGCAAGAAGAAGTAAAAGTAAGATTTCAGCAAGTAAGAACTCAGCAAGCAGAAGTAAAAGTAAGAGTTCAGTAAGTAAGAGCTCACCGAGCAGGAGCCAGAGTAAGAGCTCAGCGAGTGAAGATAGAAATTCAGCAATCAAGAGGAAGCAGTACTCAGCAATCAGAAGATATATTAGACAAAGAAATTGAATTGATGAGAAGGCTAATGGTGAAAGTGTCTCAGAAGAAGACAGCAACAAGAAATCAAAGAAGCAACAGCAACAAGAGAAAGACAGTCACAGACTGTGAAAGCTTAGCAAGTGGAAAAATACATAATAAGATACGGAAGCCTGGAGAAGTATGGCAGAGGAACAATGCAGCGTATGGACAGCAGCAAAACAGAGTGTGGGATCCAGGAAGACAAGGACTAAAAGCACATGATCAGGAGATCATGATTATTTTAACCTTGGGAGTCTGATGCAGGGGCATTAGGCTCAATAAAATACTTTGTATTTTAATAGACATAGGGGGGTCTTGTGTTTTTTTATTTTTATTTTAATTATTAAATGCTTTGAGTGACATTTAGGAATTAATTAAATATTGAGAGTGTTAGTGTCAGTGTAGTCACACTGCCATCAGTGATCAAAACAGCTCTTTTGCATTTGCATATTAGGTGTCTCATACCGAATAAATTTCACCATTCCGCTAGGTCATGGATTCATTGATGGTAGTAATTTTTTATCTGTTTTCCCTTATGAGGTACTCGCTGATTTTCCTTCCTATGGTCTTCAGTCATTAGTCACTTTCATTATCAAGATCATATCAGTAGGTCATTGAATGGGTCTTATCAGTCTCTAAGGTCTCACCATGATCAAATTAATGAGTCAAGTGTCAATAAAGATCAGCAAGGTCATGAGGAAGTCAATAAATTCAAAGTCACAGCACCAAGAAGATCTGAGAGACACTTTATTCGGCTTGATGTAATTTTCGCCTCAAAACCATGTTTTGAGGTGAAAACATGATACTTTGCCTTTCAGCCACAATTTAGAAGGTGTTATCTCCACAAAGTGATGTCCCTGCCTTTCAAAGAAGTTTTCCGCAGCATGTTCAGCGCCAGAGCCTCTTCCAAGCAAATCCATCAGAAAGAGCCCGGAATGAGCTTTCCAACGATATACTACACTCTCAAAACTGACTTCTGGGTTGAAATTTATGCTTAAGTGAAGTAAAAACTCTTATATCCTCATATACCCCCTATTTCCCATTTTTCCCTTTAAACTTTGTATTATCAAAATTTAATATTCCTTTAAAAATTCCCTTTTCCCCTTTCAGCATTATAAAATCGCATTATAAATACAAATGTGATTATCCCAAACCACTTCCCCTCCAAGTCCCGTAGAACTTTATAATAAAAACTCTATATTGTAAAGTCTCCACCGTAATAACCACTTCCCCTTTTCCATGACCCCTTAAAATTTTTAAGAAAGTTTAAGTTATATATTATAAACCTGTCGCTCTTCAATCGCAATCGCAAACCTAATCGCATCGCATGTTTTATTTGTATGTTCCAATCGGCAAATCGCAAGCTTCGATGCGATTGTCACTTCCGATGGCCTACCCCCGATTGAAACCTCTGATCGCATCGCATCGTTTAAAGTTTATCTCCGATTGACCAATCGCAAGTCCTTCCTCCGATCTCCCAATCGCGCCCTTCCCTCCGATTTCCCAATCGCAACCCTTGATCGCACCAACCCCCGATCGATCAATCGCACAAAACTCTGATCCGCCAATCGCAAGTTCTACTCCAATTCTCCGATCACAAGTCTTCCTCCAATCGCAGCCCCCTCTGATTTCCGATTGCGATTGGTCGATCCCACCACTTAAGTCTTCCGCCATTAAATATAAACGAGGCTTTTCCTTTGTAAAAATCGAATTTTATATTAGTTCGTTTTATAAAGGACTTTCCCCATGGTTTAATCCCATCGCATCTGAAGAAATTCATATTGCAATATTCCTGCCCCAAAGTCCCGATTGTGATTGCCCTCATTCCACCATCGCATCGCCTATTTTAATCGTTTCATTTTATGTCACTCCTCCCCTCGATTCCGATTGCGATTGTAATGTGGGTCCCGCCTCCTTCCCTTCCCTTTTCACATTCAAAATACATTTTTCCCTTCACGAAAGCATTATTTCGTTCTATGTTATTTCAACGGAAGTTTATTAAAGGGTCAGTTTTATTTAAATGAAATAATAGAAAGCAAAGGAAACAGTCTGCTGGCCGAGAGCTTACAATAAAATAAAAATATCTACAACAACAGGAAAATAGGATCGGATTGCCTATTTTTCCTTTAGTTATGATTCAAAGATATCTTTGTTACAATGTTTCGCCTTCTCATTGACCGGATGTAATGCAGCTCTCCCTTTACGGAGAGATTATTGGCTCTTGGTTTTCCATCTTCAGTTATGATTTCTCCTCTTCCCATCGATTTGTATTCCCGCAAAATCTGTCTATTTATTGTAAATGCTAATCATTTGTAAGGGGCTGAAAGTCTGAGGTCTAAAAATTCAGAAGTAGGGGAACAGTGTGGCAGTGAGCTCTGCGCTCCATTGTACAGTTTGGCAAGGAATTAATAAAGTGATGCAGCTCTGATTTGTGGGATCCATGTGGTATGAGTTTTAGCATATGTCTCTCATTTGTGTTTCATATGTACATTGTTATGTTTCACCATTCATTCATAAACATTTCCAGTTGAATGTTTTCAAGTTAAAAAGGTAGAATCCATTTTATATGCTCTGCCTTGGGGAATCATTCATAATTTGTGTTTTCTTCTATTTGAAAAGGATTAATTTATTATGCCCTTTTCAGCTTCTCAATAGTCTTTCCACTCCATCTTATTTCAACTTGATAGCTAAATCTCCTGCCTATCTTGCCCCATGAAATACTCTGTGTCTTTGATTTAATTCCTCGGTTCATACTATCCTTTTTCCCATACGTCCCTGAAAATTCAGTCATTTATCAAAACCTTTTCACATTTATATACCTAGCCTAAAATCAGTTCATTATTGTGTTATTGGATATCTATTCTACGGAGAGAGCCCTCTCCTGTCCTTGTAGGGCTAGCTACAACGCTGAGCGTGGTTTAGTTGTTACCATGATTTGCCTTTTTCAGCCTGAGGTTCAGATTGGGTGCTAACAAAGAGAAATTATAAATGTTCCCGAATGATTGGAGAACACGAGGGAGTAGGATAGTTGAGATAAAAGATTTGATTGAATTTTTAAAGTAGATTCAGTTTCATGATTTTTGGGATTAAAGAGGATCCTTAGGGATATTAGATAGATTTTAGGACTTGAGGATTTTAGGGAAATTATTGAGGATCTGAAACTAAATTTGTTCAGAGTATTCTGTATAAAAATAACAAGCCTCAAGGCAAGAGACAGTAGAGAGGGGTGTGAGTAATTTAGTTAAAAGCAAACAGGGTTTGTCGTTGTAACCCTATGGGCAATCTGATAGAATGGCCATTGATCAGAATATCAGGCCAAAGAGGAATTAATTGTAACAGTTTGATGGTATGTATATGAAGAAAGTTCGCTCTTAAAGTGTGTAATTTAGATGTGTTGCACTGATTGAATTGTGTGTGAAATGTTCAGGGTTATGAAGAGGTGTATGGATATAGACTCTGTGATAGGGTTTGCATATACAGTTGATAAAGATTGGATGAAATTGCACTGGTTAATTTCAGTCATTGATCACTAATGGATCGATGACACAATGGGGCTAAATTGATATTTGGAAATACTGTGCAAGCGGAAAATAGGATCTGAAATCATTTGAGTTGAATGCAAAAAATGTGCATTCAAGCATGCAATTGGGATTTTAAAGGAATCATAACAAATCTAGAATAATAGACAATGTTCTAATCGAATAGTAAATTCGAGTCACAGCTGGAATGGAGGAAAATGTGATCGAAGGTGGAATGTTTGACACCAAGTGAATGGGAGTAGAAAAATGGCGCCGTGAACCATAGACGCAGTGAAATGTTTGAAAGTGAATGCAATTGAAACCGCAAGTTAAATGAAAGCTGGTGACTCCGAGATAAACCTCTCGACAGGAAGAACGATATAGCAGATCTGAGGAAGGAAAATTCAGAATGATGGCACAGTAGAATTTTAGGCGCGGTGAAAAGGAATCAATGGCTTGTTAGATTGCGGAGGTGAAGTTCGAAAGCGTTGTGAATTTAGAAATCACATGATGGACTGGATCGAAGGAAAGCGTGATAGTTTGTACGCAGTGATGGCTTATTTAAATATGGAGATTCCATATTGAAGGAAAGTTGGAATAGAGTTGAAACCGTGGAGTAGCAGGCAGACAGATCATTGGATCGACAATAGAATGAAACGTTGATGATGCAGCAAAGTCAACGGAAGGCGAAACCCGTGGGAAATGAATGGAAGATGGTTTTTGAAAACCTAGTATGATCTTCGTCTGAGGTTCAACTGGTAAGTGGTTTTGCCTTTTTGAACGCGATAATGCTAGATGATGGACACGTAGCATGGGCGGTATCCAAATACCATTTGTTTCGCGTAAATTTGGAATGATAACTCACGAGGATTGAATGAATGCGACATTTGTTTGATCACGTGGTGTTGGAGAACCAACGGTAGATGCAAATGAAGCTACGTAAGAGTTAACGCAAAGGTGAATTGTGAACGAGTTGTGGGACCCAACAGATCTATGTGTGTTGGTGTTTGGTCTTTTAAATCCAAAATCGAATGTTTTGTATGAACTGAAGACATTAATAAATTGTGGCCAAATCTATATAAATTCTTGTGACATTCGATGGTTGAGCGCGATATTAGAATGCTAAAGTATGAAGATTTTTATATTAGGTTTTTAATCCAAAGTCTAATATATAAGTTCACATTTCCATAAAACGAAGGCCGAAGATTTGGTGGGAGGTAAATGCAAAGTTGAAATTTGGTTTTAATTGCATATGTAGAACTTCATGTGAAGTTTACTATATATATGGTTGCATAACCATTGAGTTTAATGAAGCTTCCGCATTATTAAACTTTGCCCAGATAGGAGAAGAAATTTGGGCGCATAAATGGACTATGCATTTTTATGCAGCTTAGGAGGAGAATGTGGGTTTGCAGCCTGGGGCTGCTGTCAGAAGAAGTTGAAGCTTTCAATATACATATCATTTGAAATCGCAATATAGGGTAATGATACAGCATTCAAATTAAATCTACCTCCATACATGCAAGATGTATTCAATGATCAACTTATAGAATTTGTGCTTTTTTGAACCATTCTTACTAGATGGGAAAGAATAGGCTATGCCTACTGTTAGCACTCTGTGATTTCCCTAGGTTAAGGAAATAAATTTCAGAGGTAACCACAAAACCACTTGTGAGCTAGAATCTAGCCCTTCTAGCTCTAGAGAGGGATCTCTCTGTATGATATGTTCAACTACTCAGATATTAGGCTAGGTATGGTGCTCAGTAAGGTTTGATTTTCAAAGGTTTGTTGGTAAGAAATGAGACAAGGCCATTGGGCATGGAGTTATGTCAAATTGATTATCTATCCAATGATAAGATTAAAAAAAAGAGGAGTCCTCTGTAAGGGCAAGATAGGTAGTCGAGGTGATGAAATCAAGTTAAATTGTTGCAGGAGGGTGAGTGTAAGGGTGGAAACAACACATAGAGCATCAAAAATTGTAGATGAATTCTTAATGTTGTTTTAAGAAGAAAACATAGATGGATTGAGAAATTAAATCAAAGCAAATTCTAAATGAATTGTGAATTGATTTTCTAGTTCATCCAAGCAAGAATACATACATTTAACTCATGCAAATGACATAAGACAAACAACAAGAAGGAAGCACAAAACCATCAAGATCTAACACAAGAATCCCTGCAAGTCACCTTTAGTCTTTCATTCACTGGCAAGTATTTAGAAAATTTACAACATACAAAAGTCTCTTCCTCTCCAATCTGACCAACCCTTTTTCCATTACATGCACATCATAAAATAGACTCAAAAGAGCCCATTCCCACCTCTAGGGCTTGAATTCCCCATTAGGAATTTTATTTCTAACTTCTGCGATTAAAACAGAATTAACTGCTAAAGTCTAGGGACGACATAACTAGATGATTTTCTAAGGATTTTACTTTAATATCTTAGCTCCAAATTTAGCTTATGAGTAACTAACTACTTTATTACTATTACAGCAACCATCAAAACAAATTACATCAAGTTTTAGCTCAAATAACTTGCCCAAAAGAAGGTTTGTCTAGAAGAATCTCCATAAATGTAGAAACGTTGTGCAAAAGCACAACAGTTGTGATGCCTCTAGTTGCCTCCTGAGTTGACTAAAGCCTCTAGCACATGTAAACAAACCTGCATGTGAACACTTTCCCCTTTGGAAGCTTTCCCTTATCGTACAAAACCTCAAACTTCATCAAACTCTCCTGTAGCCAAAAACACAACACCAGTTTCAAAAGCACAATGCTACCTCTTTTTCATAGTTTGAGTGGACAATGTTGTTTGTAGAAAAGTTGCACACACTGATGAGGATGACAACACTGCAATGATGATATTACATAACCCCCACAAGCCTTTCTTCATCAAAACACCAAAGATGCATCTCTATACCCAAAAACCCCAATGCTAACTAGGGAACAAAATGATGTAAAAGTTGCTTCTTCAAAATAGCTTCAGAGTTCCAACTAGCTGTAGCTGCTATAAGAACTTTGTGCAAAACAATATCACCTGGAACTTCAAACCTATAAACAAACATACTTAGGCAAGAGTATAAAAAAACAAAATGGTGCTATTGTACCCTTCCATCATTCAAATTTTCGCTGCCTCAACCAATAGGTCTAATTTTCCTATGTCTTTCTCTTGCAACTCCCTTGATTGTTGTTTGGTTGCTCTTAGTTCTTTCCTCATAGATAGATTCTGCCTGCACACATTCTTCATTTTTCTGTGAAGTGGAAGGGATCTGCTCAACATGTATTTGGCATCATCCATGGTGGGTTGATAGATGTCCATTGCTTCCTCATCCTTTCATCTTGTTGCTTGAGTTTTGAGATCTCTCTGTGAGCCTCCTTCAATTTCCTTCTCAGCCTATTAAAAGCGTGGCTCTCCTCATCTACCTCTATCTTCTCTTTTTGGATTTGTAGCTTCTTAGATGAGGATCTTGTAATCCTAGTTGTTGGTATTTCTGCCTTCCTAACATCTTCTTTGATTACTCTCTTTTCCCTTGGACTTTATAGCAACTAGTGTAGCTTTAACCATAGGCACATGTTCACTAGATTGAGTTTTTTTTTTTAGAATAGTCTTATTTAGTTGCTTATTTTCTTGCTGCAATTGTGCAATCATAAAATGGGCCTTCTTCAATTGTTCTTGCAATTCTACACTCCCTGACTTTATCGTCAATCACCTCAACTTTTGGTATGGTCTCCATGGTCTCAAATGTTTTCTCCAAGGGTAGCCTTTGGCAGCAGACCTAATGAGAGGTTTCCTAGGGGCAACCACCACCTCTGGAGAAAATTGCAGTGTCTTTCCTTTCTTCTTTCTTATAGACAACACTGTAGATGATGGTCTCTTCATTAAGCTTCGAGTTGGTGATCTAATGTCCCTTATCACTACTGAGGGTGTTTCCTTCTTGCTCAACGGACTAGTTGGCAAATCATCCACTAAATTTGAAGAATCAACAAATGTCTGTCATGATATTTTTCTTTTACTTAGCTCCCCCAAAACCAACAACTTAGTTCACGAAAAATGGAATATGCTAGGTTCTAATTGACTTTGCTTTCCTTGTACTTTATCTGCCATCTTGCAGAGACTCCTAAATAGGTAAAAAGGAAAATTTAAAGAGCTTTTTCCAGTGAAATGCTTTAAAAGTTTGAAGTGGTATTGATAAACTCTTATGAACCTTCCCTTACATGTAAAGTACCTTAATAGCTTGGAAAAGCTTGTTGTGATTTTCCAATAAATACTCTTTAGGCACAATTGACCCATATTCGTCTCTATATTCAGGTTTAAAAAAATCTATGTAATGGGTGATTTCAAGGGGCATGCCCTTGAACTATTGTTCCCCATGGAGGGGAATCTCTGTTGCAGCGGCTATTGTGACCTTTGTGACTTGAAAGGTAAGTGTTCCAATCTTAGCCTTCAACCCATCAAAGCTTTTGGCAAACTCCTTAGTCAATTATAGATTGTACCGTTGAATCTTTTCACAAAACCTCATACAGCCCACCCGCTCAAAAGCCATTCTGATAGTTGGGTCTACGTTGATAAGTGTGAGATCTTGTGGTTCAAACCGAACAATACCACCTCCCTTGTGCTTTTTTTTTTTTGGAGTTGACATGATGTTTGTTTTGTAGCATTGACTAGTCTAGGGTTTAAGGCAAACTTGTTTTGTGCAACCAATGTAATAGTAATGACAAGGACTCTCCAAATTCAACCTTTGGTAATGATTAAAAAGGGAACTCTACACAAGAGACTAGTCAACAAAAATTTCCTTCAGAAAAACCTAAAACAACTTGCAAATGTTTGATATTGGTGGCAGAAAATTTGAAGGGACAGACACAGTGCCAAAAACGCAGTGCACAAGAAATTGGACTTCAAACACTTCCACGGCACACAAACCTATGATAAGGAGCTTCAATTTAGTTTAAACACATAGCACACCTTGCAAATGGAGGCTCTACAGGGAAAAATATAGACTTGGAAATAACAAATGCAAAAGATGGAGCATTGTGTGGAAGTGCAACATTTAGGAGAAAGCGCAATGAAATGGGAAAAGCGCAGCAATAGGCAAAAAGCGCAACAATGGTGAAATTTTGTTATTTTGCGAGCTTTTTATGGTTTTTGGCTAGCTCATACATGCAATTTGGGATTTATTCAAAACCAAGGAACAAAAACAAGCTTGAGTTTTGCACCTGTGAGGGAGAACTGACCATCAAGATGAGAGAACGCAGTGCTATGTGGAAACACAGCACCCTTGCCCCCTTTGCGCAACGACTTAGCACGATCACACCACAAGCTTCCGATGAAAACAAAAAAGCACAGAGTGTTTTTCGCTGAAAGCAATCATGCAAATAGCGTCCCAAAGCGACCTAGAGCGGAGTTGATCGTAGAAAACTCGATTTCAACGTGAATAACCAAAAACGCGGCACTTGGCAAAAGCGCAATGATTGTCCTTTTGACTGTTATCCTCTTGATGATGTCACAATCAATCCTAATTTGACATGTATACTGACTCAAAACACCTCCAAATCTATGCCCATGATCACAAAGCATGGCAGCAAAATCTTTTTCATGATTGCTTGATGTAACTTGACCTCTAGATCTAGCTAACTAATTCACGATGACCAAACATTTTCATGACATGACTCTTTATTACCCTTTCATGGTGACCAATGACCCCCTATGATTACCCCTTTAATAATGATGTTTCATGACATTAGACATTTGGACTTTCGCAAAATAGACAAACTTTGCATGACACTCAATCCAAATCTAGACATTTTTTAAACCATCATAGTCAAGACATCATGATTGATATTTATAAATTGACCTCAAATAAATAGAAAGACTAACATGACTAAGACCTTTATAATATAGGACTCTAACACCTATAATTGAAGAATTTTCACAAAATGCACTTGAGGAACTATATGAAGATATAATGTTGAGAGGAAGTTTGAGATACTCAAAGGCCAACAAGGATTACAACAGAATGAATGAATGAATGATATTTTAACATCCACGAGACTAAAAATAGTCTATGGGACTACCAACCTCCTTGTTTTTTTTGCCTTCTGTAATTCAATCTTTTTCTTACTCAAATTGATGATGAACTGACCCAACCTTCTAGCAATTCTCTCACTGAAAAGACGATGCCACGTAATTGATGCTAACACATTGTGGTGTTATCCCTGATGTCTCTGAAAGCATCACATTCCAAAATGAAATGCTTTTCTGATTCCACTGCCCCAAAAGTGCAAAAAGTACATACCCTTTCTTCCCAAGCATCTTTAGATCTCTTCCACCGTCCCATTTCACACAGAAATTGATGCAAGTTAGTTCTTAATTGAGCAATAAGAATCTTTGCTCTCCACAATATGTTAGCTCCGATGTACTCTTTTTGTTGGAGATCACAAGTCGGCCTGAATTCTTGAACATAGTACTTTTTTCTACCCAACTCTTTTCCCCATATACACTTACAGAACTTCTCCAGCACAAAATTCTTTAACTCCTTGCTATTTGTGGGATATGCACTAAGGTAAATATTCCATTTTTGCATCCATTTGTTGTTTTATCTCATCCATGATTTCTTTCTTTCACTTGTGTCTTCATTGAAGATAACTTTCGGCCTTCTACCTCCTCCCATTTGCTCAATTCTTTTTAGAAGGGAAAATCCCTAAGAGAGCTAAGTGGAATGAGAGAAATAAAATTGTAGAATTTTTTCCTTATCTCTTCTTAATTACCTTTGGAAACCAAATACATTCCCAATGATTAGGTGTGATCACAATGGATCAATGATAATGGCCTAAGTCTTAGTTCAACCGTAAGTATTTCCATAGATCAAATCTCTCTCTCAAGAAAAACCTTGTAATTCAATCAGCCATAAGTCATGGATATCAAACAACAGCACAGTTTCTCCACCTTGTAATTCAATCAGCCATAAGTCATGGATATCAAACAACAGCACAGTTCTCCACCTGGATCTGCAGTGGATACTGCAGAAGGGTTGAAATTGAAGTAGAGTGAAACCAACAACAGATTGGTTTGGAAGAAGGCCGCTACGAAGAAAAGGACGTTGTGGGTGTATCATGCAAGTGAGGCAACTGTGCATACAATAAATAAGGTTGTATGGTTGTCAAAAGACGATTCCTGTCACGGTTTCCCATGGTTGGAGGTCTTGGATTTCAATGTATAGGAGGTATTTTATCTTTAATTTCTGTAATCTGCGATGGCTATTCCCGTGTTTTGAGCAACTTTGCCGGTAGTCAGTGAAACCTTGCACTATTTAATTTATGCAAACAAATGTTATGATGGCCATGAAAAGTTATGAGTGCATCACTGCCCCACTGCTTGTGTCTATAAATTTAAAACAAGTCAGAATTACAAAAAATTGGAACTCATATTGCCCCACTGTTTAGCATTTTAATGGATGGTATACTCATAATGCAAAGACAACTTTTAAAGTATATTAATACAATATTTTGGAAAACGAACCATCGGATTCATAGAATAGAAAACCGTGTTTAGCATTTTGATAGACGATATATTCATAATGCAGAGGCAACTATTAAACTATAATAATACGATATTTTGGAAAATGAACCATCAGATTTATAGAATCAACTATTAAACTATACTAATACGATATTTTGGAAAATGAACCATCAGAGATTCATTTAATGGAAAATCTTGTTTCTCACACCTTTTTGTCTTTCAAGACCATAAATGGTACGACCCTTTATCTCTGCTCCTTACACCTAACTAGGTTTCTGATATCTGAAAGTATCAATTGTTAACAACCATTAAGAACTCCACAACTTACCTCCCTATGCATGCATAGTGGCAAAAGCACTTCGTGTTTTTCTGGAAGGGGTGACAATCTGTCAGAGGAAAATGTGATAAACTGCTTTCGGCATACATACATGCTTCAATCAAAGGAATAATTCTTTACGGTATTACAAGAATGGTTATTTTAAAATGGCCAAAACAAGTTATAGTCTTACCGCTGAGAGTTTAAATTCAATAATACTTCAGGGGTAACCAGTGAATATTTTAATCAAGCAAAGGAAATCACTTGAGAAAAGAAGATATAAACTTTTAAGAATGATTTGCAGATGCCCATGATTTTAATGACTCGGAATAAATAATTGCTGTTAAAATGGGGATCAGGATTAGGCTTAATGGGCAAGGTAACTTATCATGAAACAAGTCATGGCAAATATTTTAAGTCAACTACTCTGGAAGATTTTGTGATTTTAATACTTTATATAATGCAGGAATGCCATGCTTCTTAGGGCATCAGGGTTTGTTTACTTTAAAGAGACTTTGAATTGGCCCTTGTAAAGAGTTTTATTTACCTGCAGCCAGGGTTTGATGTATCGTTATGGTTAATTTTACTCCTGGTATTGATGATCTCGTCTGTGTTTCCAAATCTCTAGTAATTTGGAAAAATGTAAATCGCTATATAAGATAAGGTCCCTTTATCTTAACTCTATATATAAATCCTAAATGGGCAACAATTTTTCTGGATTTTTAAAACTTTTAAAAATTGCAAAGGCTACAGGACTTACAGTAAGGGCAAATGTTGAACAGGTTAATGCAACCTACAGAGAGTGCACCTAGAAAGCAATGTAAACAAATAACTCTTTCCAACAGGGGTGCACAACCTAGATATTCCCTCTAAAAGAGATCAGACACACCACCTAAATATCCCCGCAAAGAGATAAGCCTCAAATAGCAATAACCTTCGCACTTCAAGATGAAACTATCGTATGCACTGGGAAGGTAGACCCAACCCACTCAACCATAATCTCTAGAAATCATATTTAAAAAATTAATACATCTAAAACCCAGGACCTTCATGCATAGAATTATAATGTTAATTATACCTAATTTACAGCTCTTGTTAATGGAGAGAAGACCAACTAGGTTTCCTTTGAAGCTTGAGTGTTACAAACTGACTGAGAAAGATAAATGGAAAACATATACAAGATGAGCAATTTTCACAAACATTTGCATCATTCTTTTCTTAAGTCTTATAAATGATAGGAATATAAATGCAGAAAGCACACCACACAATGCATTGACAATACCAAGTTATTTAGCTTCATAATATTCATCTAATATATTTTCCAATAATATTTCTGTGCAGATGAACTTTGAAAGTGACAAAAACAAGAACACAATAGATAGAATACAAGAGAATAGAAGAGTATTAAGTTACGTATTCATACATGAATCATGTGTAGGTAATTATTAAGAATATATTGCACTTTCTCAAAGAGCAGATTTATTCATTTTCTGAAACCAATAATTGTGCATATGTGCATATATTCGAAGTGTTCTGACCGCATATCATTACTCTTGTATATTTCATTCTTTGATATATTATACTATATTTTCCCATAATATTTTTGTGCAAGTGTACTTCCAAAGTGATAAGATCAAGACGAATACAATAGATAGGTACTATACACCTTCATGGGTGAAGAACAGGCTACGAACGATCATAAGAGAGCACAAAAATATTTTGCATTAGTTCAATCCAAAAATATTTTGCATAACTTCAATCCATTAGCATTATGAAAAGAAAATATTAAAACAAAAAAGGAAGAATAAAATAATTAGGAAATAATTATTTTTTTCCAGGTAACATACCTAGGCACGTATCTTCCCTTGTTCCTAGATTTTCAAATCATAAAACCATGTTAACAACCCATGAATAGATCATATATAACTCAGAAGATGGTAGTCAGAGTAAAACCTAGATTTTTCAAATCAAAAGCCAGGTTAACAACTCATTAATAGATCATATTTAACTCATCAACGATTGCCTCACTAACAGCAATGTCATAAAATGAGATTTGAACCTCAATGGGAGGGTAGCATTTTATCCTCACAACCATTTGACACGCAATAGACATATTAAGAATATCTGTACACCCACATGAAAGACATAGTACAAAGATGGGATTGTATAAGCACTAAGCAGACAATAAGACAATGATGCCGAAATGCCAACAATTAACAGTATTCAGATACTATTTTGAGAGCCATCCACAACCAGTATTTATTGTCAATTTTCTAGAATGAAATAAATCTTATCTAGCAAAGATTAAATGGAGAATACCTGAAGATTACCAGTAAATGTGAGCAATAAGAACGAGAAAAAGTTCATTCACACACTTATCAAGTCTGGACTCTGTAAAGAGATACTAGAACAAAGAAGATGGTCTATAGTAAGCCTGAAACAAACAATACGCAAGTGTTATGATTCACTTCAATCCTGATAGAAAATAACTTCAAGCACGTAGATATAAAACTTGAGCAGCAAGCGACTCCATGGCCATGACAATAAACCGAAGCATCATCTTCAACACTGACAGATGAATTCTCTTATTTGCATATTCAACTCAGAGATGAGAAATATCCACAGAGTTTACAATATAACCCATAGTACTTTAGTAAGCAGGAATTTATAAGTTCCTGAACACTAATATACTGGATGCCACGGCTATATTTCCTAAGACATCTTTAACCTTCACACAGCAAGTCCACAGTTACTCAGATTGCAGAGGAGGCTTTTCTTTTGGGTGTTTAGATGAATAATGATCTCCAATCTGATTTTGATTTGCAAGTTGGACCTGCACACAAGTACACGTATTCATCAAACATGAAGAACTTCACAATAACTTAAACATATCAATACTTTTTCTTTAACACATACTGTACCAGCGAGGGTTCCCCTGCCTACACAACAATGAGATACGAAACGAAACATCTAGTCTATTCATCCGGAGGATGGAAAATTCAGTTCACCCATAAGATGTGTATGCTTGAGCAGCGTGCGCCCAGAATGGCTCTATATGCTATCATACATGCAACTAACTGGAGGGGTTCTGCCACTAAATCAAGCTAGCTACTAAATCTATCCAATAACTAAATATATATGTAATTTATTACCAGCAACAGATAACCTGAATTCATCACTAATAATCTAAGCTTGTCTAGATCTACAGATTGATTGTCATATCAAATTGTATAACAGGTCAACTGGAATATTTTCTCATGTTATAAGATTTTTCTAACTTAGAGAACCGTGAAAAAATTTGCCGACATTCAACCATTATTTCATAATGTGCAGTATATGATGATCTGTAAACATGAAGGAAATAGTTGGTAATAAAGAAAATGGGAAGGGTAGAAAATAAATTACAAAAAAACCCATGGTTTAGAGAAATCTTACCAGAAATTTTTGTTTAATGCTAGTTCCAATGAGGAATCTTTCAATGTTCTCGGCACAATTGACAGACGAAACATCTCCAATTACTTCTTTTAGGACCATTCCGGAGACATCAGGTTGCTGGTAGTCTACAACTTTAGATGACATTATAAGCACCAGGCTTCACTAGTATACAAGTATCAGACTATGAATTTCTTTCTGTAAACTCAAACTGGGTATGAGGGATTTCGCTTTATTTTTCATTGATTCTTTTACTTATATAGTTTATTCAGAGACTGTCTAAAAGCACAAACAAAGTGGCCTGATGTCCATAAGCGACTAGAATGTGATGGTCGAAAATTCAGCAGCCAGTGCGGACCTACGAAGCCACAGCGAAAACGTGGTTGCAACTTGACTGACGGACTTAGGTGGACCGCCCAAGCTTTTCCAGATCAATATCAAAATTAAAAACATGTAAATCCTCCTAGTGTCCACCACTTCTGGTAGACTGGCTGTAGCCCTTGTAAGTTTCCACCCTGTTGTTGGAAAAAAATAGGAACTCCTCTGATCTTGGGGTCGTTGTTCTTGTTCCAAATTGAAACAAATTGAAATAATAACACTCATTTTTATATGTCCTTTTTTTGGAGGTTTAAGATGAAAAAGAATAGAAGCTCTCTGCAAATGAGGTGCCCTAATTCTTGAACTTTAATGCCAGTAAGAATTAGAGTTCTCTGTTTGGGTGTCTTTAAACCCTATTTCTTCCAATGGGGCATTAGTTCACCAGTGAGATCGACAGTGTTAAGCGTAGCTGTCTGCCAGGGTTCCATTCTCACTGTCCTCTGCCCCATCCGTAAAGATTACGTTTCACACAGATAACTCTAAGAGCAGGTCAGGGACAAGTCTCGATGGCCATTTTCGCAGAACATATGCCGCAGACCTGGCACCTAAACAAGGAAGTACACTTTCTGCAGTGCAGCCACTGGGTCTATTCTTTTCCATTACAGAAACAAATGCTAGAGGTTTAATACATTAAAAATCGTCTTAATAATAATAATAAAATCCAAAAGAAAACACAGAAATGGATACAACTGTAACTTCTGGATAGTGATACTGCATCAGTAACATAATCATAATAAAATCCAAGAAAACCCAAAAAATGAGAAAACCCATAGCCTCTGGATGGTGGTTTGTGCAGTAAAGCAACGAATTTGATCGACAGCCTCGGCCTTAACTGGAATCTACCATAAGCAAAGGGTTCTCTACCTATAACAACTAGATCAAATCCGATATCCGCTACATCAAATCTGAATTTAACCTTAAGCCGAATAAAAACCACATAAATCAACTGATTAATGATCTGGAATGTAATTGATGTTCAAGAAAACGGAACTGAAACCAAGAAAATCGAGGTGGGTACCCATACCGACAAAACAAAATGAACCCACATCAGAAACTGATGTGAAATTGAACTTCGTTCATAGACAGAAAACACAAGTATGAGCGAGGAGGCATACCTTGCAGATGGGGCATGTGAATTTGAGGGCTGCAGCTCTGGCCTCAAACTGAGATCCTTTGGCCTTCTGATTTTTCTCAGCATTTCGTCGCTGCGCTTCAATCTTTTGCTTTCCCCTAGTCATTTTGGACAAGTATTATCTCCTCGCTTTTCGTTTCCTGTCCTCCTCTGTATTCACGGCCGATGGATTTTGGCCCGTCGGCTATACAGAGTATTTCAGGATTCGTTTGAAGCAGGAGACGAATTCTTATATTGAGATTCTCCGTATTTTAAATAGAGGGCTGGATACAGTTGGACCTCAGTGATAAGATGTTGATCCATTTGTATGCGACACCATCATTTTAGATTTTGTGCGGAAGGAAACAAATTTACTTTGATTTCGACACGACATTGAACGGTGGACATTTCTTCAACAACATTTTGATGGGCCGACCTGAGTTAATGGTGGATTTAATCTCATGATTGGTTTACTTTTTTTTAGTTTGTGTATGGGAATAGGAGTTGTCTAAGGAGCGGATGAATTGATTTGTGACGGTCAAAAGTGGTTGGAATTTGGGGAAAAAAATTTTAAGAAACTTTGGTGTTTGAATCATGTTTTTTATGGTGGAAATAGATTCGACACCATCAAAAACTTCTAGAGCACCCAAAATATTGAAATTTGATAACTATAACTTGGTTTTACAAAAAACCTTGCCGGATTTTCTTAAAATTTTCCTGGAATTTCCATGATTTTTAGGGCAAAAAAAAACAATCTGGTTAGACTACGCCATGAGAATAAAGTGATATTTAATGGACAAGATGAAAAGGTAGTGAACCAATCATTGGCTTATTACATGATGCTTGATATTTGCGCTCATTGTTGGGTTTTTTTATTAGAGTTGGGTTCTTTGATTAGTGTTGGGGTTTGTAATGGGCTCTTTGATTAGTGTTGGAGTTCTTTGGTAAGTGTACCTAGAATTGAATCAAAATTAAAAGGTTAGTTTTCATTTTGGTCCCTATAAAGTATGTGTGTGAATATTAGGATAACATTTGCTGCAAATAAACACCATGCACTGAGTCAATGATTGGATCATTGTTTTTCCATCTTATTATTTGTTGGATGAGAATAATATGATATTCAATGGTGAGGATGGAAATATAGTGAGTCAATGATTAGCTTACCGCATGGTGTTTAATATTTGTTGGTAGGTATAGGGTTATCATGCATCTTGGAAGAAGACTGCAATTTATTATGTTTGGACTCATTGTTCCAATAATATGCAAAAACTTATACATGTAGCAAAGACTTAAATAAGTTAAAAGAATTGGCATGTAATTGGGCATAATGATAGAAAATTCCAAAACTCTTAATAATCATGTGGTACATCATTCAGAGTAACTTCAATTGTGGATCAAGGTAAGCAAGAAGTGAGTTTCTTCTCCTCCATCATGTCTTTTGTGATAACAACCAAGAAGTAGATCGATGAGCAAGCTATAGTTCATGGGAATTAGTGCTAGTGGCACATTGCAACAAAAACCCCTCTCCTTATTTATTTATTAGTACGATGACATGTCTAATGGCCTTAAATCATCACATGACAAGTCACATGGCAAGCTACTTCAATTTGTTAAGCTCTCACTTCGTGCATATTGCATACCTCATCAATAATATGATTTACATTATGAAGGGATGAGAGTCCATCAACGACATGCTCCAAGCGTTAAACCTACTCGCTTATCATCTAATGGCACCAGTTTCTCCAAATCATTGTGGGATAATGGTAACTTTGATAAGCAAACTCATGTGGAATGTTAAATCTCTTGGCTAGGCATCTAATATTCTTGATCTTTTTTGTTGTTTTGATTTTTTTTTGGTGCCAAGGTTCTCCTAGTAGAACCCCCGACAAGGGGAATTCTTAGATTAAGACTACAGAAGATTTTGGGCCTACATTGACCATCAGAATCCAAGTGATAAATAAGTTCTTGGATCCTCGACTTTTACAACATCTTAGTGGTTGAGATTTGAGAACTGGTGTGGTCATAGCAAGCAGGGTACAACATATGTCCTTTGTTAAAGAGATTGGTTATATAAGGTATCAACTGGGCTCCAGAGAACTTGAAAAATCTATCATGCCCTTAGGCCATGAAGAACATGTGCATTGCAACAAGTCCTTAATCTTTAATCTTGCTCCCAAAATTCATAAATTATAATGGGAAATTAATACACAAGTAGCAAAAATTATGGGGCCTTTGTTGGAATTGAAGAAATAGTTAGCAATGATGGAAGTTGAGTGCAATATCCTTTGGAAGTTGAATCTAAATTTTCCCAAGGGTGATCACTCCATGGCCTTTAATCAAAGGATGAAATCCAACTCATTTAGGGGTGAGTTTAATAGAGAAGATATTGTAAATCATTTGATGAGGAGATGGCAACTATGAACCAGGAAATTGAACCAACAAGCACAAACCTTGAGGATGTTTAGTTGTTATGCTCCTTTTTAGCTTTTGATGTATTTTAAAATAGTTAAAATAATAGGCATATATTATAGGGCGTATAGTGTTTTTTAAACCATGGTGAATTCGTAACTCGTTGGAGCAATCTAGGTGAGGCCCAAGATTAAACCTAGTGATTGTCACTATAACACCAAGTTTATATCCAATAGACCGTAAGCGAGATATTCCAGGAATTTATGACTTAACAAAAGCCAAGACTCTACAAGGGTGGGGGAGCCTACTCCTTGAACCTTATCACAACGGGCCAAAGATGTCCCCCAGTGGGATTTGATACTAGGTGAAGGAGATAACATCCCATTGTACCTACCACTCAATCGTCCCATGAGGAGACAAAAATTTTTTGTTAGTAACATATGAGCATAATTAAGTGTTCATTACTTTTCTTAATTAATTAAGCAAACATTTTTTTCCCTATTTCCATGACGAACTCATAAAGTAAAATTTTGTTATTATTGTCATGTAGTAAAATTAATACTTTCTTTATTTTTTATTTTAATTCAAAAACATAGATCGAAATTTATTTTAAAGTTGACTTGCATTTTTTTTCAATTTAAGTGAATTTAAATATTTTTTTAATATAACATGACATCATCTCCTCCATACTAGACTATATAGCATTTTTCTATGCAATAAATTACAATATATTATCATGATAATGTCTTTTAAGTGTTTGTATAAATAGCCTTTTTTTAATAGTAAGCACAAATGTTCAATATTTGTCAATTGAGTGTATTTTAGGTAGTTGGGAGGGTTTAATGATAACCTCCTTACATGAGTTCAAGTCCAAGTCTCATTATAACATAATACTCCATTAAAAGTCGCATTTGTATTAGTTATCTTAACTATGTAACTCTTTCTTGATCTTAACTATGTTGAGTATGTAACTCTTCCTTAATTATTGTGCATAACATGAAAAATGATATTTACAATAGAAAAAATAAAATAAAAATAAAAATCTCCAATACATCATAAACTTCTTATAAATTTGAAAAAAAAAAATCTATTATAAATTTAAGGTGAAGGTGACATGGTTCTTTTAAAGTATCATAGAACTTTTAATTTTATCATGATTCTTAAGTTAATGAAGGTGGTATTAGTCTATATCCACCACGATCTTAAGTTAATGGAGGTGGTATAAGGCCCTATCCACCATGATCTTTGCACTAATGAGGGGGTCCATAGATATATCCATAAAAAGAAAAAAAATAGTGGAAAGTGTTTTTAAGATTATATAATTCCCTCTTTTCTATTTTATATTGATGGTGAGGATTGCTTTGCAACATTATATATATTTTAATTTGCCATGCTTCTTATGTTAATATAGTCTTCACAAAAGTGAAAGGCATTATTAATATAATGATTACCCATTATTAACCTAATAATTAATTTTTTATAGAATAAATATAATTTTGTTAGATTTTATTTTCCCTATATTATATTTCATATCCTTAAAAAATAAATAAAATAAAAAAATTAAAACATCTTTTATAATTATAAATTTGTTTTCCATCTCATATTTAATTAAATATTTATAATAATAATAAATAAATAAATATAAATTTGTTTTTCATTTCATATTTAATTAAATATTTATAATAATAATAAATAAGTCTAGTTTAAGTAATTTTATTTTATAATAATTTAATATAAAATTATATATTTATATATATGATCTGAATCTGAATGTTAGTTTTGTTGTGTTAATTTCATTTTCGAAATTATAAATAATTTGTTGATCTCTTACTTCATGTGCATAGGTTTCTTAAGGTGTTTGTGAGTGTTAAACAGGTAAATGTATTGAGTTTCATGTTAAATTCATGAGCATTTTGACTTAAAAATAAAGTACTTAACAACAGTAATAACATGTACAACAAACCATCAAATGATCCATTAACACAGTGTTTTGATGAAGGAGTTCACCCCTCCTGGGCTACATCTCCTTGGTCCAGCTTCCATGGCTTGGGCCTCTGTATTAACTAAAATGTGAAAAATTTGATTTTTACATTCATCTACTACTCTTGAAACCCGCTTCAATGTGTTCAGAATGTCCAAATCATCCAGAAATGACTCTTCTTGCTCCCAATTTGGTCGAATTTTGCAAAAGTTATGGCCTAAACAGTTTGGCCTAGGAAATCTCCACTAAATCTGGAGAAAATCCTATTAGGGCCGCTAAATTTGGGGTTGGCGTCGAATTTGGGGGCTCTGCCGAATTCTCTGCCATACTAAACTCGGAGTTAATTAATTTTAAGTGGGATTAAATAATGGATAATCTACAGTTAAATGCGCTAAGCGTGTTTTATAATAAACTCTGAATTAAAGAGAGGATTAGTGCTAACAGTGGATTTGGGTTAATTAAACCCGCATTATAACTTAATTCCGCGCATTATTTTTAAGCGCTCGCTCCTGGTCGTAGTCTTAAGTCATATGGTGAGGGGGCTGGCCCCCTCCTTACCCCTATTGGATAAACAACATTAATATAAATACATGTCGTGGCATATAAGGTTAAGTTGTAATGCGTGGGCATAGTGGTATTGCGGTGCGTTGGTGTGGGGGAGGTCACGGGGTCGAGCTCCGACCTCTGCCCTTCCACTGGTTAATAATTTTTCATAGTAAAATATGCATATCCACCTTTGAATATACATTAAAAATTCAACCTTTGTAAATTGATTCGGACTTTGGACTTAGTTTGCCAACCTTTGAAATATATGATATTTCGGAGTTTGAACCATAGTTCGGCCTTGACCTTGGTCCACCAAAGGGGGCACGTGGAGGCCCCTGATTGCACCACGTGTTCACCTTTGGCTGGACTATTTCAACCATATTATATAAAAAATGCACCTCCATAATATATATGAAAATTTGAAATTCGACCTTAGTAAACATAAAAAAAATTCACCTTAACCCAACTTTCCAGTGAATCCTGCGGTGACACTTGTCACAGTGTCATTAGGAAAAAATAGCGAAATATTCCAAGAATATCCATTTCTTTTTTAACTAGGCTGCCATGTCAGCATTCTGTCCTTTCTGCAGTTTTTTTAGCTATTTAGGAAAACGAACAACAGGATCTATCTTCTTCATCCAGAGTCGATTTTCGATGAAACGAATTGCGTCGAATACCTGGCAACGAGCTCTTCATTGTCATTTAGTTTCCAATCGATTATGAGCACTTACATTTTTTAGCTTTAACACTGAGCACTTGATCGTTCCTCCCTGCTAGAAGCCTTTTTGACCCCAAAAGCTCTTTGATTACTAAACATGTGGATGAGGGTACAGTTCCCTCACCCTTCCAGTCTCAATCCACTGAAATTTTACCATCTTCATCAACTTTATCTTTTCACAAAACTAAGCTTTTTCCTTGACTCTTGTGACCCTCTCTTGTTGTTTTTGACACCGTCATGCTGCAATTTCCATGAATTTGCAGAACAACAAGTTGTTCTTGCAAAAACAAACTTGTTACCACCTTGGTCATTAATCAAAGGAAACTTAAAAATTGTCTCACCTTGCACACTGTCGTCATGGCGATTCTTAACTGATCTTGCTTTGTACTTACGTCGACTCTTAACCTATTATTTTCGCCATTGCCATGTACCTTTTGGAAACCAAAAACAAGCACTTGTAGAACCTATGCCTTCTTTGTCAAATTGCTTTGTCGCTTTCTCTTTGACCTTTTCACTCACTTGCACCGGAATCTTGTTTCCAACGCTGCTCAACACTGATGTTGACTGCTGCAAATATTTCACATCCCGTTTACCTCCTTTCAAATGCAACTTGTTAGAGTCCTGAAACATCTCATTAAAAGCATAAGCAACTTCAATAAAATCAACTTGTTCATTCGATGCATCTTTTTGAAAGGCTTCATTCAAAACATATCTATGTTTGATCATTAACAAGGTCAAATTTTGACTTGCATTCACTATTCTCTTCATTTCTCCTGCATGTATAAGAGAAAAACTTGTCTTCTTCTTATGCGCTCTAACTATGTACTCAATTCCATATTTAAACAAGTGATACTTATTCTCATGGCGATGAAATACTTATTTCCTATCATAAAGATATGGACTTCCCAAAAAAATAACTGAAATATCAAGCGGCATCGCATCAAGTTCAACTTCATCAAGAAAGTTTGAATCGATGGCAAACCTTAGTATGCACTTCCTTGTTACCTACAAATTTTCATTCTTGCATATCCACCCTAAAGGATAAGGTCTTGGATGTCTAACCGTTTCAAGGTTTAGCTTCGTAACTAAGTCTTCGGAAATCAAATTAGCTTGAGAACCACTATCAAAAAATGTTTCTTTCTTAGTATGTTTAGAAACGACTATAATATGAAAGAGTTCAATTCTTTTATCTTTATCTTGAGTTAAATTGGAACAATTTGAAGAACTAGTGCTTGCTATGTTCTTACCTTTCAAACCCATGGTTGTAATCTTTGTTTCATCTCCTGAATCTGAACCTAAGTCATGTTCAACTATTGCAACAATTTTCCCATTTTCTTTGGCTTTCATTTTGTTTGGCTTCAACTCTAGATGAAGTTGCCAACAGTGGTCTTCATCATGGCCATTCTTCGAACAATGTTTACATGTGAGTTTCTATTTCTCTCTTTTGATAAAGTTGTTTCTCTTTCCTCTTCCATTAAACTTGCCCTTTCCTTTACCCTCATACTCAAGGAATCCATCACTTTTCTCATCTACATTCTATTTCCCTCTTGCTTCTAAATGTGTGGCTTGAATGCAAACCTCATCTAACTTTGTGGGATTGAACATGAGAATAGTGTTTCTAAGGTAATTGTGCAAACCCCCAATATACTTTAACAAAGTTTCTTGAGAATAAAAATTAATACCCAAAATAAGAGCTCTTCTCCTAAATTCATGAGTATAATCTTGCATACTTTTCCCTTTCAATTATTTAAAATTATGTCAGTCCATAATGGATTTTTTCATGTAAGTTAGAGGATAAAATTTCCTTTTAATGGCAGCAATAAAACTTGACCAAGACATTGAGATCTTACCATAGTTTTTCATCTCTTCTTGAGTCCTTGCTTCCCACCATACAAGTGTTGATCCTTCCATCCTGAAGGAAGCCAATTGAATCTTTATTTCATCTTCTTGAAGGTTCTGAATTCTGCAATAAACCTCCAATTGACGAATCCAATTATCTAGCCTATCTGCATTTACCTCGCCATTATACACTGGAAGCTCAAATTTGACATTAAGTTTGAGTAAGGGAGTTTTTCATTTTGTGGTTTTTGAGTGAGTATGGGTAGTTTTGGCTGTGGAAGTGGATGATGATGATGATGGTGATGATGAGGATGATGATGAATATGGTGAAGATGGAGGAGGATTTCCTCCACTTCCCTTTTAATCCTTCTCTTCATCCTTTTTGTCTTCTGAGGTTCCCTCTCTACGTGGAGACTTAGAATTATCTCTAACCATCCTAGTGTTCCTCTCTTCAAAGATGATCCTAACCCTCTTAGTTAGGTCATATAAAGCCTTCTTGTATGCTTCCTCTTCTGAAAGACCTTTAGTCTCTCCAACACCTGACATGATGGCTATGGATTCAAGCTCAGCTTCTGCTGCAACTTGTACCTCTTCAATCTCAGCTAGAGATAAAACTTGAGGTGCTTCAAGTGCAAATGTGAGTGAAAATTTGGGTAGAGATGGTGGCCTTGTGGCTCTCCCTCTTCTGGTCCTAATCTCAATACTAGCAACCAATAGTTTCCCTTATCCTCTCTGCAACTTTAACATTGTAAGCATCACAAATGTGAAACCATTAAAACCCTAATTGCACAAAACTCAAGCAAATCAAGAAAATAACCTTTTCAACCTCGGCTCTGAAACCACCTTGATCTGAATCTAAATTTTTGTTTTTTTGTGCTAATTTCATCTTCAGAATTATAAATAATTTTTTGATCTCTTACTTCATGTGCATAGGTTTCTTAAGGTGTTTGTGAGTGTTAAGCAAGTAAATGTATTGAGTTTCATGTTAAATTCATGAGAATTTTAACTTAAAAACGAAGTATTGAACAACAGTAATAACATGTACAACAAACCATCAAATGATTCATTAACACATTGTTTTGATGAAGGATTTCACCCCTCCTGGGCTACATCTCCTTGGTCCAGCTCCCATGGCTTGGGCCTTTGTATTATCTAAAATGTGAAAAAGGTGCTATTTACATTCAACTACTACTCTTGAAACCTACTTCAATGTGTTCAAAATGTCCAAATCATCCAGAAATGACTCTTCTTGCTCCCAATTTGGTCGAATTATACAAAAGTTATGGCCTAAACAGTTTGACCTAGAAAATCTCCACTAAATTTGGAGAAACTCTAGTTAGGGCCGCTAAATTTGGAGTTGGCACTGAATTTGGGGGATTCGTTGAATTCTTGGCCATATTAAACTCATATTTAATTGATTTTAAGCGGGATTAACTAATGGATAATCCGCAGTTAAATGCGCTAAGTGTGTTTTATCATAAACTCTGAATTAAAGCGAGGATTAGTGCTAACAGTGGATTTGGGTTAATTAAACCCCCATTACAACTTAATCCTATGCATTATGTTTAAGTGTTGGCTCCTGGTCATAGCCTTAAGTCCTGTGGTGAGGGGGTTGGCCCGCGAGGCTGGCCCCCTCCTTACCCCCACCGGATAAACAACATTAATATAAATACATGTCGCGGCATATAAGGTTAAGTTGTAATGTGTGGGCGTAGTGGTATTGTGGTGCACTGGTGCAGGGAAGGTTGCAGGGTCGAACCCTGACCTCCGCCCTTCTACCGGGTTAATAATTTTGCATAATAAAATATGCATATCCACCTTTGAATATACGTTAAAAATTGAACCTTTGTAAATTGATTCGGACTTTGGACTTAGTTTGCCAACCTTTGAAATATATGATATTTCAGAGTTTGAACCATGGTTCGGCCTTGACCTTGGTCCACCAGACAAGACACATGGCAGCCCCTGGTTGCACCATGTGTCCGCCTCTGGTTGTACTATTTCAACCATATTATAAAAAAAAAATGTACCTCCATAATATATATGAAACTTCTAAATTCGACCTTAGTGAACATAAAAAAATTTCACCCTAACCCAACTTTCCGGTGAATCCTGTAGTGACACTTGTCACAGTGTCATTGGGAGAAAATATTCCAAGAATATCCATTTCTTTGCTGACTAGGCTACCATGTCAACATTCTTTCCTTTCTGCAACTTTTTTAGTTGTTTAGGAAAACAAACAACAAGCTCTATCTTCTTCATCCAGAGTCGGTTTTCGATGAAATGAATTGCGTCGGATTCCTGGTGACGAGCTCTTCATTTTTGTTCAGTTTCCAATTGATTCTGAGCACTTCCATTTTTTAGCTTTAACACTGAGCACAAATTGTATATTTCTCATTCTTCTTTCATGCCAATACAATAATAATATAGAACAAAATATTCAAACAAAAAATATATCATCATGGTTTAATAAAGAGGCATAACAATATGAGCAATAAGGACATTTTTAAGGAAGAGGTGGCACAATGTTTCGAAGGAGTAGGTGATTTGGAAAATCTCGAGTACTATAAAGTTATATGAAAATTTATAAATAACAATAAAAATGTCTAGGCAAAGGTTTTTAATCATATATATATATATATATATATATATATATATATATATATATATATATATATATATATATAATTTAGTTTTAACTTTGAAATTTTAATATAAAATTTTTTATATTAGGAATACAAATTTATAAAAAATTTGTTTTTAAAGTGAGAATTAGTGGACATTGAGTGTGAATCGTGTTGACTCAACTATGAAAAAATAAATAATGAGATGTTAATTTTTCTTTACTAAAGTAATACAAATTATTGTTGGTGTATCTGTATATTTAGATGTTTTTACAAATTTGAGTTAATTTTGGCTACAATTTGTTAAGTTGGTGAGTAAATATTTATGTTATATAATTGTAAATCGAGAATGCCAATTAACTTATTTATAATTGTATCTTATGGCATTTACATTTTTTTTTTGTTAGTTCTTTATGAATAGCAATTTAAATAGTATAACATAATTTTTTGGTAAACGATACCTTGAATCTCGAATCTAACCAAAATTAGAGGGATTGTTCTCATTTTGGTCCCTATAGAGCATGTTTGTGAATATTTATGGGGCTATTTTATGGGTATGTGAAGGATAACTAAAATTGATTATGAAGTTTATTATGCTTGGGGTTATCGAAGTTTGTACTATGTGGTAAAGATTCACATTAGTTAAAGGAAGTGGCATGTGATGGTTATAATGATATGAAATTCCCAAAATCTCTATTAATTATATGGTACACATTTCATACTCAAATTTTTTTATCTCTTAACTTCAATCTTGGATCAAAGGCTATCTCGTAACTTCAATTTTGGATCATAGTAAGCAAGAAGCAAGTTTCTTCTCCTCCATCATGTATTATGTGAGAACAACCAAAAAGTAGATCAATAAGAAAACTAAACTTCGAGTTTTAAAATTGGGGAATTAATTGATAATCACACATTTCAATAACAACCCATCTCCTAATTTCTTGATTACTACTATGACATGTCTAATTGCCTTAAATTGTAACATGGAAAGCTACATCAATTTCATAAGTTGTCTAGTGATGCACATTCCATACTTCATCAATTGTACGATTTTCATTGTGAAGGGATGGGATTTCATCAATGGAATGCTCCAATCATTAAACTTGTTCAGTTCTCCTCTAATCATAATAGTTTTCCTAGGTTATTATGGTATAATATTAACTTTGACCAAAAAGTGTTAGGTCCCTATATTACTAGTATAGTCCCTTATTTTTGTTAGTGTAACCCCCTTATTTTTGTTAGTGTAACACAACATTGAAGAAAGATGCATTATCGAGCTCCTAAAAGCTAGTAAAAGGTGTGTATTTTTTTTTCCGAATTGCATAAGTCTTGTTTGAAGAATCAAGTTGAATTGATTCCAAGGGAATCTTGTAGAATAGATATCAATATTGGATTCTAAAATGGCCCCAAAAAAGAATTCAACACCCATCAAGCCTTCAGAAGGCTCTACCATGACTCATGAAGATGAAGAATTGCAACATGATCTATCAAAATTACAAGAACAAGTGCAACAAATTTCACTCTCGCAAAGAGCAGCAAAAAATGAAATGGAAGTTTTGAAGAAAGGTGTGGAAGTGAAGATGGATGGTTTGAAGAAGGGCATGGAAGCTAAGATGGATGGCGTGGAAGTGAAGATGGACGGTTTGAAGAAAGGCATGGAAGCTAAGATGGATGACATGGAAGTGGGCATCGAAGCTAAGATGGATGACATGAAAGACAACATGGAAAACAACATGAAAAACATGAAGAATGATCTAAAATCAGACATCGAAGATTTGACCCAGTTGATACAAGAAATGTTTCCTAATGGTGAAAAGATAGTAGAAGAACCTCATGATGAGAACAAAATAAATGTTAATCATGATTTCATAAACTCTAATGTTGGCGGGAAGAACCACCATATTCCAAAAATGGATATGAGGAAGTTTGATGGAAAGGATCCTGTGACATGGATACTACAGATGGAGCAATATTTTGATCTCCATAATGTGCAAAACACACAAAAGGTACGCATTGCAACTTTACATTTAGAACAAAATACATTTGTATGGTATCGATGGCTTTGCTCCCGTAAAAAAATTGTCACTTGGTCAATTTTTACGGAGGAAATGATAGCGCATTATGAGGATACAAAGAGCAACACCTTCTTTAGCCAATTGATAAATCTTAAACAAAAGGGTTTAGTGGGGCAGCACATTGAGGACTTCCAAAAATTGAATATAAGGGTAACTGATATTCCAGAGGAACACAGGATTGATCTCTTCATAGGCACTTTAAAGGATAACATCCAACATGAAGTTCGCGTTTTGGAACCTGATTCATTGGAGAAGGCATTCAGGTTGGCAAGAAAATTTGAATGTAAAATTATGGCGACAAGGAAGCCTACCACTCAATTCTATAAAGAAGGAAATGTTGCTACGCCTAGATTTCCACAACCTACAAGGTTGACACCACATCAATTGGAAGAAAAAAGAGCAAAAGGGCTTTGCTACAGTTGTGATAGCAAATACACTAAAGGTCATAAGTGTGCTGAGAAGAAATTATTTTACATAGATTGGGAAGAGGAAGAAGAAAATGAACAAGAAGAGGATAACACCAGGAACCAGCCCCAGAAGAGGAAGAAATGAATCCAACCATATCGTGTAATGCACTGGCAGGAATTACCACTCCTCAAACTCTCAAGATAAAGGACAAATCAAGAAGAGAAAGGTAATAGTGTTGATTGATTCAGGTAGCACCCATAATTTTATTCATTGTAAGGTAGCCAAGGAATTAAATTGTTTCCTATACCCAGCACCAGAATGTCAAGTGATGGTTGCAAATGGAGGAACTATAAATTGCTGTGGAAAATGCCATAATATCAAGCTAACCATGGGGGAATATGTATTGACTAGTCCAATGCTTTCCATTCCTATGGGAGGTGCTGATGTTGTACTAGGAGTACAATGGTTACAATCTTTGAGGACGGTAGCTTTTAATTTTCAAGAACTTTTCTTGAAATTTTTTTCAGAAGGAAAGGAAGTTGAATTACGGGGTATTGCGGGGAAGCCAGGAAGGATAATAAGCTCTAATGTCATGACAAAGCTTCTAAAGAAAGAACAGCGAGGCGTAATTGCTCAATTATGCTCACTAGAAGTTCCAACATCAAAATCATCTATTTCTGCAGATCTCCAACAAGTCTTGGACAATCATTCCAAGGTGTTTGAAACTCCCAAAGGACTCCCACCTATTCGTGATCATGATCATGCTATTCATTTGATTCCAGGAAGTGTTCCTCCAAACATTCGGCCTTATAGATATCCTTACTTCCAAAAGAGCGAAATTGAACGTATGATTGCAGAAATGTTGGAGGCGGGTATAATTCAACCTAGTCAAAGTTCTTTCTCTGCTCCTGTAGTATTGGTACACAAGAAGGATGGATCATGGCGAATGTGTCCGGATTATAGGGAGCTCAATAAGCTCACCATTAAGGATAAATTTCCCATTCCTGTGATTGATGAATTATTGGATGAATTACATGGAGCAATTTATTTTACCAAGTTGGATCTTCGTTCGGGATATCATCAAATTAGAATGAAGACTGAAGATATTCCAAAAACAACATTTCGAACTCATGAGGGTCATTATGAATTTTTGGTCATGCCTTTTGGACTTACCAATGCACCTTCTACATTTCAAGGGTTGATGAATTCCATTTTCAAACCCTTCCTTAGAAAATTTGTGCTAGTATTTTTTGATGATATACTAATCTATAGCGGGTCTTGGAAGGATCATGTTGAACATGTTGACAGGGTGCTCAAACTATTGCAGGAGAAACAATTATATGCAAAAACATCCAAATGTTTCTTTGGAGTACAAGAGGTGGAATATCCGGGTCATATTATATCTCACGAGGGTGTTAAAGTAGACCCTAACAAAATTAAAGCCATTAAGGAATGGAAAGTCCCCAAGACAATAAAGCAGTTGCGAGGATTTCTCGGGTTAACAGGCTACTATCGCAAGTTTGTTAAGAATTATGGGAGAATAGCAGCACCTCTAACAACATTATTGAAGAAATATGCATTTTCATGGACTCTTGAAGCAACTAAGGCCTTTGAACATCTTAAAGAGGCAATGTGCCTAGCACCGGTCTTAGCTACGCCAGACTTCACAAAAACCTTTATTGTGGAATGTGATGCCTCAGGAAATGGAATTGGTGCAGTTTTAATGCAGGAAGGAAGACCCATTGCTTTTGAAAGTCGTCCAATCAAAGGAAAGTATTTACAGGAACCTATTTATGAGAAGGAAATGTTAGCAATACTACATGCACTAAAGAAATGGCGAACTTACCTAATGGGAAGACACTTCAAGGTAAAAACTGATCATGATAGTCTTAAACACTTTTTTGGAACAAAGACTATCTTCAGAAGAGCAGCAAAAATGGGTCACAAAGATGTTGGGTTATGACTTTGAAATAATCTACAAAAAAGGAAAGCTTAATTTTGTTGCAGATGCACTCTCAAGAAAGAATGAAGAGGTGGAAGCATTGCTTTGTGCCATTTCTATTATCAAACCAGATTGGATAACCGAAGCAAGAGATTAATGGAAGAAGGACAAAGATGTATGGACACTCATTCAAAAGTTGCAGCAAGATCCTAGTACATCTGATACATTTAGTTGGAAAAATGATTCCTTATGGTACAAAGATCGCTTATATCTTTGTAAAAATTCCCAACTAAAACAAAAGATTCTTCTGGAATTGCACACTTCTCCTTTAGGAGGACACTCAGGATTTTTAAAAACTTACCACAGGGTGAAGAAGAATTTTTTTGGGATGGCCTTAAATCTGATATTCAAAAGTTTGTGGCGGAATGTTTGGTTTGCCAGCAGAATAAAGTGGAGACAATTAAGACCCCGGGACTTCTACGACCTTTATCCATTCCAAGTCAGCGTTGGGAGGAGATTTCAATGGATTTTATCACAGGTTTACCTAAGTCTGAAGGAAAGAATGTCATCATGGTGGTAGTTGATAGACTTACCAAGTATGCACACTTTTGTGCATTATCTCATCCATTTAAAGCAAGTACAGTTGCTACTACATTTGTGGACAGAATTCAAAAGCTACATGGAAGCCCAAGGGTTATTGTGAGCGACAGAGATCCCATTTTTACGGGAAATTTTTGGACGGAGTTATTTTCTTGTTTGGGCACTCAATTAGCTCATAGCTCATCTTATCATCCTCAATCTGATGGTCAAACTGAGATAGTAAATAAATGTTTGGAAGGATATCTTCGTTGTTTTATATCTGATAAACAAACACAATGGGCCAAGTGGTTACCTCTCGCTGAATGGTGGTATAACACTTCATTCCATACTGCAGCAAAAATGACCCCATTTATGGCACTTTATGGATATCATCCACCATCGATCACATCATCTTTAAGGGAAAATTCGAAGGTTCAAACAGTGGAAGATCACATCGAGCATCAGCAAGAAGTTCTCCAACTCTTAAAGGATAACCTGAATTTGGTACAAAATCGAATGAAACAACAGGCAGATCAACATCGTAGCGAGAGAAGTTTTGATGTAGGAGATTGGGTATTTTTACGGCTACAACCATACAAACAAATGTCCCTCAAGCAAGCTAAGAAGGATAATAAATTATCGCCAAAGTACTATGGTCCTTACAAGGTGTTACAAAAGATTGGTACTATGGCATACAAATTGGAGCTTCCTGCTTCTTCGCGAGTACATCCAGTTTTCCATGTTTCGTGCTTAAAGAAGGTTATAGGTAAAAATCTTCCATTTCAAACAATATTTCCAGAACTTGATGAGGAAGGAAAAATCATATGGGAACCGGAAGCGGTCACGGAAACAAGAACTCGACAACTACGAAATCGATCAATTTCAGAGTATCTCATCAAGTGGAAGAACTTACCCACTGAAGATTCTACATGGGAGGATGAGAATTTTATACAAAAGCACCCAGAGCTACTCAAGCGTCGAGGACAACACTTTTTTTGAAGGAGAGGGGCATGTTAGGTCCCTATATTACTAGTATAGTCCCTTATTGTTGTTAGTGTAACCCCCTTATTGTTATTATTGTACCCTTGTAACCCCCATTTTGTTATTATTGTGCCCTTAAATTATTATTGTTAGGTCGGCTAGGATTACATTGTAGCCCACTAGGATTACATTATGGCCCCATGGACTCCTATATATATAAAGGAGGTTTTGTAAATTGTATCATCCAAGAATTGTTCATTTATGTAATGTATTGGAGGTTGCCCCCTCGAAGTGGCTTATTTATAAGGCGTTGATATCTCTTTTCTTCTATTTTTGGAGCTGGTTACACAACAAAAAGATTAGGTGGAATGTTAAGTCTCTTGACTAGGGAACTAGTATTCTTATTCTTTTTGTTGTTGTTTTGAGGTTATTTTGGTGCGAAGGTTCTCCCATGGGAACAACACCCCCCTCCCCCCCCCCCCCACCCCCCCACACCGCCCATCTGAACACTCAAATTGCAGAGCCATAGAAGATTCTAGGCCTACATCGACCATTGAAATCTAAGTGACAAAAAAGTTCGTGGATCTTCAACTTTGATATCATTTAAGTGCTTGAGATTTGAGGAGTGGCGTGGTCATAGCAAGTAGGGTATAATACATTTCCTTTGTTTAAGAGATTGGTTATATAGGGTATCAAATGGGCTCTAGAGAACTTCAAGGAATCTATAATGCCCTTAGAATCCATGAGGAACATGTGCATTATGACAAGTCATTTATCTTCATTCTTGTTTCCAAAAGTCATGAATTGGAATGTTAGGTTATTACATAAGTAGCAAAAATTATGGCGTCTTTGCGAGAATTGAGGAAGCACTTAACAATCATGGAATTTGAGTGTAGTATCCTTTGGAATTTTACTATGAATTTGCATAAGGGTGATCACTCCATAGATTCTAATGGAAGGATGACATCTAATTCGTTCAACGATGAGTTTAATAGAGAAGACATTATGAATCATTTGATGAGGAGATGGCAACTGTGAACTAGGAAATTGCACCATCAAGCATAAAGCTTGAGTATGTTTCCAGTTATTATGCTATTTGTTAGGTTTTCCCGTTTTAGAATAGTTAGAATATTAGGCATATAATATTAAGGAAAACTAGATAATTTTATATAAGAGCTAAGCCAAATTATGCTTTTGGCTCATAGTAGAACTATATATGTACTGTAACTTAGTCACTTTGATATTTTTTGGAACATTATAATGATGTATCATATGTTGTAGTTTTTAATCAACTTCCCAAAAAATAATGATAAGGATAATTATAAAAAATATATTTGTTTTCTAAGGTATTAAAATAACTTCAAAATTATAAAGTCTCATTCTCTTTTGCTTTATATTTATTGTTATGTTGTTCATTGTCAAATATTAATCATTTTTCTAATTTTATTAATAACATATAAGCATAAATAAGTCTTCATTACTTTTCTTATTCAAGTCTATTAAGTAAAAAAAAAAAAAACTTATTTATTTATAAAACCAAATAATAATAAAAAGTAAAGCTTTTTTTACTATTATATTTATTGTCATATGGTAAAATTAACTATCTCTTTTATTTTTAATTGTAACTCAAAAATTAAAAATTAAAAATACTTTAAAATTGACTTGTATTTTTAAAAAAAATTAAAAACAAGAATGAGTATTTTGTATTATATTCAAGATTGTGCATAGTTCACAACAAATATATCAGATATTACATATCTGGTTCATCAAAATTTCCAAATGATCTCTCCTTTCCAAGAGGATTACAACTTTATCTCGAGGATAATTTTGTTGAGCTATAGAAAGAGGGTTTTGTATGTACATACCTTACAAAATTTCCCTAACAAAACTTACACCACATTTCATTGTTGACTGATCATAAATTCTTTCATGAATATGAACCTATTGTAGTCTTGGAGAGGTTCATTCAAGTCTAGGCAATTGACCATTCTTGGAGTGCTTAAAATTGCAATATCACTTAAGTTAAGAGTCATATTCTTAACTTATTTTTTAAGCTCCTCAATCTACTTTTTAGTGCATCCATTTCATCTTCATGTCTAGTTGTTGTTGTCTTCGATCCTTGGATATCATCTGACGCACTAGAGGTTGAGGACAAGTGATCATTTTGTTTCTATGTGATGGTAAAAATATCTAGCTGAAGGACAACAACTTACTTTGCAAGATGAGTTAGTGTCGCTTTGTGATTGCACCCTTTTGTTATTTTGTGCTCTTGACCACCAATCTTGTGATACTCCATAGTGAAACTAGAACAACAAATACTATACTGGCGAGTAATTCAAAGTAAATTAGAGATCACTCAATGTCTCACCACAACAAACACAACTAATAGGCACATAATATTTCCAATGTACTTAAAAAATTCCAACTAAAACCCGAAAAAACCAAATATTAGGGACATATTCTACCCCTTCAACAACAAACACCTTGCAAAAAATACCAACCACAAATACAAAGATCAACAAACTAGAGGACTTTCACTTCAGGCTTAAAGGCAGGGATAAAGAATTCCCACAACTAAACAAGTAACTCCCAAGGAAAATGAAAGGGAAATAGTTCACATGAATTCCCATAACATAATTCTACAATCAAAGTCACAAAAAATACTTCACTAAAACAATTTCTCAACACACAAATTGCTAAGCAGTTCCCCAAATAAAAATTCACTACTCTCATAATATCAACATATGTGTGTATAGACAAGAATTCAGGTAGATAACAAACCTTTAAACCATGCTCACTAAGAGGAAAGAGACGTTGATGAGCATAATTTCGTGAATTCCTTGAAACACCATTGTCATCCGCCCTCAGATCAAAGGGAAACAATCTCTTCCACAACCAAAAAACATTGAAGACCTCAAAAAATTTCCAATCTACCAAGAATTCCCAACAACCTCGACTCATTTTCTATTTAAGGAATTCTTAAACATAAGGTTTAGGAAGGGTTATGGTGTAATTACCCCTAGCTAGCATGTCCCATGACTCCCACATTCAATAGATCTCTATTTTCCATAACACTTCATAATGAAGCCTTTATGAATCATGATAATAAATTATTGAATATGTACCTGTAAGGATAGATACATTGTACTTTGAGTGTCTATCACCTTGATTTTCATAGTTTTTGGAATGATTTGAGATTTAGTGCTTGGCTTGTCTACATGCTTGAGATTCCACAAGGTTGCCACGAAGCCCCTTGGGACCTCCAATTTTTGTTTATTGTTTTTTTTTAGCCAATTTATTTCTATTTTTTTTTCTAACTTCATAAACCATTAAAGGATTATGGAAGGCCTAAGTTGGCCATAAATCCTTAACTCTCCTAATTTCAATTTACAACCATCATTATCATACATATCCACTTCTCTTTTGAAGTCTCTTAAGATGTGAAAGTATGGTTTGGATGGATCCCTTTAGCAATTTTCCTAGTCCCTTTTACAAGATTCTCTAGAGATTTCTCCTTCAAGGGAGAGTCTTTGACTAAATGTTGTAGGATAAGAAGGGAGTCTCCCAAAACTATGTGTATTGTCTTGATTTTCTTTAACTAACAAAGGACGTCCCTAATAGAATCCATGTGATTATGTTTGATTATTGATCATATGGCCAAGACCCTGTGAATACTTAAATACTTTGTCTTTCTCAAGGCCATTAAGCACTCCTCTCCCTCTTGCCACCCTTACATTAAAAAAAAATAGTATAAATATTTTTTAGTTTTTTTTTAATGTGATTTTATAAAAGCTAGTGTGATAAAATCTTCCTTATATTAGACAATACAATGTCTCTCTAAATTACAATATATTATAATAATAATGTTTATTAAGTATTTGTATAAATAAAAATAACTCTATTTTATTTTAATAGTAAGTAAAAATGTGGAATACACCTTAAAAAAAAATTTAAATGTGAAATTGTGAAAGAATTTTTATAATGATAAAATTGGCCTCCCTCCTCTTTTACTTTGGGTGGGAGAGTTGTTTTAGAGTATCTTACCATTTTTAATTTATCATGATTCTTATTTTAATGGAAATGGTAAAAGTTTCAATTCATCATTATCTTTTTCCTATAAATTTTTTATGATTATATAATCTTTTTTCTTTATATTTACTTATAAAAATTTATTACATTTATATATATATATTTTAATTTGACATGTTTTTTGTATTAATAATTGCGTCTATAGGCCCTTTACAACCAAGTATAGAGTAGATGTGTAGGTGTAATGTAAGAATGTAAACAATTCTAAATGTTGGATTATTTAAAAATAAAAAATAAAAAATAAAAAGTTAAAAGTGATTGGGAATGAGTGCAAACATTTAAATGTTGGCTCAATTAGTAATAAGAAGTTAAAGTAATAAAAATAATAAATTCAATTTGTTTTATTTTGATTTTGTTATTAAGTTGTCAATAGAATTTGTTACAATACCCTAGATTATCAATACCTTGTGCCCAAAAACCATAACTTATTTCACAACCAAAATATTTTATAACAATATGACAGGATTCTTAACCATGCTTATTCACCCCCACTTTACCATGGATATTATTAACTTGTAAAAATTAGGCTTTGTTACAATATCATGGCTTATCAATACCACATGCCCAAAAAAGCACAACTTATTTCACAATCAAAATATGTTATAACAATACGAAAATATTCTTAACCATGGATATTCATCCCCACCTCACCATGGATATTATTAACTTGTAAATAGGATTTTTGCAATACCATGGCTTATCAATACCACATGCCCAAAAAACATAACTTATTTCACATTCAAAATATTTTATAACAATATGACAAGATTATTAATCATGGATATTCATCTCCACTTTGCCATTGATATTATGAACTTGTGAATATGTTTTGTTACAATAGCATGGGCTATTACCATGGCTTATCAATACCACATGACAAAAAATTGTTGAAAATCAACAAGAAAATGTGTGTCTAATTTGTTTTTCCCTTAAATCAATTAGACAATCAATTGTAATCTTATCTTATAACAACTTGTATTAGTTAACTAAGTCAGAAAGACCGAGTTAGCTAAATAATTTCGAGTTGAGGGTCAAAGGTGAGGCATGTAAAGCGATTATATTATTTTGGGGGTCCAGTTGTAGTTAATGCGCTAGTGTGGTGTGAGTGTAATCAATTAACTCAAATTAATTGAGTTAAAATTAGTTTAACTAGTTCTAACTGAGTGATGAACTCATGAGAGGTCAAGTGAATTAAATTAGATTTAATGCACAAGTAGTGATATATCAGATAACTGATGATTCATTATTATTAGTTGCATGCATGTCAATTATGATGAAGGCCCAGTTGAGACAAAGGTTAAAGGGAAGATAACTATCAGTTGTATTATTAGCGAATTGCCAAGGTGTAGTTATAAAGCCATAGGATGCCCATGAAGGATTGCGCAGTCAAGGAAGGTTGGAATTCCTATTTAATAGGGATTTATTTTCCTAGGAATTGCGTGAGCAAGGCAGGCTGAAGGTGGGCAGGAAATTGGCTATGTGTTTGTTCAATTTTTCCTAGATCAATGTGAGACGATTGGTAGAGTGCATGAGATTATTGTGAGCAAGAATGCATTGTATTGTTTCATGATTCCTTGGCTTATTATACAATAGAGATAGAGGGGTTTTGAGCAGTTTCTTTCCCCGGGAAAATCTTGTGTTGTGTGATTGATTTACTTCTTTCTCTTACTTGCATGTGATTGCGCGATCATGTTTTATATTCCGCAAATATTGTAGAAGGATTTAGTATCTTTCTTTAGTACATTGCATTATCGGATTGAATCCATTGGTGTAATTTATACATGGTATCAGAGTGTCAGGAATCACAATAGTGGAGAATAAATTGAGTTTGCATTGAACACTATTCAAATTTGCAGATACATTCTTTGGAGCTAGCAACTGACCGGGATGTCTTTCATTGGCTTGAGACTCGAATATGCACTCGAGGAAAATTCGAACTATATTGCATGGAAGGACAGGATGAAGGAAATATTGGAGGATAATGGGTTGAAGGAGTTCATTGACACTGATATTCATGAACCCAATCAGACAAATGTTGCGCAACATGAAGCATGGAGGAATAATGTCGCAAAGGTGAGGAGGATCTTAGTTCGAGATCATATTGTCTCGAGTCTCCATGGCAAGGCAACTCCATATGCTATGTGGAAGGCCTTGACAAATCTGTTTCAAAGCTGCAGTGACCACAATAAATTGGCACTCAAGGACAAGCTCAGGAAAATCGAGATGGAGAAGGGCGACACAATCCATAAATACTTGACCAAGTTCAATCAATGTCGAGATGAGCTTGGAAGTGTTGGGATTACTGTAGTTTATTATGAATTGCTGAGCCTAGCACTTCTAGGCCTTTCAAAGAGCTGGATTAGTTACCAAGACTCTGTGAATGGGAGGGAGAAATTACCAAAGTGGTAGCGACTATGGTCGGATTTGGTACACGAAGAGTTTTGGCGGAATGCCAGGGATGGATCATCATCCAAGATTGATGATGAGGAAAACGATGCCTTGGATGGTAAGGAAAAGAAGGGGAAAGGAAATAAGTCCTATTCAAAATCCACACCGGCAAAGAAGGTAAGAAGCGAGACATGTCAAAGGTGAAATGTTTCAACTTTCATGATTATGGACACTATGCCACAAATTGTCCACAAAAGAAGAAGAACAACAAGAAGGCTCCAAGAGCTACAACGGGTGAAGCTTTGCCTCAAAATTTGAGGTGGAATTCTCTCTCATTGCATGCATGGTGTCAAATGTGATGGGATCTATGAGGTACTTGGATAGTGGGGCATATTTCCACATTACTGGAAATAAATAACTCTTTAGTAGCTTGGAGGAGAAGGATATTCAAATGCACATCGAGATGGGTGATGACGGGAGGTATAGCGCTATGGATTGGTACAATTACTTTCCAGAGAGAGTAAGGTAAACCTTTCATATTAAAAGATGTCATGCATGTACTAGGTTTGAAAAAGAATTTAGTTTCAGTTGCTATGTTGGAGGATCTTGGTTATGACGTGTTTTTCAGTGAAGGAAAGACTTTCCTTCGTCACAAAGCCATAGGAGAGGTAAAGAAGATTGGGTTTCGTGTGAAGAACCTCTACAAACTTGATGTAAATGGTTGTGCATCATTGAGCAGTAAAGTATATGAGGTGGTGAGCCGGGATACTGGTGACTTATGGCACAAGAGGTTGGGTCATCTACACCACAGTGCTTTGAGGATCATGCAACAAATTTCCACAGGTCTTCCAAAGGGTACATTTGTGCAAAGAGACACATGCAAGGGTTGTACTATGGGGAAGTATACAAAGGCCACCTTTCATGAGAAGGAGAACCGAGCAACGACAATCCTTGAGAGAGTTCACTCAGACGTGTGTGGACCATTCTCAACAGCTTCCACATCAAAGCACATGTATTATGTGATTTTTGTCGATGATTTTTCTAGAAAGTGTTGGATCTTCTTCATGCAGAAGAAAGCTCAGATGTTCTCCAAGTTTTTTAAGTTCAAAGCACTGGTAGAGAAAGATACAGGGAAGAAGGTGAAGTCTCTAAGGAGTGACAATGGTGGTGAGTAGATCTCTAATGAATTCAAAAACTTCTACGCCAAAGAAGGAATTCAAGAGAATTGATTGTACCTCATAACCCACAATAGAATGGGGTTGCAGAAAGAAATAACAGAACAATTGTGGGAGAAACACGAGATATGTTACATGATTAGGGCCTATCGTTGCATTTGTGGGCAGAGGCATACAACACAATGGTATTTGTGCAGAACCGTAGTCCTCATCAGATACTTGGCATGAGTACACCAGAGGAGGATTTTTCAGGTAAGAAACCAGATGTTTCTTATTTCCATGTGACTAAAGATGCCAAGAAGAAGCTAGAACAAAAAATAGAGGTTAGGATATTTTTGGGGTACACTGATACTCCCCACAACTATCGAGTGTATTTGTCGGCAAATAGGATGACAATTGTCAGGAGAGTGTTAAATTTGATGAGGAGAAAGCCATGCGATTGTCCCTTGAAAGGGAGCTTGACTTGCATGCAGAAGAGGAACTATTAGTTCCAAAGGATGAACCTCAAGATGTGGAGCAACCAAATGTAGAGGAATAGAGAGTGGCAGAAACCACTAATGCATAGCCATCCACCATAAATGGTAGGAAGTGCACCAGAGAGGCTGACAGATTGATGCTAGATGCAGCGAATAATGTAAGTGTACCTACATCACAACGTAGGCAGAGAAGGTCCCCAGAGATGTATATTGGATACATGGCCCTTATGAGCGAGTGTATTGTGACAGAACCATCCTCTTTTGAGGATGCAGTGCAACAACCGGTATGGGTTGATGCCATGGTTGAGGATTATGACTCCATTATCATAAACATTTCATGGGAAGTGGTCCCAAGACCAGTGGGGAAGTCAGTGTTTGTATCCAGGTGGATCTATAAGGTGAAGCAAGCAACAGATGGGAGTGTGGAGAAATACAAGGCTATATTTGTGGCCAGAGGATTCTCACAGGTGGCAGGGATTGACTATGAGGAGACTTTTGCACCGGTTGAAAGGTACTCATCAATTAGATCCATCCTTGAACTCTCAATGCAGATGGGGTGGCAGATACATCATATGGATGTAAAAAAAAATTTCTCAATGGATTTATTGAGGAAGAAGTGTACATTGAGTATCCAGAATGTTTTGAGACCTTTGATAGGGAGTCGCATGTGTGTAGACTCAAGAGAGAATTGTATGGGATGAAGCAAGCACCTCTTTCTTGGTACACTAGGATCGACAACTATTTCACCAGGTTGGGCTTCACAAAGAGTGAAGCGGATGTGAACCTATATCGTATTGTGGTTGATCATAAGATTTTGATTATTTTACTTTATGTTGATGATATTATACCGACAGGTGATGAGAATCTCATAAATTATTGCAAAGAGGATCTTGCAAGAGAGTTTGAGATGAAGGACATGGGGCTCTTGCACTATTTCCTTGGTTTGGAGGTATGGAAAAGAGATGGGGAGCTATTTGTATCTCAGGGCAAGTATGCTAAGGAGATTCTGAGGAAGTTCCACATGGAGGGCAACAAACCCATGGAGACTACTCTTGTAGGAAACTGGAGGAAAGAGGATGCTACTTCAGGTGAGGTAGTGGATGCTACTATTTATAGGTAGCTTGTGGGTTCACTTATGTATTTGGTGAACACACGCCTAGACATATGCTATGCAGTTAACTAGCTTAGTCAAACTATGGTTAAGCCTACCAAGCTCTTTTGGAAGGAGAGGAAGCATGTTTTGAGATATCTTAGGGGCACTACATAGGATGGATTATGGTACAAACGAACAAAGGGAGTGAAACTTCAAGGCTTCACCGATGTAGATTGGGCAGGCAATCCATCAGACAGGAAGAGCACATCAGCGAGCATCTTCAACATAGGATCAACAACAATTTCTTGATACAGCAAGAAGTAGAGATCAGTTGCACTCAGTTCAGCTGAGGCAGAGTACATGGTAGCTAGTTAGGCTGCATGCGAGGCCATCTTGATGAGGAAGATACGTCTTGGTTTTTTTGGTCATCAGATGGATCTGATGGTGATACATTGTGATAACTAGAGTTGAATAAAACTCTCGTTTAATCCGGTATTCCATGACATGTCCAAGCATATTGATATCTGCTACCGCCATCTTAGAGATTGTGTTCAAAGGTGCATTATGTTGTTGCAGTACATTCCCACGAAGGATTAGGATGCAAATATCTTGATGAAGGAACTGGAAAAGAGAAAATTTGAATACCACAGTGGCAGGATCATGGTAGCTGATAATCCCTTTCTTGTTGAGATGGAGCGTTGAAAATCAATACGAAAATGTGTGTCTAATTTATTTTTCTCTTAAATAAATTAGACAATAAATTGTAATCTCTCATAACAACTTGTATTAGTTAACTGTTGGCTTGAGGGGTCCTGACCCAAGTTCGGAGGTTAAGGTTTTCCAACAAACCCCTATACTACTAGCCCTTTCGGCAGTGACCTGCTTGCGCAGGCCAAAGTCTCACCCGAAGCAGTATGGGAGGGTGCTGGAACCAGGTTTCTGCACCCTGAGAGAGAGCAGGTAAGTCAAGAAGAGTTGTGTTCCCATCTTATCAGCTTTTCTTTTAACATATCTAGTTACAAACTTATATCGTAGAGCTCATAGCTACTAATTACCTTCGCATCCACGTGCGTAATACCAATCTATCAGTGCAACAACTATAATTGCAGTAATCAACATATCATAGATTCATATAACAAGAACAAGGATACTCTCGTAGCTATAAAACAGTTCTATTCGCAGGTTCGCTAATCAGTATAGTCCACAGTTAACAAAGCTAATATTAGTCATAGATCTAATCAGCACCTTCGCATCAGCAATATCACATGTAATATCATAAACGCATGAACAATAGATCACATGAATACTCTGTATTATAACAAAGACAGATTCGTAGCAACAACGGATAACCAACAGTAAGTGTAACAGATCCAACAGTTCGCATCAACAGTAATACATAAACTCAGATAACGCAGAGATACGTTAACCAGATTCGCATATATTAGCATCCAAAACCCGATACAATCCTACGCAGCCTGCGCACACAGCCAGCAGGGTCCGCACATAGAAGGACTGAGGATCTCCGCACACACAACCAACAGGAGTCGTTACCCTAGCAACCCAAACAGATCTAACAATTTTTAACTATCATCAATCTCTATTCTTTCCTGCCTATGACTCAAAAAGGTTTATCTATTTATACCGATTTAGCCTACACATCCAATGGTCCGCAAACCGTGGTTTGCGGACTCTTGTTCTACCCTTGACCCATTACAATGCATTAGGGGCTTTGACCCACCCTAAAACCCCTGCGTTAGACCAAGTATTACAAAAATATACAAAAATGAACAAAATTCGCAGCTTTAGGAGACCCTGTTCCAACAGTCCCCCAACACAATCTTGTGACTCGTCCCGAGTCACTGTGATGCTGGGGTCTCCACCTGCGCCTGCAAAAATTTGATCGCCTCGGCTAATGGAGGCAACACGCCTTCACTTTGAGCAGCGGAATTCTGTGCGATATCGACCAACTTTTCTAAAATCGGGCCTTCTGCCATGGAGGTGACACTCTGCAGAGTCTGGTTCAGCTGCTTAACTGCGACATCAACATCTTGTGAAAGCTTGAGGGCCTCAGCAGCCCAAGGCTTCAAGAAGTCATCGAGGGCCTTCTTGTTTTTTTGAAGTTCATCAATATCATCTTGGAGGGCATGAGTGGTGCACAGCCGTGTCAAACGCTGAGCAAGAACTAAAGTGGGCAGGGTGGCTTCTAACGTCTTGAACTCTTCTTCTTTCTGTCGCAGGTCCTAGTTGATGCCACGCAGGATCGGGTCACACTGGACCTTGGTCCATAGATGCATGGCCGTTTCTAATAATTGGGCACCTTGCGCGATTTTCCCTGTAATGTCGTTCGTAGCCACAGTGACCAGTGCAATTCGTTGGGCCCGTACCTCCGGGGGGGTTTCAGGCTGCAACTTAGCCTGGAGGTCGACGATCTGCTGTTCCATTCGTGTCTTGACCATCTGAACTTCCTCCTGGGAGGACTTCAGTGCTGTGACCAACCTTTCAACCTTCGCCTAAGGGGTGGATGTGGCTGGTATCTCTGCGGTAACATCTGCACAAAGTTGGTGAATTACATTTTCGAGCTCTGTGTGCTTCGCGATGGCGAGGCACACTTCACCATTCTTTGCATCAATTGTTTGTTCAGCTACTCCGAGCATTTGGTGCACTTGTTGGTCTCGATGGTGAATTTCCTGAAATACAGAGGTGTGGAGACCCTGCAAGGCCTCATGAGGTAGCCTAGCTAAATTTAGCTGGAATTCTGTACTAGCCTAGAATTGGATTCCCAGGTCGGGTGGACTGATCGTAAGGGTTGTGCCAGGTAGAGAGTAGAGGCGGATTTCATCTATAACTAATGCTGCGCTACCGGCGACTAAAGGTGTGTGTACCTGAGTCACACTAGTCTGCAATGTATCTGTCTTCAGCTGTAGCGCACATAGATCGGCCTGGATTGTGTCGACAGCAGCTTTTTGCTGCTCCTCTAAGGCTACCCATCTGTCCTCTGTGGCTAGAGTGACCGCATTAGCAATTTTTCAAGGTCTCCATCAGTCAACATGACTATCTCGTCGCGTTTCGTCCACTGAGAGCGCTGCTTCTTGCGGGGCATTTTGACAGGCTCGCTTGTTCGCTTCGTGCCGCGGGGGGAGGCAGGTCCTCATGCATATAGTCCTTCTGTACCCAAGTCTGGCTGCGAATCTATCTGAATCTCCGCCTCGACGTCCTTCTCAAGGGTCTGCTTCTGCTGCACATCCTTTTGTGCAGCCGTGCCTGTCTCTTGTTTGGTACTCTTGGTCGCACCTCTAGTATCCTTGATGACGACAGGGGGGTTGAATTTTGATGTGCTGGTTCCTTCGACACCCTTCATGCCAGTTTTGAAGCTGATATTCCAGTTAGGAGGCCAGAGCGCAATGACGTTGTCAATTTCTTCATTCGCCACCATATAAGAGAGCGAAGTCCAGGCTTTATCCTTGTGTGCTTTGATCTGGAAATTCTGCATAGTGATCTGAAATGCCACAATGCCCTTGTATCTGTCATACACGACAGGGGACAACTGTGGTCAAGAGTTAATGGCTGCGGCAAAGCTACTCTGAAAGAGGACCCTGAAAACTTGGTTGTCCTTGAGACGTTGCAGATCCTTAGAATCCCATAAGTGTGCATAGCGAGTCTCTTCGCACATGTCTGAGGTAAGCTCAGGGAGGACTGAATCCGCAGGGGCTTCCCAGGCAACCAACGCTATTTGGAACAATAACCAGGAGTAAAAAAAGGCGCGGCCCTGCTCCTGCGACTCGCGGACATTAGTCAGAAAATCATCACAGAAATACTGGGCCCAGTTAAAACATACCCCTTTCCCGCATTGGCCTACTAACTGAATTACGTACGCTGGGACAGAGGTGACCTGACATTTTCTCATAATTTTGCATGCCAACAACATCGTGCCCAACTGCGTGCCTTGGTCACTGACGGACTTGATTATAAAACCCTGAGTATTGCATTCCACATGGTAGGTCTTATGCACATACTCAGCAGTTTCCGCCTCATAATTTTTACCCACGCGCTTTCGAGGGTTGGGGCCATCCATGGGAAGGCCAGTAATTCTGTGAACCAGCGTAGCGTCGATGGGGATCCTGTCCTGGATCCATAGGCAGCCATCATGAATTAGGACAAGCAATTATTGAGCTATCTGGTCAGTGACGTTGTAGTGACCGAAGTGTGACATACTTAGCAAGTTCAGGAGCCCAGAACCGGCCAATCCATGCACCTAGCGCTAAGGAACAATTTTGATCCCATCATCTTCTTGAATCGTGTCAAGGTATAATTCAGGTGCCAACTTAGGGAAGGATTCCAAATTGGCCAAGTGGTGATCGTCAAATTTGATCTCGTGAAGCTTCCCAACAGGTTCACCAATGATAGGGACCTCTCCCGAGGTTAGCGACATCTGCAAATAAGTGATTAGGCCGTCAAGGTTCTTCGGCATGCACATCGAGGTCCTGTGCGGCCGAACGAAGGGAGGTAACGAGTTGATCAGGTTTGTAGGCTAGGCCTCCTCCTAAGCAGCACGCGCTTGGGGCGTCGCCTTCAAGGATTTTACGTTCCGCGAGGAAGTACGAGGCTTCCCCCCAACCCATTTCACGGGTTTCGAGGGTTTCCTCGAGCCTTCTGCTTTCTCCTTGTCCTTCTTTGTGACTGGGGTGGAGAAAATTTCTTCAGCCTCAGACTCAATCTCCACCACTTCCTTAGTGCCTTGTTTCACAAAGATTACTAGTGTCGAGGGTTCAACAGGATTCGTACCTGTCATCCTGGCGCGAAAGATAAACTCGAGATTGTTACTGTCAGAGGGAGCAGGTTTCTTAGACATGAAAGAGATGCTATAGGCACATAAATTCTTACAACAAAAATTCGTCCAGGACAAACATGCCAAGTATGAGCTATTCAAGTGATACGAAACTATTGTCTGATCTAGCCCACCTGTTTTATAGCTTTGGCGATCACCCAACAGTAGGGTAGACCTCACGTGGAACTTACCATCAAGAAAATGGTAAAAAATCTCCAGAAATCGCCTCATTAAATGCCGGCCACCCACCCCATCCATTGGTAATTTTTTCTTTTTACCCGATTTGACTGTTCCAACGGCTAGTTCTTCACCCTGGGTGCGCTCAGCGTACCCCTGCACTCCCAGTACACCCCTGCACTTTGAGCATACCTCCTGTGCTCCTAGTGCATTGGCTACAGTCTAAGTCTATTCCTTCCAAATGTAATTCTACGTCACCATAACCCAGCCCGCAAGATATTTTGTGCTGTTGCCTTACCTGCGTAGTGACCTCCTGCTATGCCTTCATGAGCTTCTGCCAACATAGCGTGTCTTTCATGCACCAGAACGTATCTGCGCAACACTTTATCAACGCCTAGTTTATATAAATGACCTACGATAATGGTAAAATCCGTCACCCAGGTAACCAAATCATTTTTTTGTGGTACCGAGAATTCTGCAGGTGCCATGCTTGTATTCAGGAACTGAATGATATCATCGGAGTGCGCATCAAGAATCTTAATGGTGGAAAACTACGCATCAGGCAATCCTTCCTCCCAGTTAGTGGGTTCCTCGCCCATCTCAATTCGGGACAAGTGATCCAGCCCAGCATTCAACTTTCCTGGCTTGACTATGATTTCAAAATTGTATCCCTAAAGCAGCAACAACCATCTGCAGATTTTTCCCCCAACACAGGCTTATTCACCAGGTACTTTAAATTCGAACGATATGTAAACATCTTAAAGTGTCTGCCTAACAGATAATGTCGATATTGTTGTAGTGCATAGACCATGGCCAACCCTTCCCTCTTCGTAGTGGCATAATTGCGCTCTGCATCCGAGATTTTTTCGCCTATAAAATGTGATTGGGTGATCAATGTCTCCGGTGCTAGGCTGCGTATGGATCGCTCCCAGGGAAATCCCCACAACATCAATATGAACATGAAATACCTTTGCCCAATCTGGAAAAATAAGAATAGGTGCAGATACCATCTTTTCCTTGAGTAGCTCAAAGCTCTTCTAGCACTCGTCATCCCAAAAGAATGAAACATCCTTCTTAAGCAGCTTTTCTAGAGGTGCTATGATCAATGCGTATCTTTGAATGAATTTTCTGTAGTAGCCCATATGTCCAAGGATCGAACGCAGTTGTTTCTTAGCACTGCCAGATTGCTGATAACTTCCACTTTCGCAGGGTCCACCATCAACCTTTGTCAACAAACTATATGTCCGAGTAAGATTCCGAAGGGTACACAGAGGATACATTTCTTGATATTCAGGGAAATCTGGTGTGTCTGGAAGGCATCCAACAACATGCACAGGTTCGAAACGTGCGTCTTTACTAAGCCGAAGACAATCCAATCGTCGAAATATACTTCTAGAAATTTGTGGATGAATTCCTTGAACACTACGACAACTACCCGCAAGAAGATAGCAGGGGCATTCTTTTGTCCAAACGGCATTACGGTATACTGGAAGGATCCCCATTCAGTGGAAAATGTAGTTTTGTTGCAATCTTCTGGTGTGATTCTGATCTGAAGGTATCCTGAGAACTCGTCAGTGAATGAGTACGCTTCGTGGCCTCCTACGCTATCCAGGACCTCATCGGAGAATGGTGTCGGAAAGGGGTCATGTATGCAAGAATCATTTAACTTGCGTGAGTCCACATAGATTCATATTTCTCCCTTTGTTTTCTTTTCCTAAACCACCATCGGACTTACCTAATCCAACTGCTCGACCAGCTCTATAATACTTGCTACGAGCATTTTATCGATTTCTTCCTTAACCTTCTGCTTATGCTTGGGGTTCAACCAATAAGGCCGCTGCTTTACAGGGCACTCATCTGGTTTTAGTGTGATGCGCATAACCCCTAGGGCCCCCGTGATCCCCTTGAGCTCTGAAAACTTGGTTGGGAATAAGTCTTGATATTATGTGAGCAATTCAAAAACTTTTCTTATAGCATCATCATCCCAGTAGTCCCCAATTTTAGCCAACTTAGGCTACTTTTTCGTGCCACTGTTGACTTCCCGCAGTTTCAAAGGCTTCGTCATATCCACAGTCTGCAATGGAGGTCTCGCAACTGCGCGCTCCCCCTCTGATTCTGGGATAGAGACATTGTGCGGATCCTCATCACACTCTTCTATAGTTATATTGCGACAATTGACAATATCCCGCATCTGAATTTCCCATGTGGGTATTTCGTATGCTGCGTAGGGGTTGGATTCACCAAATACAAAGGTATCGATATTCTACAGAGCTTCATCAAGCGCCTTCGATCCTCCTGTTAACCCAAATGCCCCCAAAAATTCATCCTTTATGGTTTCCCACTAGCGGGTGCATTGATGTAGCTCCGCATCTAGGTACCATGCAGTGGGAATTGGTCCCAAGGCATGAATAAACAAGTGAACCCATTCTTCTGTAGTATGATCACACCATTTCTCCATCCAGGTGAACAAATGTGCACGCGGATCCCCTAGGCCAAGAAATGTCTTGATGCGCACGTCGTTCGGAGGCTCAAATTGTAGGACCATCATATCCCGACATTCCTCCCACTCCTGGAATGCCCCCTTATGCGTGTCTCACCATCTTGCAGGTGTTGCGCGCATGGCTAGATTAAGGGTCCATAACCTTCGTTCTATGGGCACCTCAGCTTCGAATGTTCGCAAAAACTCTTTTATACTACCGGAACCATCAAAGTAGGGCAGTTCACTTACCTCTGAAGATATGCAGCGGAATTCCCTTGTAATTCGCAGGTAGTGCAACGCAAAGACATCATGCAGCTGATTTTTCCAATTTTCCATTTCCTCGTCAGAGTCGGAGAAGCATTCGCTATCTCTTTCCTAGCAAAGCACACCATCGGCCGTAGGATTGATCCAGTCTTCATCCCTCACAATTAACTTATATATGTGATCCACCTCTTCTTCCTCACACACTGGCTCTGTATACCTCTCTCCTTCTGCAGGATCTAGCAGTACTATCACCCGTGTTCCTTCACTTTCAAACACCATGCTCCTTTTTTTTAAGTTGATAATACCACCCATATCTATGGCCCAGTCCAATCCTAAGAGTGCCAAGTAAGGGTCCACATCTTCTACAATTTGAATGACTTCAAAGTTAGCCCAGACCTTAACTCCTGCGATATCTACCACGATCTTTGATAGTCTTCCTAACGGGATGATCTTCTGCTAGTTGGCCATATGTCGCTGGATAGTGGACCATTCCAACTTAGGTTCTCCCATTCGCTACCAAGTTTGTTTAGGTAGTACGTTTGCATCTGATCCCAAGTCTAGAATAACTTGATCCATCTCGTAATCACCGATCTGCGCCGTCAACTGCATCTCCCTACCAGTGCGTCTCTTATGCTTATATAGTTTTTACACATCCTTAACTTCCATAGTTGGGGTTGTCTTTTTTGCGCAGCTATCTATCAAGGCTTGGATGTTTTCACAGCCCGTTGGTTGCGCAGCAGCTTCATACACGCCTGCAGGAATGGTTTAACCTCATCATCTGCTCCGAGGTTCGCAGGGGTTTGAGGAGTAGGTGCCTCAGCCTTAGCACAGTCAAATGTTTCCTTTTCCTTTTGTAAGTCCAAACTTTCTTGTTTAATGTTGCTTTACAGATAAGAGGCTACATCTCATCTTTCTCCGTAGCTCCTCCGGTGGCCATGCCGCTGCGCATTATAACATTAATACTTTGTCCTTCGTCTCGGGGTTCTGCCTTGACCCTTTGTACATTCTATGTAGGTGTTTGCTGCTTCTCTTGCATCTTGGCTATCAGAATCGAGCAATATTCAACCACATGATCCAGCTGTCTACAATATCTGCAGGATTGTCTCGCAGGGTTCGTGCAATCCCTTGCAAAGTGCCCTATTTGTCCACAGTTATAGCAAATTAGTTGTCCTCTTCCTCTACCCGTGCTTCCACCTCGGCCCCCTCCCCTACCCCTAGCTGGGGAGCCACCTATGCTCAAGGGGGATCTTGGCGAGGATGGATCCAAATGTACCCTATTTAGATTTCCTTGATCTATCATCAAATCATATTTCTGGCAGTTCTGTTTATCATGGCCCACAGATCTACAGAACCTGCACCATTTTTGCTTTATTTCTGGGACATATGCGGCAAGGTGGGGGCAGTGGTTGGTATCGTGCAGCCCAGTAATGTGACAATCATCGCACCAAAGCACCAATCCACTTGGTCCTACAACTTCCCTGGGTCGCAATGGACTGGGTCCCCCAACTTGTATGTAGTCTGCGAGCAGAGGACAGTTATCCTTGGTGTGTCCATTCACCCTGAATCGTATGCACCATCTTTCAGGGCTAGCCTCTGTCCCTTGCTCCTTCCGCAGATTTTGGATCTCCATATGCATTGCTTCCAACTGGCCTTGTATCTTCTGCACTCCTAACTAGGTATCATCTCTTGGCACAACTTCTAGCTTCATCACAATTTCCAAGACCTTTTCGTACAATTCAATGGCTTGATGTCCCATTGGCACGCACAGGTGGGGCTGCAACATAGCAATGAACCACTCTGTGTGCTGTCAGTCATCGTACATAAATCCTCCTTCTCTAATTACCTTCTTTAACCGTTGGTCAGCCTCCCATACGGATTTGATCGGTCCTTGTTTCAAATCCTTCAGATCGTTCACTATCTGTGAGTATGAATTGGGATTTTTGAACTACTGTTTCAAAGCATTCTTAATCTCTTCAATGGTTTCATTTGCATGTTGGTTGAGGTATCCCATATACCAATCCAAGGCCCTTCCTTCAAAGGCAAGGGATAATTGTGCTCGTTTTACCGCATCACTAGCTACATTCTGCGCAGTCCATACCGATCCTGCGACAAACCAGAACCGATCCATATCTTCATCTCCTACGCCTTTGAATGTGGGTAGCTTCATGTGCGAGGCCATATCATCTTCTGGTGGTGGAGGCAGTGAGTTATTACCCCTATGAGGGTTCGACGGTGGCGTGGACGAAGAACTCTGCGCAACTAAATTTTTTACGGGACTGTAGACAAATCGATCTCCTTCTTGATTAGTTATGTAGTATTTACCACTGCGTGTTCTACCCTCACTTTGATCGGAGCTCATTCACTCTGTGTGGCTGCATAGGATGCTTTTTTCGCATAGTAATATCTTAGTCAGCAATGGTAAGGTTTTTAAAAACTTACCCCGGAAACCCTTAAAGAACCTTCACTCTGCTTCAGAATAAGAGACGAATTGATCGATGGCAAACTCTGTCACAAACCCTCCTAGCACACTGTCCACCTAGTGATCTACCATACGAGTGATGGTGTTATCAGTCTTTTCTAACTGCTAGCTCAAATCTGGAGTCCACTGCGTGACCCATTCGTCCTTCCAACACTTCTAGAAATATACGAGCCTTGCAAGCCACTCCTGAAGCTCGGTTGCAAATGTCACAAAGAAAATTTCGTAGATCTCTATGAAAATGTACTTATTCTTCCACTTTTCCGCCATCAACCTTGTGCTGCGATTCTCTTTTATTGCAAATTCCTAAATTTGTTTTTCGAACCACTCTTCAATTTCTTTCTTCTCAGGTTTGCAATATTCTCTTGGCATTACCCGATCTCTGTCTCAAAATTCTCTCGGTCCCGGAAACGGAACCATTTTTTGGCTCGAGGGGTCCTGACCCAGCTTTGGAGGTTAAGGTTTGCCAACAAACCCCTATACTACTGGCCCTTTTGGAAGTGACCTACTTGCGCAGGCCAAAGTCTCACCCGAAGCAGTATGGGAGGGTGCTAGAACCAGGTTTCTGCACCCTGAGAGAGAGCAAGTAAGTCAAGAAGAGTTGCGTTCCCAACTTATCAGCTTTGCTTTTAACAGATCTAGTTACAAACTTATATCGCAGAGCTCATAGCTACTAATTACCTTCGCATCCACATGCGTAATACCAATATATCAGTACAACAACTATAATTGCAATAATCAACAGATCATAGATTCATATAATAGGAACAAGGATACTCTCGCAGCTATAAAACAGATCTATTTTCAAGTTCACTAATCAGTATAGTCCATAGTTAACAAAGCTAATATCAGTCATAGATCTAATCAACACCTTCACATAAACGATATCACATGTAATATCGTAAACGCATGAACAATAGATCACATGAATACTCTGTATTATAACAAAGACAGATCCGCAGCAACAACGGATAACCAACAGTAAGTGTAACAGATTCACTAGTTCGCATCAATAGTAATACATAAACTCAGATAACACAGAGATACGCTAACCAAATTCGCATATATTAGCATCCAAAACTCGATACAATCCTATGCAGCCTGTGCACAGAGCTAGCAGGGTCCGCACACAGCAAGACTAAGGATCTCTGTGCACACAGCCAGCAGGAGTCCTTACCCTAGCAACCCAAACATATCTAACAATTCGTAACTATCATCAATCTCTATTCTTTCCTGCCTATGACTCAAAAAGGTTTATCTATTTATACCGATTTAGCCTACGCATCCAATGGTCCGCAAACCGTGGTTTGCGGACTCTTGGTCTACACTTGACCCGTTACAATGCATTAGGGGCTTTGACCCACCCCAAAACCCCTGCATTAGGCCAAGTATTACAAAAATATACAAAAATGGACAAAATTCGTAGCTTTAGGAGACCCTGTTCCAACATTAACTAAGTCAGAAACACTGAGTTAGCTCAAGAATTTCGAGTTGGGGGTCAAAGGTGAGGCATGTAGAGTGATTGTATTATTTTGGGGGTCCAGTTGCAGTTAATGTACTAGTGTGGTGTGAGTGTAATCAGTTAACTCAAATTAATTGAGTTAAAATCAATTTAACTAGTTCTAACTGAGTGACGAGCTAGTGAGAGGTCAAATGAATTAAATTATATTTAATTCACAAGTAGTGATCTATCAGATAACTGATAATTCACTATTATTAGTTGCATGCATGTCAGTTCCGATGAAGACCCATTTGAGACAAAGGTTAAAGCGAAGATAACTATCAATTGTATTATTAGCGAATTGCCCAGGTGTAGTTATAAAGCCATAGGATGCCAATGAAAGATTGCGCAGTCAAGGAAGGTTGGAATTCCTATTTAATAGGAATTTATTTTCCTAGGAATTGTGTGGGCAAGGCAGGCTGAAGGTGGGCAAGAAATTGGCTATGTGTTTTTCCAATTTTGCCTAGATCAGTGTGAGACGATTGGTAGAGTGCATGAGATTCTTGTGAGCAAGAATGCATTGTATTGTTTCATGATTACTTAGCTTATTATACAGTAGAGATAGAGGGTTTTTGAGCAATTTCTTTCCCTAGGAAAATCTTGTGTTGTGCGATTGATTTACTTCTTTCTCCTACTTGCATGTGATTGAGCGATCATGTTTTATATTACACAAATATTGTAGAAGGATTCAATATCTTGTTTTAGTACATTACATGATCAGATTGAATCCATTGGTATAATTTTTACAAAAATCATAACTTATTTCACAATAAAAACATTTTATGACAATATGACAAGATTCTTAACCATTGATACTCACCTCCACTTTACCATGGATATTATTAACTTGTAAATAGGCTTTGTTACAATACCATGGGCCAATACCATGGCTTATCAATACCACATGCCCAAAAACCACAACTTATTTCACAATAAAAATATTTTATTTTAATTTAATTTTATAACATTTTTTAATTGAAGCTAATATGAAAAAGTTTATAACTAATTTTAAGATATATCTAAACCCTCTATCTCATGATTACTACAAATATTCCCATAGAAATTAAATTTTGGTTTTAATAAAACATAAAATGTGAATACTTTTATATTTAAAGATGTGAAATTTATATAATACAAATAGTATTAGTAAGAACCAACATATATCCATCTTAACTGAGGATCCAAGTAATGAAAACAAGCAAAGTGAAGGTAAGAGAGGGGGAGGGGGAGAGAGGGACGGAGTTAGTGACAAAGGAGAGAGAGAAAGAGAGAGTGTGTGTGATGGGGGTAGAGAGAGAGAGAGAGATGGAGATGGAGATGAAGGGGGAGAGAGACTGATGAAAGAACACACACATAGAGAGATATAGGTGGAGAGAGAGAAGGAGTGAAAAGGGAGAGATGGAGAGAGAGAGAGGAGAGAAGGGAAGAGAGAGAGAAGAGGAGGGGAGAGAGATAGGGAGAGAAGGGAAAGAGAGAGAGAGGCAGGCACAAAGATGGAGGGGAGAAAGAGAAGGGGAGAGGGAGGGAGACAATGATAAATTTAGAGAGAGATAGAGAGAGAGAGAGTGATGGGGGGGCGAAAGAGAGGGAGAGAGAAGAAGAGAGAGATGGAGTTGGAGAGGGAGAGAGAGGGAAGGAAGAAGAAAGGCATAGAGGGAGAAAGGTAGAGAGAGAGAGGGGATGACATGGGATTGATGGAGAGAGAGTGAGGGAGAGAGGAAAGCGGGAGGAAAGAGAGAGAGATGAAGAGGAAGAGAGAGGGGGAGAGAGAGTGTGTGTATGTTTTGGGGGTGATATTGAGAGAGGGAATAAGAAAGAGACACATTGATACAAATATAGATATTATATAGTATTATATAACCAACCTAGATCCATCTTAACCTGGATCTATCAAGCACTGAGAGGGGTCAAATCTCTCGATGTGCCAACCCTTCTTTAAGTTTTGCAATAAAAAAAATAGATTTGCACCTCAAGAGATTAAGTCTCTCTCAACACTTAATAAATCTAAGTTAAAATGAATCTAAACTAATATTAAACAAAAGTAACACCTCAAATATTAATCTTACTTAGTTTTATATTCATTTATTCTATCTCATATCTTTAAAAAATAAATCTAAATCAAAATCTTAAAATATATTTTAAGACTATAAAATCTCAATCATTATATATATATATATATATATATATATATAATCTGGAATACAATTCATTTATAAATTCCTTTCGTACCAACACAATTCTACAAAGTTTCTCACTCTTCTTTCATACCACTATAATAATAATATAGAACCTAATATGCAAACGAAAAATATGTCATCCATATCATCATAGTTTAATAAACTAGCATAGAAGTATGAGCAATAAGGACATTTTTAAGGAAGAGGGGGCAAGAACTTTTAAAGGACTAGGTGATTTGGAAAATCTAGTTGTAAGAAAAGTTGTAAATAATAATAATAAAGTCAATGAAAAGCTTTCATATAATAATGAAGACATTTAAAAAAAAATACATACTTGAATTTTTTTTTTAGCTTTAACCTTGGAATCTCAATGTAAAAAGACTAGCATAGAAGTATGAGCAATAAAAATGACATTTTTAAAGAAGAGGTGGCAAGAACCAAGGTGATTTGGAAAAATTGTAGAGTACTAAAAAGTTATAAGAAAAGTTGTGAATAATAATAATAAAGCTCATGGAGGGCTTCTTAAACATCATGAAGATATGAAAAGGAAGACAGGTGTATTCTATTTATTTAGATTTAACTTTGGTATCTTGATATCAGAAATTGAGTTGTAGTCTAAAAAAGTAATAGAATGATTTAAAATTTGATAAAGATTTATCAGAATCTTGTTTACAGTTGTTAGACTTCAGTATTTTGGGTGCCCTAAGGGTTTTTTGATAGTGCTGAATCCATTTCCACTATCAAAAATGCAATTCAAACACTCCAACTACCTGATTTTTTGAATTTTATTTTACCAGATTTCGGCAAAAAACTATCATCCAAACTATTTTGTACACTGGGTAAACAACTTCATGTTAAAAATAAAAAGTTAACACTAAACAAGCTAGCTCCGAATTTTGTGCTAAAAACAATTCATTTTTAGAGTGGGCAACCACGGCGCATTGAGTGTGATTACACCAACCATGAGCATAATAGATAATGGGATGTCAAATTTGCTTTACTAAGTGACAAGAGTGATAAGAATTATTATTGCTTGTATGGTTCCATTTAAAGGCTTCTACAAGCTTGAGTCAACTTTTGTAACAAGTTGATGAGTAAATTTTTATGTGGTATAATTGCAAACCGAGTTTTCCTATTTATCACATCTACATGTTTTTTCTTTGTTGGTATTTTAGGATATATTAAACTATAATATATCATTTATTTTTATTATTATTATTTTTTTAAATTAAAACGTTGGTTCTCATTTTGGTTTCTATAAAGGATATTTGTGAATATTGGGATGGCAAGCATGGAGATGGGAAGGAAAATTTAATTTGATTTTGTTATTAAAGTTTATATTTTGTTGGAAAGATTTAAAGTGAATAAAGAAATTTGTGTAATTAATTATAAAGATATGAAATTTCAAAATATATAATTCAAAGTCAGAAGATTATCTCTTAACTCTAATTTTAGATCAAAACCTATCTTCTAACTTCAATTTTGGATCATAGTAAAATCAAATTTCTTTTCCTCTATCATGTCTTGTGTGAGAAAAACCAAAAAATAGATTGATGAGAAAACTATAAATCAAGTTTTAAAATTAGGGAATTAGTGGCTAATGACACATTGCAATAACAACCCATCTCCTATTTTATTTATTACTACTATAACACATCTAATGGCCTTATATCATCACATGGAAAGCCATATCAATTTCATAAGTTGTCACATGATTCACATTCCATACCTCATTAATCGTATGATTTACATTGTGGAGGGACATGAGTTTGTCAATGACATGTTCCATGCATTAAACCCACTCACTTATCATTTGATGGCACTAGTTTTTTTTGCTCATTGTGGGATAATGTTAACTTTGACCAAAAGGCTTAGGTGAAATGTTAAGTCTCTTGGCTAGGGGACTAGTACTCTTACTCTTTCTTTATTCTTTTGAGTTTTTTTTTGGTGCTAAGGTTTTCCCATGGGAACCCCTCCAGCCCCCAACCCCCAAGCGAATTCTCAGATTACAAATCCATATAAGGTTCTAGGCCTATGTAAACCATCAAAACCTGAGTAACAAATAGGTTCACAAATCTTCGACTTTGACAATGCTTGAGTGCTTGAGATTTGAGGAGTGGTGTGTATATAACAAGCAGGGTATAACACAACTACTTTGTTGAATATTGATTATGTAGGGCATCAAATGTGCTCCAAAGAAATTCAAGAAATCTATCATGCCCTTAGAAGCCATTAGGAACATGTGCATTACCGCAAGTCCTCAATCTTATTGATTAATTAGAATGTTAGATTATTACACAAATAGCAAAAGTTATGGGGTCTTTGCTGGAATTGAAGAAGCAGTTAGTGGTCATGGAAGTTGAGTGTATTATCCTTTGGAATTTGACTCTAAATTTGCACAAGGTTGATCACTCTGTAGCTTCTAATCAAAGGATGACATCCAACTTATTTAGGGGTGAGTTCAATAGAGGAGATATTAAGAATCATTTTACAAGGAGATGGCAACTATGAACTAGGAAATTGAATCATTAAGTACAAACCTTAAGGATGTTGCTAAATGTTATGCTTGTTGTTAGGTTTTTGTGTATTTTAGAAGATTTAGAATATTAGGCATATAATATTAAGGAACATAGGGTAATTTTGTATTAGAACTAAGACAAATTATGTTTTGGACTCATAGAAAAACTATATATGCATGGTAAATTAGTTAGTTTGATATTTTTTGGAACATTATAGTGATGTATCATATGCTATACTTTTTAATCAAATTAATATATATATATATATATTAAAATAACCTGAAAATTATATAGTCTTTTTTGTTTATTTTTCTTTTATGTGAGGATCTATTTGTAATAATATAACAGCATAGATTCATCTTAAACCCATATCTATTAAATATAGAGAATGATCAAATTTATTAAAATGCAAATTTTTTTATCATTTAATTCTTTATCCTGCGTGAATTATTTCATATTAAATGATAATAACATTACACCTTAAAAAATTTAATCATTCTTGGTACTTGATAGATTGAGATTTAAGATGGATTTATGCTAGTTGAGTCAAGAGGCTCATTCTATAGCCCATTGTGAAGGTGATGTGTAAGTATGTCAGTGCTCAACTTGGAGTTGACATGTGCATCTCTTAAAATAAAAACAAAATATTCTATAAATTAAAAAAAATGTATGTTATAATAATAATAATAAAAACATGCTATGCATGTTTAATTGGTTGTCCATATGACCTAATATAATTTCATATAAAGTAATTAGTAATAAAAAAAAATGTGAGTAAGATGTTTAAACCTTATATTTTCAAAAATATTTCAACACATGATTTAAATAAACTATTTGGAGATCTATGTTAACTAATATTTGTCCATATCAACTTCATATATATCTCTATTTATACAAAGAGAAATGTTAAAAGAAAATATTTTTTTGTTTATATTAAAAATATCCAATGTGGATTATGAATAATTTTTTTTAACATGAATTAATATTGATGTATGCTTAAAAATATATTAATAACAAAAACAAAGCTATTTTAATGTGCTAAAATGACTCAATGTCCATTTTATGTAAAATATTTTATATATTGTTTTAAAAAAATATGTATATATCGTATAAAATTATTGAAAAAAATAGGTTTTATGGTTAAAATACTTGAAGTGGTCTTTTTACGTTTAATATTTTTAAGTGTGATTTTTTTCAAAATCTAACAAAGAGTTTTTTAGGATTACAATTTTACACATTGTTTTTTTCACTTTAAAATAAGTTTGCACCTAAAAAAATTTGATCCCTCTCAGGCCATATTAGATCCGTGCTTAAAATGGATCTATGTTAGTTTATTTTTTTAAAAGGTTGTAATATATGTAATTGTTTATTTTTTTATTGTCATGTAATGTTCTCTGACAATATCTTCCCCAAACTATGTTGTAAAGAACTTCACTAGTGTGAGTACAATCAACTATGAATAAAGTCACATATTTTTTTGTCTCTTGTCAACTAATAATCATTTTTCTATTTGTATTAATAACTTATGAATATAAATATATCTTCATTACTTATTAAAACTAATTAAATAGGTATTTATTTTTTTCCTACTTCCATGACCAACTTATAATCAAAAGTAAATCTTTATTATTATTATTGTTATATAGTAAAACTAACCATCTATTTTATTTTTTCTTTTAATTTAAAAACATAAATATTAACTTATAATCAAAAGTAAATCTTTATTATTATTATTATTATTATAATATAGTAAAACTAACCATCTATTTTATTTTTTCTTTTAATTTAAAAACATAAATATACATTTACTTTAAAGTAGACTCGTATTTTATTTTAATTTTTAATATAAATGCTTTTAATTATTCTTTAATATAATATTATGTAAGGCATGATATCTCGAGTATAGCATTTTATTTTTTAATATAAGTGTTTTTAATTATTCTTTAATATAATATTATGTAAAGCAAGATATCTCTTTCATAATAGAGAATAGATCACCTCTCTACACAATAAATTACAATATATTATAATGATAATGTTTATTAAGTATTTCTATAAGGGTAACCCTTTTTTCTATAGTGAGTAAAAATGTTTAATATACTTTAAATTTTTTATAACTGTGGGACTTTAAAAGAAGTTTTATAATGATAAAATTTCCCTTTTTATGTTTTTTTTGGTAAATGAGGCTAATCTATATTAATTCAAAATTAGAACAGTACATATGCTACAAGTTGAGCTGGTAAGCTACGCTTAACTAATCCCAGCCTTTGTTGCACAAGTATGGGGCTGCCTCTGTGGAGGAAACCAGTTTGGAAAGAACATGAAACAGAAAATTACAAAATGTGTTGTAGCACCAGTGAAAATAGAATTTTTGTGAAAATAACAAGCATGACAAAAAACTAAGAAGAGCTGAGCTGCAGTGCAATCATGAATCTTCTGCATTATCATCTTTGTCTGGATCTTCCTCCACGATGGGACAGACGTACGTCTACGCAGTAGCTTCCTCTTCAGCAGTGGGTTGACGTGGAGGCCTGGAGACAGGTGCGCAGAGGATGGGAGCCACCGGGTATTCGGCATCCGGGACTCGCGTCCAGGTTTCTTCTGAGTCCATTATCTAGACATCTATGTCATCCTCATCATCTTCCTGTGCTGGAAGAGGCTCAGTCTTGCTGGGCGAGGGGTGATCCTGGTGCGCAATGGTGGACTTCCTTGGTCTTCTTCTGCCTCTCTGCATAACATGAGTGGGGGCCTCCTCCTCTTGATCGAGTTCGGGGCTCTGGGAAGCCTCTTTGACATGACTGCTCGAGGAGGAGCCTTCAACGAATTCCAGGTGATTATCAGGCCCTCAGTGGTAGCGACCAAGGAGCACACCTCTCTGGCCTCCTCTGATGGTACGTTGGCGCATTCTAGGTTCCATGGTCAGATGAAGTGGAGGATTGATAAGGGTCTTAGACGAAGGGAGGAGCAGTTCAGACCCGACGTGAGAGGTGCGCAACAAGGTGCTAGTGGACAGGGAGGTGCACTGAAGGGAAATGCATGGCAAGGGGCACGAGATATTTGGAGCACCTAGGCTGATGAAACTAGCAAGGCAGATGGAGACGAGGTGAGTCGCGCAATCAAGGGGGAGCGTAGCCTGGGGGATTCTGCGCAGCACAACACTAGGGGGAGGCTGCGCGGCAGACTGGGTACGCAGGAGGGCTGGAACTGAAACAATAGAAAAAACAGAAGGAACATATTGTGTGTCTCTTTGTGATGTAGGTCCTTCCCTTTAATAGGCTTGTGACACATGCGAAGTTGTTGAGCATTATTATGCCTCCCTCGCAGCTGCATGCTGTAACGGTTTTCATGAGTAGGCATGTGCGTAGAGTTAAGGCCCAACGTCATATCCGTCTAGGAGATCATTCAAAATATTGCAGCAGAGAGGTGTCCCGAAGGGGATGATGTTGTCTTGGCGTGTCTTCATTATGCCCGATCTCTTTCATCTCATGCGAATGATTGCAGGAGTGTGGTTCCATGTCGAGTGAAGGCCTGCACTACAGATCTTCATCATCTCGAGCGTGGGAGAGGCAATTTTCATGCGTACTATTACTATCACTCGCATCAGGGGTCCCCTTTTATGTTATTTAGGGTGGGAGGGTTGTTTTAAAATATCATATAATTTTTAATTTTCCATGATTCCTATGTTAATGGAGGTGGTATAAGTCTCAATTTACCATGATATTTGTACTAACTAGTATGGATCCATCTTACCAAGCACCTAAAGGGATCAAAACGTCCCTTATAGTGAAAAACTAAAAAAACTTGAAAATAGTTTTCACTTCAAGAGATTTAATCCCTCTTTGTGTTTGATAAATGGCTGCTTAAGATGGTTATATATATATATATATATATATATATATATAATGCCTTAAAAGTCCCCTTGGTATTTGGATTGTGTTGATTATACAATTTAAATTTGTAATTCCAACAAATCTTTGCTAGATTTTACACAAAATTGATATACACAAAGAAAAGACCAAAATATAAAATAATGAGACTTGAAATGTCTTAAATTTTTTTAATCATAAGAATGTTTTAATGACATTGATATTAAAATGATTTTATATTATTAATACATTTTAAAATATAGGTCAATATTACTTAATATTGCATAGTGAAATGCTTTAATTATGATCCATATTAAATATTTTTATAGTTATTAATAGTTTTTAAATGTCAAATATCCATTTTATATTAAAATTAAAGGAATTACACATCTCAAAGTAATTGAATAATTTTACTTTTAATTACTTTTTCTTTTTTTAGTATTCTCTCTCTCTATATATATGTGTGCAATTAAAAACTTCATATTGAAATATATTAATTATATGGATAATCAAATAGTTTATATAAGTTTTATATTAAGGTAAATTTACATTACCTAACATAAAATTGATATAAAATTATGTTCTTTAACATAAACATTGAAATATTTTATTTATGGCTCCAAGAGTGAAAATGAAATATTTTTACCACATATCCTTTTTACTAGGTTGTAATATTAACAACGAACCAAGCAAGAACCAAGCCAACATAGTGAGAGTGACATTATTGATGTTTTATAATGCTTTTAATTAAACCTAAACAAATATGTATATTCATTTATGTTTTTATTATAACCAACATTTTATTTTATTTTAGAATATATTCTATTTTTATTTTAAAATGGAAATATGTCAACTCCAGCTTCACATGTCCCCTTCATATTGAGTTGTAGTGTAGAAATTTCTTGTAGATTCAGACTGCTAATTGTAATTTATTAAAACAATACACTTGAATCTACTCTACCACTTGTGGAAGCAGTTAAACGATCGCCAAATCACGAAACATACAAGAGAAAGAATTTATCAACACATTGTGTTAAGTTCAGCAGTAGAAAAACTTAAATAAAACACAGACACACAGCGGAAAACCATAAAGAGACAGAGATTTTAACGTGGTTCACCCAACCAATCTGGGCTACGTCAGCAATCTCATTCAGCAAAAGGATAATTACAATAGCAGAGTTTTGCATCTGCACATCTCTTCCACTCACCTCACATTCCTCATGCTCATTTGCCTCTACGGGCTTACATTTTATAGCTGGGAGTAGAAAATGAATCATAAATTCACTCACAACAAATATAGGATGCATTAACTCCTCATCAGAATTAAATGGAGTCAATTTAGCAACAAAACCTATTGTTGTCACATTCATGAGATTTTCTCCAAAAATAATTAAAAGAAATCTCAGCAATCTCCACCTTGACAACAATTAGCCTGATACCCTGTTCCATTATTATTTTTATCTTTTCTGCAAGCTAAGAGAAGCCAGACACCATCGTAGCTTCTCTAACAAAACTGGTTTCGTGAACATGTCTGCACAGTTTTCCTTTGTATGCACTTTTTCAAGAGAGACTCCCCTTTTAGTGATAACCTGTCTTACAAAATGGTACTTTATAGGTATATGCTTTGATTTACTATGATAGGCCGGATTTTTAGCCAAGTGAATTGCACTTTGACTATCACAAAATAACTTGATGTTGTCCTGCAACCTACCAAACTCACCAAACAAACCTTTCAACCAAACCACTTCTTTGCAAGCATGTGAAGCAGCTATGTATTCTGCTTCTGTAGTGGATAAAGCAACAATGTTCTGTAGCTTTGACATCCAGCTAATAGCTCCACCTGCAAGAGTAAAGACATACCCTGAAGTTGACCTTCTCTTATCCAAATCACCTGCAAAATCGAAATCAACATAACCGCAAACAAATTCACTACTTCTATTATAAGTGATAAAATAATCACTTGTGCCTCTCAGATACCGAAGCACCCATTTCACTGCTGACCAGTGTTCTTTTCCTGGATTTTCCATATACCTGCTGACAACCCCAACTGCATGTGAAATATCTGGTCGAGTACAAGCCATCGCATACATCAAACAACTTACTACATTGGCATATGGAATTCGAGACATATATTCCTTTTCTTCATTAGTGTTAGGACATAAAATTGAAGAAAGCTTAAAATGGGAAGCTAAAGGGACTGAAACAGGCTTCACATTGTTCATATCAAACCTCAAGAGTATTTTCTCAATATACTTCTTTTTTGATAGCCACATCTTACCATTGCTCCTGTCTCTGAAAATCTCCATGCCCAAAATCTGTCTTGCTGCTCCGAGATCTTTCATATCGAACGTCCTAGCCATCTGAGCCTTTAACCTGTTGATCTCTGTTATGATTTTGCTTGCTAAAAGCATATCGTCAACATATAACACTAAGATAATGAACATGCCATTACTCAATTTCTTAAAGTAAACACAATGATCATATTCACTTCTTATATAATTTTGACTCATCATGAAAGAATCAAATTTCTTGTACCATTGTCGAGGCGACTGCTTTAGACCATACAATGATTTCTTGAGCTTGCAGACAAATTTCTTGTTGCGATTTTGAACAAACCCTTTCGGTTGTTCCATGTAAATCTCCTCATATAAATCTCCATATAAAAATGCAGTTTTAACATCTAGTTGTTGTAATTCTAAATCAAGTAAAGCAACTAATGCTAACACAATCCGAATTGAAACAATTTTTACAACTGGTGAAAATATCTCATGAAAGTCAATGCCTGCTTTCCGAGAAAAACCTTTCGCGACCAGCCTCGCTTTGTACTTGTCTTCATTATCATCAACACCCCTCTTCAATTTGTAAACCCATTTACATCCCACAGTTTTTCTGTCTTTAGGAAGTTCAACCAGATCCCATGTGTCATTCTTGTCTAATGCCTTCATCTCGTCCTTCATAGCCTCTTTCCACTTATCACTGTTAGAACCTTCTACAGCTTCTTGATAGCACAAAGGTTCATCATCATTAGCGGTTAAAGCAACTGAAGTAACATAATCATCATACCTTTTAGGAGGACATCTGATTCTTGTGGACCTCCTTAAAGATGTTTCTGGTACTTCCACAATTTGCTGATTATTATATGTAGGAACTTCTTCATGATCAGCATTTGAAACATGTTCATGATCTACATCTGAAACTTGTTCATGATCTGAATCTGAAACTTGTTCATCTGGATTATCATTAGTATTTGAATTGGTTTCAAACTGAATTTGTTGAAGCTTAGGTACATTATCCTGTTTCAATTTAGCATCTACATCTGGATTTTCAAGTGAAGATTCATTGTTTTTAACATCTCTGTTAATGATGATCTTGTGAGTAGTAGGATCCCACAACCTGTATCCCTTAGTCCCATCACCATATCCAACAAAGATATATCTTTTTGATTTAGATTCTAATTTAGAACGCTTATGTTTCAGAACTAGAGCATATGCATCACAACCAAAAACTTTCAGTTTAGAATAATCACAAGGATAGCCTTTCCATACCGCTTGAGGAATTTTGCATCCTATTGCAGTTGATGGTGATCGATTTACCAAGTAACAAGCCATAGAAACTTCTTCTGTCCACAATTCCTTCTGCAAATTGGTGTTACTAAGCATACTTCTTGCTCTCTCTAAAAGAATCCTATTCATGCATTCAACAACTCCATTTTGTTGAGGAGTATACACAGTAGTTTTATGTCTTTCGATCCCAGCATCCTTGCAATAATTATCAAATTCCTTTGAAGTAAAATCACCACCATTTTCAGTTCTTAAACATTTAATGGTTCTTCCAGTGATGTTTTCAACTAATGCTCTAAACTGTTTGAAAACTGTGAATACATCAGAATTTTTCTTTAACATGTAGACCCACACTTTTCTATACAGATCATCAATAAAAGATACAAAATATGACGATCCTCCATATGAGATAGTAGGAGATGGACCCCAAACATCAGAATGGATATAATCAAGGATTCCCTTACTAGTATGTTTTCCAGTTTTAAAATTCTGCTTGCTTTGTTTCCCAAATAGACAATGTTTGCAGAAATCTAACTTAGAAGATTTTAAACTAGGAAGTAACTTATGATCAGACAAAAATTTTTATCCTCTTTCGCTCATATGGCCCAACCTTTGATGCCATAGACGAATAGAATTACTGTCGTTTTCAGATACTGTAGAAGCATGATCTGACTCTGTTCTTCCTTCTAACTAAAAAAGATTTCCAACCTTCTTTGCTTTTATTACTAGTAAAATTCCTTTATAAAATTTCATTACTCCACCTTGAATAAAGGTTTTATATCCATTTGTGTCTAGCACTCCTAGTGAAATGAGGTTTTTTCTTAGTTCAGGTACGTGTCTTACATCAATTAAAATTTTATCTGTCCCATCAAACATTTTAATATGGATGCTTCCAATTCCCACAATATTACACGAGACATCATTTCCCATGTAAACAAATCCATCATTAATTTATTTATAAGTTTTAAACCACTCTCTATGAATGCACATGTGATTTCATGCACCAAAATCTAATAACCAATGTTGATCATGATTAGACAAACCCACTGATAACACTTCATCACTCATACCTGAAACGGATGCCGAACCTGTATCTGTCATGTTTGCTTCTTTCTTCTCTATCGAAGAGTCTCCTTTGGATTTTTGCTGTCTCTTCCAGCAGTCCTTCTTCAAATGTCCTGATTTTCCACAAAACCATCACTTTACCTTACTCTTCTTCCCTTTCGATTTTGACCGCGAGTTGTTGTGCTTACTGAAGTGTCTTTCTTTAGAACAACCTCTGACCATCATTGCTTCTGATGTAGAGGTTTCTGAATTTGACCTTTTCCTTGTTTCTTTAGACAACAAAGCTCCAACAACATCATCAAATTCAAGGGTTTCTGATGAACTAAGACTTATAGAAGTAAAAAAATGATCCCATGACTCGGGCAACGAGCATAATAAAGTTATAGCTTTATCTTCTGATTCAAATTTTACTTCTATACTTTCTAACTGCACCAAGAGAGTATTAAAGGTATTCAGATGATCAGTTATCGTCGTACCTTCCTTCATGCGCAAACTGTACAACTGTCGCTTCAGAAGAATCCTATTGGTTAAGGATTTTGTCATGTACAACTTTTCAAGCTTTGTCCACAAACCAGCAGCAGTTTTCTCTGACACGATGTTAAACAAAACATCATCTGCCAAACACAATTGAATGCCGCTCAGTGCTCTTTCATCCATGTCACTCCATTCGTTATCTGTCATGGTGTAAGGCTGTTTGGCTTTTCCCAACAGTGCCTTCGCCACGCCTTGTTGCACGAGTAGATCATACATCTTCACTTTCCAGATCTTGAAGTTGTTTTTTCCATTGAACTTCTCGATCTCAAACCGAGCATTTTGTGTTTTTGCCATGTTTAGTAGCTCGTGTCACAAAATCTCCAATTGCAACTCTTAATAAATGAAGTTTTTATTTTAAAATGCCCTTAAGTTAAAAAAATGCCCTTCACCTATAAAATGCCTTTCCCTTAATACCATATGCAAATGGCATTTTAAATTACAAATCGATTTAAATTTTTTTTACAACATGAAGTGCCAATTTATGACTTCATAAAAAATCAATTTATAATGGGCCACCTCCTCTTAAATCAATAAAGTGCCACTCTTAAAAAAAAAAAATAGGCCCTGGACCCTATCTAATGGCATATTATAAAAACTTGATATTCCAATCTTTATAGAATCCATATAAATCGATTTTTAAAGAACTTCAAATTGATATATAATACATATCGAATACAAATCCAAACATTGCATATGCCTTCAATAAATCAATTTGCAAAAGTTATATGCCTTCAATAAACTTAAAATAAATCAATTTTTATATAATAAATTATGTGTTCAATTTAACTTACGACATTTGAAAAGGAAATCAACGTTTCTAAAGAAGCGATTGTAAACCTCAAATCCAAAACATTCAATGCTCTGGCTTCAACGCTGTTCAACAGGACAACAGCTCACGACTCGTTCAACGCTTTCGAACAGCTTACTGTGCTGTGGCTCCTCCACATCGCTGACAAACCTCCAACATTCACAGCTCACAACGACTATCAACAACGTTTATGGCACTGTTTTCAAACTCGGCTTCTGCACATAAGAACAACGCCAACCCGCTCACGGTCTTCCACAGCAATCAGTCTCCACAGTTCCGGCTGTCACTGCATCACAGCCACAAGTAGAAACTCGACTTTTGCATTCAATGGTAAATACTAAGCCAGCTCCGTTATGCGCTCACACAGTGGACACACAGATCAACAGATCTGGTGCTCCAACTCGGTAGCTCAAAAATACCCTCTGATACCAAATTGTTAAGTTCAGCAGCAGAAAAACTTAAATAAAACACAAACACACAACGGAAAACCATAAAGAGACAGATATTTTAACGTGGTTCACCCAACCTATCTGGGCTATGTCCACCTAACAGGGCATTGGCAATCTCATTCAGCAAAAGGAGAATTACAATAGCAGAGTTTTGCATCTGCACATCTCTTCCACTCACCTCACATTCCTCATGCTCATTTGCCTCTACGGGCTTACATTTTATAGCTGGGAGTAGAAACTGAATCATAAATTCAGTCACAACAAATATAGGATGCATTAACTCCTCATCAAAATTAAATGGAGTCAATTTAGCAACAAAACCTATTGTTGTCACATTCATGAGATTTTCTCCAAAAATAATTAAAAGAAATCTCAACACATTGCACAATGATTTCTTGGGGAAATACACAACTAAAAACCCCTGCTATTTGTATAGCATTAGTCAGAAAATATGAGAAGATTACAATGCTTTGCTCAAGCCTGAGCAACCTCTGCACGATCTCTGCACTCTCTCTATCTGTCTCACTGCTTCTTAGACAAGCCTTGGCCAATACTTAACCAAAATTTGGCTTGCCCAAGTCCCTATTTCCTTGTGTTGTTTCCTTGGGAATTAGCCCCTATTATTTGTGGAAATTCCTCATCCACAAATATGTAATACATCATAGGCTTATACAACTCATGTACAAATTTGATGATTATACAACTCATAGTACACTACCCTTGAACTCCTATCTCAACTGGGTAACTTGTGGATCACACATGCATAAGTTATTTATGGTCGATTTATCAGTTAACTGGTTGAAACTTGTGGATCACACATGCATGAGTTATTTATGGTCGATTTATCAGTTAATTGGTTGAACATTGAAGCTGCTCTCCACTGCTAGACCTCCTACTAGTACCTCCTCCAATAGTTGGAACTCGTTTAACCGACTTTAACTCAGTTAAACTAAATTAATTAATTACAACTCAAAATAAACTTAACTAAGGCTCCTATAAAGTAGGAGCCACTCTACATGACTCAAGTTAGACCATCAACTTGAATTAAGTGAACCAACTAAGTCAAAATAACTTAATTAACTCGTATAAGTTGTCATGTAATATAGAATTACAATTTTCTTTTAATTTAATTGTCTCTCAATACAATAAAAAATATCCTTAAATATAATAAAAAATATTTACAATTATAAAATCTTTCTTATTTCAATCAATTTTATATATAATTCAATTTACCATAATCTTTATAACAATAATAATATCCATCAACACATCACCCTATTATTAATATAATTATCAAATAATTATAAAATAAATATATTTTCTTACTTAATTTTATCTTTACTCAATTATACCTCACATCCCAAAAAGTAAATAACAAAACTTTAAACTAACTTTTCCAACTTTAATAACTCTTTTCATCCCATACTTATTTAAATATATAAAAATAATAATAATTTAAATAATTCTATTTTATAAAATTTTAATATATATATATATATATATAATATAAAATAAAATAAAATAAAATAATATAATATAATATAATGCATTTCTAACTTTCTTTCATACCAATACAATACTAACATAGAATAAAATATTCAAAGAAAGAATATATGATTATATCATTATAGTTTAGTGGCATAGAAGGATGAGCAATAAGGACCTTTTTAAGAGGTGGTAGGACCTTTTAAAGGAGTAGGTTACTTAGAAAATCTCGAGTATTAAAAAGTTTATAAGTTGTAAATGATAATAATAAAGTCAATGCAACATGCCAACCTTCTTTATATATATATATTTTTTTGTTTTAAGTTTGGAATTTCAATATAAAAAAATATTATGTTGGAAATAAAAAAATTTAAATTAACACTAAACAATTTTTTGTGCTATAAAAATGTTGAAAAACCATTTCCCATTAAATACGATGACACTAATTTCGAGCATAATAAATAAGAGTAATAGCAACAAAGCAACATAGTCTCTACTTTTATTGTTAATTAAGTTATTAAAGAAGCGTGGGGTCCACATTTCATCGTGAGCTAACGAGCATTGTGTAGAGCTTAACACTCCCACAGTATAACTCCTCAGTTCATCATGATAGACCAAAACACGAAAATCAAATTTAAATCATTATGCCTGCTAGTTGTAATTGTGCGGGAGTGGAGATGCTAATAAGCATTGTGTGGAGCTCCGCACTCCCGCACAATTTGCACAACACTGATAATATTTTAATTGTATACCAGTCTAGATCCATCTTAACCCGGATCTATCAAGCATCGAGAGAGATCAAATCTCTCGAGGTGCGAACCTTGGACTAAGAACAACTTGTGTTCCACTTTTCATGCATTTCCACAACACAGGGATGAGTAGCGCGTACAATCCCAGCGCCAGTCACATGAGAGAAAAACATTGGTACACATGTCATATTTAATACCACAGAGGAGAACAAAATGTGAGCTCGGTGATTGACCACAATGAACAATATTTACACTGGAAAGCTTAGTGAACAGAGTTTACACTGACAAGCTCATAGAGAGAACGCCTAAAAATATTTTCACTATTTTCAACTTACAATACTCTTAAACTAGATACGACACTTACAATACTCTCAACTTCATAAAATACTTGCAGCAGAATAGGCTTAACCAAATCAACATTCTTGTCTCTTTATATATCCGAGCATATACCCTTTAAAACAAAGGAGAAAATGATGATTTTGTTGATTTTGTTGTGTTTGCAGAGAAAGATGTTAAAAATCATCAAATGGCATCCTTCTATGAAGAGACAGGAGGTGTTTCTGAGTTCATCCACCTGAATTTCTCATGATTCTTACCAAGTCTATTTCCAGAGAAGCGATAGGTTGATAATATATTTTCTATTTCTCTCATCTCATTAGGTGTGATATTAACAGAAAGAGCACTAATATTTTCTTCTAAATTCTCCACTTTGGTGGTTCCAGGAATGGGTGAAATATCATTTCCTTGATGAAAAATCCAAGCAAGTGAAAGTTGACCTGGAGAACATACCTTCCTAGAAGCTATTTCAGTTATCTTTGCAAAATTCGTCTTATTCTTTTCTATATTCTCTATAGTAAGCCTTCACATTGTCTATACAAACACATGAATACTTCATAAAATTGTAATAATTCTTTCTAGCATCATTATTCCTTAAATTTTCAACTAAATTTGCTCCAAATGAAAGGAAACCCCTCCTTAGAGGGCTGTATGGCACTATTCCGATACCAAGTTCTCTAAAATTAGAATGTTAATATGATAGTTAGAAATTCATAATACAAATCTAATAACAATATGGCAAATGCTAATTGCAACATCTGATCATACCACTGATGTACCTTATTTTCCCTTCTACTAATTTCTTCAGCCCTCTAATATGTTGCAGATGGACACACAAAGCAAGACATCAAACTTTATTTCAAAGTACAAGAAAGTTACATATGCACAGAAATATAAAAATATTAAAATAGAAATTACCATAAGAGATCCATAATCTCTCACATTCAATTTTTTTTATGATGGAGGTTTGGAGCCATAAATGTGGCTCATCCTTGTCCTGAAAATAAACCATAACCATATTTGATAGCTCTAAACTTCTACTATGATAACTTCAATGTGAGGAATCCAAAAATACTAAAATAAAATTGCTTTCCACATAAGCCACCCTTCTGAAATCCATAATCATTCAAGAAGTGAACCAGACCTATTGCAGCGACACATGTTGTAACTTCAATGGGGACTTTAGTGCCAATACGATGTTGGTAATAAAGATCGATAAAATCCACTTCAAGTCTTTTAACCTTGCTTCACAGGCGGCACGAACATATGCAGGATCTCCTCGAATCTATGATTTTCCATCAGCATATGTTACTCCAAACTTTGTGGCTAATTGGAATTTCTCCCTAATACTTTGAATGGCCTGCAAACAAAAAACCGTAGGTGAAAAATTTATCAATTTGGAAAAACTATAGGTAATTGCAATTACAAGGAAAGGGGAAAACCCCATACTCCAGTCTTGCCTTTCCAACGAGGATTTTGTTGGTGAAAGGGCCATAAAGGTCGGAAGTATCAAGAAATGTGACACCTCTCGAGAAAGGGCCATAAAATGGAGACTTGAACATTCTGACGCGACATGGTTCGACCAACATTTGCAACGTGTTTAAAAATGATTTGATGGAGGACGACGAAATTGCAGGTCACTGATTGGCTGCCATGAATAGTGTTTGCAACCAAAAGCTCATATAGGGAACACCTTCAGCGTAAAAGTATTCGCGCAACAATCTGTCCAATTTGCATTCAACCATTGTTTCGTAGTCGGCCTTTATTTGAAAAGTATGTGAGTTTACATATTTCTTTGCAGGAGGCTGCAAATTATCTACCTTTAATCTTTAATTTTTTCTCAAATTTTGAGTTTTCTGAGCTCATATTTCACTTGGATATGGTAGCTTCCATATTGTCCCCATTTGCATGTTATCTATGCAAAATGCATTAAAAAAAAAAATACTCACCCATCTAAAGCTCACTTATCTAACTCTCACTCATCTAACACTCACGCTCACACTCACTCTCACACTTGCCCATTTAATGGGCACATATTTAACTCTCACCCATCCACCCTAAAATAGGTTGTAGAGCACTCTCTCGGCGCAATAATATATATTGTTTTTATTTAAGTAAACAATATATCATTGCATAAAATCATTGTTTATGGGATGTGCAGAGGAAAGATTCTTTGTGCATAAATCTTTTCACGGAGTGGAAGTTATCTTTGTATTTAATAATGCTTTTCGGTTAGCTGTATTATTAATTGATAAATAAGTTGGAATTAAAGGATTTTATTGCTAATATTTTACTAATAAATTGATGAATATGATATTTTAAGTATGAGGAGTTTCCGCAGTGCATTATATTAGATATCATTTTTGGGATTCAACTGCGTTAAGTAAGTCATTCATCTATGACCATTTCTATGAGAGGTAGTCGTAACTGACTAATTTCTCATGATTTTTGAATAGTCCACTTGGCACTCATTCCATCAAAAATTAGTCAGTTACGACTACCTCTCATGGAAATGGTCATAGATGAATCACTTACTTAACACAATTGAATCCCAAAAGTGATATTGAATATGATATTATTGTTAATGTTTTACGTGTAAATTTTTCTTATCTTCATTGAGCATAAGCTATTCATTGAGCGTAAGCTTTCAAGTTTCCATTTTGCGATAATAACATTGTTTATGCACATGTTATGATAACTAAGCAAACCTCATATCATTGCACAAAAGCATTTCTTATTGGATGTGTGGAGGAAGCTTTCAGGGTTTCATTGTGTGGATCTTTGCATTTGGCATTAAAGGATTTTTGCTAAAATTTTTGTATCAAAACATAATCTATATTTTCTATATTAATGATAATATTTTAGTTATAAATAACATGCTCTATTGATATTTAATGGATTCATTATACGGAGAAAGTTTTGAAGCCTTCATTGTATTGATGTCGACACTTCGCATTGTAGGCTTATGCTTATATTATTGGTAATATTATAATATAATATTCTAATTGTAAATAATGCATGTGTCTGTATTTTTTAATATGTTTCAAATTATCAAATGTTCGGAAGTGTGGAGAAATCCCATTGTGCAGAGGAAGCTTTCAATGGGGGAATCGTCGAACTTGGTACCAAAGGCTTTCATTGCTAATATTTTAATATTAAATAATGCATGTAATAACATTGAAGCAAATATTGGACTTATATGATTATAATTTAGTGGGGTTCACATTTTGTCCACATTTATGTCTAAGCCTATGCTTGGTCTGCACAACGATGTCCAGACAAGCTTTGTGAGTTTGACTGCACCAGTTATTTGGATAGGATAAAACGTGAGTGCTCTTATTGTAAGTACCGAGACTGCTTTACAGTTGTTGTCGTATTATTAATTGATAAATACATTGGAATTAAAGGCTTTTATTGCTAATATTTTACTAAGCAATTGATGTATACGATATTATTGCTGATATTTTAAGTGTAAATTATGCTTATCTTCATATTTTTGTATATGTTTCAAATTAAGCATATGTGTAGAAGTGCGGAAGGACTTTATTTTGCGGAGAGGTACGCATTTTTCGTACCATCCCATGCTCGTTTGAACTACTTGCTCTGCACAATGATGTATGTATAGCTTCTTCCATACACTGTGCAAAGAAGCCCACATTTCATCCACATTTTTGTCTAAATGCATGCTTGTTCCACATTTCTCAGTCTGCACAATATTAATGCTAATATTTTAGTTAAAAATAATGCATATTAGTAGTAAATTGAGTAAAATTTGCGTAGAGTGTACACAAAGTTGTGTACAAAAGCACATTTCATTGAGTAGAAGCTTTGCGTATAGGGCTTGCAGAAGTGGGGAGAATGTTCATTGTGCAGAAGAAGCTTTCAAGTTTCATTATGTGGAAATTAATATTGTCTATATTTATATGGATAATAACATTATGTAAAAGGTTTTTTTGTGCAGATATACACATTTTGCACTAAATTCCTTTATTGCTAATATTATTCTTAGCTATGCAGAGTGCACATAAAGTTATGTACAAAACCACATTTCGTTGAGCATAAGCTTTGTTTTTAGGGTATGCATAAACGCAAAAAATGTTCATTGTGCATAAGAAGATTTCAAGTTTACATTGTGCGGATAATAACATTGTTTATGCACATATTATGATATTTAAGTAAACGACATCTCATTGCATAGAAGCGTTGTTTATGGGATGTGCGGAGGAAGATTTCAAGGTTTCATTGAGTGGATCTTTGCATTTGTCATTGAAGTCTTTTTGCTAATATTTTAGTATCAAAACATAATCCATATTTGCTATAGTAATGATACTATTTTAGCTGTAAATAATATGCTCTATTGCTATTTAATTGTTTCATTGTATGAAGAAAGCTTTGAAGCCTTCATTGTGTGGATGGCCACAATTCGCATTGCAAGCTTATGCTTATATTATTGATAATATTTTAATTGTAAATAATGCATGATTTTGTAGTTTCGAATATGTTTCAAATTAGCATATGTGCGAAAGCGCGGAGAAATTCCATTTTGTGAAGGAAGTTTTAAATGGGCGAATTGCCGCATTTGGTACCAAAGGCTTTTATTGCTAATATTTAGTATTAAATAATGCATATTTGTTATTCGCAATAACACTGAAGAAAGCATTGGACTTATAAAATTTCAATTTAGTGGGGTTTTCATTTTGTCCACATTTATGTCTGGGTCCATGCTTGCTCCACACAATGACGCCTGCACAACTTCCCCCACAAGCGCTTTGAGCTGAACTACACCAATTATTCAGACAGGCTAAAATGTGAGTGCTCTTAATATAAGTATTGAGACTATTTTATAGTGGCTGCGATTACGCTTATAAATTCATTCAATCCATTGCTTTTTCCAAATGCATAGTATATTAATATTACAACAAAAGAATATTGGGGTAGCAAGCTAAGTGGGCTTGATTGTGGGGAAAACTCCATAGTTAAGCGCATTTTAGCCAGAGGCGATATGGGATGGGTGACCTCCCGGGAAGTCCTGGTTACCGGGTGCAAGCCCCAGAAGTGATGATTGACGCTATGTGATTCATTTCACTAGTTTCAATCCCACTTCTTCACGCCTGTGAGCATCACCCGATGCAATGAGTGCTAAGTGGACTATTCAAAAAACATGAGAAATTAGTCAGTTACGACTGCCTCTCATGGAAATGGTGATAGATGAATGACATACTTAATGCAGTTGAATCCCAAAAAAATAATATAATGCACTGCGAAAACCCCCCAATACTTAATGATTATAGTTAATATAATTAATATGTATTAATGGTTAATCATTAAAAGAATTAGGACTATACATTCGTGTATGCTCTTCCTTGTAATTACAAATGAGCTGATTGAGAGTTTGGAACATTATAAAAATTGAATCATTGTATGGAATATTGATGTGCACAATGAGTTGTGCACAATGAAATTCCACATAATGACAATGTGAATGCTAAGGAATCTATTGTGTAGGGATCGCTAATCGGAAGTGAGTTTCGTAATATTGAGTTGAAGTCAATGATATTGAATAATCCATATTTGTTGTTCACAATATTTTAGTTATAAATTATGCAAATTTGCATATTTCTGAATATCACTAGTCAATTGAGCAAAGGTTCATCCATTCTGCAATGTAAAAAATGCATAATGTCATGAGTGATCAGAACATTGGGGAAAAGCTTTATTTATGACTATTTTGCTTAAATTAGGAAGATGTGTGGAAGAAGTCCATTCTAACGAGGAATCCTTGCCGCTTGAAAGCTTTTACTGCTATTATTTTAGTATTAAATTTAATCCATATTTGTTGTTCACAATAACATTGAAGCAAGTGACAGACCGATACAATACTATTGCTAATATTTTAATTATAAATAATGTTTTTTGTTGCTAATATTTTAGTATTAAATATTTCGCATTTTCTTTTCCAATACTTTAATTATAAATAACATGTATGTTTGTATTATCAAATATCAATAATCATTGAACACAATCTTTGGTTATGGTTATGTTGCTGAAATGGAGCAAATGTACGAAAGTACAAATGTAGTCTATTGTGCGGAGGAAGCTTTCGAGCTTTGATTCTGCGAACCCCTACATTTCGCATTAAAATCCATTGTAGAATTTTTTTCGGTACTATTATGTAAGTAATACAAATGAAACAACTTAATATCTAAGTATCCCTAATATGCAATATCAATTTTCATTTATCAAATTTGATATTGTATATTATATTCATTATTTGTGTAGTATAATATTATCGTTTATAACATATTTTATTACCTACTGTAAATTCTGTCTGGGAAGTTGGAAGCGGCAGTGCAACATCAATGAGACACAATCGTTGAAGTCTCATTTCTAGCTATCTATGTTCATTTAATATCTTCATAATGCGACAAAGGAAAAAAAAACATTCAAGTGGTGAATTGACATCTAGGTTATGAAATTAATTTTGTAAAGTAAAAGATGAAATTACTTTTGCAAAGTAGAAGTTGGTTCATAGAAAAGCAAGTTTACATAGTAAATTTATTGGATATGCATTAGTTCGATGAATAATTATGGAAAATACTTTTATTTATCGACAAAGGAGATTTAGTTAATGAAAATAGAATGTGATTTACGATTTTAATAACATAGTATCTCGACACTAATTTCTAAAGTGTGTAAGGCGGCTTAATCATGAAACATAATCGTGTGAATTTAAGTAAAAATTATATGTTTTAAACTAACTGAGTTTACAACAGTCTTTTATTATTAAAGACAAACAAATCAGTATTATCCACATTGCTAACGATTACATGATGGTGGATACCTTTGAAATCGATTGTAGTTAAATGTCCTTTCAGAACTTAAATGTAAATTCATGATTTAGATGGCTTATTCTCTCTTTTGTATTATATATAGACCCATTTCCTGTAAAAGCAACTTGTCAATGTTCATTTTGTTCTAGAATCGTTAGTAGGATATAAGCAATCGACTTGCTTTGTTTTTCTGAAACTGTTAAGTGTTTTGAGGTATTACTTTATTATTTGTATTTGTTACTACCAATGAATAAATGGCCAAAAGAAACAATGGCAGAGGCATAGGAGAAGATTTAGATGCAGAGAGTGAAGATATTTAAATGCTCAACCAAGATATCTTAATGCTTTACAAAAATATTTTAATGCTAATACATAAAATACTAGAACTCTAACAAATTCTTAGCCATCTCGAAGATGAACTCGATACCATAAGAAGATTATCAATAGAGTTATTTTGAATCATGAACAGATGAATCCATTTTCAATTTCGATAGCATAATCAATACAAGTGTTAATATCCATAAAAAATGGTTAATTAGTAGACAAAGTGTTACCAATGTTTTTTTTTTCTATTTGCTGAATAGATTTTGAAATTCAGTATATGTTAAAGGTTATGTATTGTAATATTCTTGACAAAGTTAACGAACATAAACATATCAGACTATTATGGATTAAATATCTATATATAAATGTAATATATAAGTTATATTGATTTAGAAACTCGATTCAACTGGAATTTCCCATGATATAACCTACAGGGGTTGGATAATGGAAAAACATCCATTCTTAACTTAGCATCATGAGGGTTTGTAAGTAATGTAAGAGAGACGAGCAGAGGGGGATGTGAGTTCGTAGGGAACACTCATGGCGAAACTAGGGTTTCATCGACACCTGCACTGAACTCCATCGTGACCTAGCATGGTGGTTACCTAAGCGCATCCACACCGACTGATGGCGGCTCTCCATGGATTTCGAGGTATTGGATATTATATGGGGTCGCTTTGCAAAAAATGTGGCGCACTTTTCGGATCCCCATCATTTGGCCGACTTCTTGTTTGAACCTTCGTCCGCTCCCTTCAGCCTTTGACGAAGCACACGAGTTTTTCTCAGCCTGTTCCAACATTAGAACGTTGCATTTGTCAGTGTTTTGTCCCCGTGACCACCCATCGTTTTTTTCCTCCAGTGACCTCTTTACTATCCAATACCGGTATTGCAGTTTTTTTGTGACTATTTTCTTTGACTGACGGTTGGAATCTGGAATTAACAGTTTTTTATTATGGATTTAAATGGAGGGGGCCCAGGAAGAACAGTTGGTGGATTATTCAGAGGACCCATTTACCCATATTCCTAGGTGGAGATTTGGACCCTTGCACATGGTTTTTCATCTGGTATGTATGTATCTCATCCCGCATCCTCTCTAGGGTCCACTACTTCAGCATCCTCCCCACTTACCTTCCCTGCCCTCGACTCTTTTCTGGTCCCTAACCTCTCCCCCTACTCCACTGTTATTCTCTCGGCTGCAGATCTGGACCTCATCTCCTCTCTGGACCTTCGTCCTCCTTCCCCTACAACTTTAGCCTTCCTCTCGTAGACCCTCCCTCTCACAACGGTTGCTCCCTCTTTCACCTACCCTTTCTCACTCGCTCTGGTTCCTCCGCTTCCCTCAACCTTATCTCCCCCTCACACCGCTCCCCCCCCCGCTCTCTACCCCACCCTCTCATCACCCCAATACCACTCACGGTCCCGCAGCTACCCCTCCTCACCGTCCATCCGACCAATTTATCATTCCCCCACCCAACTCCTCAAACCCCCCTCTCATCTCTTAATTGCCTCCTCTGCTTACTGCCTTGGCATCCCTACCTTCTGGGCTCCCCCCTCATGTCCCCTGTCGCATGAAATGTGTGTGGTATTGTAAGCGTGGAAGACTTATCACCCTCAGCGCTGGAGTTCATATGACTGATATTATGGGCATCGTGGATAAAGTGGTGGTGGGTCGTGTTCATGGACGAAATTATGGGGTTAAAAGACTGAAATAGTGGATTCAAGAGATTTGGGGTGGTCTTTTACATGATCTCCCTACGATTCATACACTTACTAAGGGATGGTTTTCTCTCCGCTTCAATACCAGGGACCCTACTAATATGGTATTATCACAATACTGACACATTGAGATGGATCTTGAGCTTCTGAAGCGGTGGAGCCCCTTATTGGATCCTAAACGTGAACCGTTGGGAGTGGGACCTATTTGGGTTCGTTTGCCTGGTCTTCCACTACATTTATGGAATGAATAAATCTTCAGGGATATTGGTAATCTTATGGGTACATATTTGGACAATGATCACTCATATATTGAATTAGGCAGGATGGAATTTGCCTGCATTCTGGTACATCTGGATACCAGGGAAGGACTTGAAGAATCCTTCAATATTCAATGGTGCAATTCTACACGGACATAATTACTGGATTATGAAGGGGTTCCATTCTGCTGTCATTGTTGTCACAAAGTTGGACATGTATTTAAATATTATCCATTAAATGGACAGGTATCGGGTAACTGCTCACTGGGTGGTTCGCATCATATAACACCGGTATCAGTCTCACTGCAACGACAGGCGCATCTCATCGGCTTCCTCTCGACACCTGATCACTCCTAGCAGGAAAATAACTCTCAGGCAGAAGCAGTTGCCCCTTACATGTCACTTGATCTATGACTACTGCTACACCTACTGGACTCCCTCCAGACGCTGGTATTCCCTCTTCTCCTCCTTTCACATTTTTATCTTTTTTGTCTATTGCATCTGTTGAGTGCATAGAGCCCTCTCTGGTTGGATTCTCTACCTCTTCCATTATTTGTCCCCCGTCCTCCTCTCCTCTCCTGTTTCCCCCCACCCCCCCACCAGACCTAACATTTCTTCATCGCCTCCTCCCACCTCCTCACTTGCACCTTCTACACTTCCCCCTACACCTCCCACTCTCCCAATTTCACCTCCCATCCCAAACCTTACTGTTGAACCATATGAAACTTCTTCCACACATTCCTGCAATTTGCGCCCTCGAAATTACAACCCGGTTGGTCTTGGACCACATCCTGGCCCCCCTCACACTCTGCACAAGTCCACTCACGACCGACACTCTCATATTTCGAAGTCCATCCTTCAGGCTGGTATTGAATTTTCCTCTGGCACTCAACTCTCCATTGATGGGATCCTTAGAGCAAGACAATCCCCTCTCCTGGTTTTGCAATTATTTGTATTTCTTTCAATTGCCATGGGCTTTCTAGCCCTGCAAAGTGCCTCCTCACTAATTCCTCTGCTGAAATCATCCTCCTCTAGGAAACTCATGGTACTTCTGAACTTGTCATTCAAGCACTTTCTCCCCTCCTCCCTTCGTGGATCATCCATGCCATCGATGCTAACAGATGCTCGGGTGTATTGGCCCTTTGTATCAACCGCCGACATATCAAACTACTCAATGTTTGGGGGAGGGAATGCATACTGGGGATGGATATTTTATTGGAATCTCTTGGTCTACAATTTTGCATTATCAATGCCTATGGTCCCTGCACCAACAGGAAATAGTTCTAGACCTCTCTTATGAATTCATCAGTGCTACGTTCTGACAATATTATATTGGCTGGTGACTTGAAATTCGCCCTTGGGATCTCTAAGGCTTGGGGACCTAATTCACATGCAGATCCACTCTCTGATTTCTTCAGACACCTTCTCTCTTCATATCAACTGGTGGATCCCCTCATAACCACTCCTTTTCCCACCTGGCGCAACAAGCGCAATGTGCTCGATATGGTTTCTCGCGGGCTTGACCGCTTCCTTATCAAGGAATGCTTACTACAAAATCTCGGCTCGTTCAGACAATGGATCGGCTCAGTTGGTATCTTAGACCACTCTCCGATATACCTGGAAATCACTAGGGCCTTCAACAAGCTAGCCACTCCATTAAAATTCTACTCTCCGTGGTTAGAAGACACAAACTACATAAATTTAGTGAATACTCAGTGGATACTCCCTCCACCACAAAGCCTTCACTCGCCATCCTCCATATTTGCACACATACTCCTCTCAATTAAGAAGGAGTCAATTACTTGGGCTAGGAATAAGAAAAGAATGGAGGAACTAGATCTCACAAAAATTGAACTGGATATATACAGACTGGAATGCTCTATTGGGGGAGGTTTTGTGATAGAAGATGAGAAATCACAGCTTATTAAACTGGAATCTGATCGACTAAATACTCTTCAAAAGTGGGATGAATTTTGGAGACTGAAAAGTCATGCAACTTGGATCAAAGCAGGTGATGAAAAATCAAAATTATTCCATCTATTTTTAAAGGGCCGAAAGACCATCAATACCATTTGGGAACTCGACAATGAGGATGGTACCACTACTTCTACCTTCTCTCAAATTGCATAGAAGGGTATCAATCATTTTCATGATATATATAAGGCACCTCTGCAACCCTCACTAGATGAAATTATCAAGGTGGCCTCCCTATTTCCTAGATATGTGGATCCTGCAGAAGAGGATGATCTCCTATCACCTGTAATGATGGATTAATTAGAATATGTCCTTAAATGATTCAAAAAGGACAAGAGCCCTAGACCTAATGGATGGTTCGTGGAATTTTATCTGGCTTTCTTTGAACTTCTGGGACATGATCTTCTGGAGGTGGTGGAAGAGACCCGACAAATTGGGTGCATCTATGAGGCATTTAATGCTACCTTCATTTCCCTTATCCCCAAATATGATCATCCCTCCTCTTTCAAATATTTTTGTCCGATTTCTTGATGAAATAGTTTCTATAAGATTATGGCCAAGATCCTTGCAATTCGGATGAAACCCATTTTATCTAATTTTATCTCACCTGAACAATTCACATTTCTTGAAAATTGACAGATCCATGATGCTATAGGCATTGTACAAGAAGGATTACATTATATGTACACTAAGAAGATCAAAGGGATGATTCTCAAGATAGATCTGGCAAAAGCTTTTGATCAAGCTAGCTGGCTCTACATCCGCATGCTTCTTACTCATCTGGGATTCCCCTTACAGATTATTAAATGGACAATGTGCTACATTACCTCTGTTTCATTTAGAATTCTCATTAATGGGGCTGCAACCAATCTTTTTCATGCCGAATGGGGACTTAGACAGGGGTGCCTGTTATCTCCCCTTCTATTTCGCTTGATCATGGAGGGCTTCAGCAGATGTATCATTGATGAAAGGGATCGTGGTAGAATGAAAGGCATTCACATCTCTTAAAACTGTGTAATCACTCACCTGCTATTTGTTGATGATATCATACTCTTTCTCAATGGAACACTTGGTGATTCTATAGTGGTTAGATCCATCCTGCTACTTTTTTGTATTGCTACTGGTATGCAATACAATAAAAACAAATCTAATTTGACTTGTCATGGGTGCACACCACATGAAATCCATTATGCACAACAGAGATTCCCATTTACCCTCACCAAATTTGAGGATGGACTGAAGTACTTGGGATTTTAACTCAAAACAGTGAGCTATAAAACCGTTGATTGGAATTGGCTTATCACCAAGATCGAAAAACGACTAAACAACTGGTGCCATCATTGGCTATCTAGGGCTGGTCGACTGACACTTATCAAATATGTTTTAGAGGCTATTCCGGTATACTGGATGTCTCTTTCTTCGATTCCTAAAGGAATAATTCATATGATACAACTGATCTACAAAAAAAATTTATGGCTCGGTGCTAAAGAAGGTCATACTTTTGCTTGGAATAAATGGACTCGTATTGCTTTACCTAAGTGATGGGGGGGTTGGCGTATCAAAGATCTACTGACCTTTGCACTGGCACTGGCTGCTAAACTTGGCTGACAGATTCTTACTAGCAATAACTTATGGACCAGGGTGGTCATTCAGAAATATATCCATCCTCTAAATCCACTTGAATGGCTTCGTCTACTACTGGTGCACTATCCTAGCTGTTCAAAGATTTGGCGCACTGTCCTTGGCACTATTCGACATATCAATGTTTATTTGGCATGGAAAATTGGTAATGGTTCCAGGGTTCGTATTGGTTGGGATTCTTGGACGGGTTGCGGTAATGCCCACCTCCTTTCGCCTGCACTTATTGACTTTCTCAATTGTGTTGGTTATCTGACACTGAACCACATTGCTGATAGAAACTGAACCACCCTATTCAATCAAGGCTAGTTAGGCCACCAGGATCTACAGATTCAACCACAATGGGTTGTGATATGGTCTGCTTATCTGGATGCATTAAGAGATACGTGAGTCAAAATTCTTGATCGGGAGGATGAAATCATATGGACTGTCTCTAAACAAGGATTATACACTCCCAAAAATGGGTATATTCATATATATCGATCACACAGACCTGAATCCTTGCTCCCATGGTGGCACAATATTTGGAGATTAAAGGGACCTACGAAATCTAGGCTCCTCCTGTGGTGTATTCTTACTGAAAAAATACCTACGGGGGCTAACCTCTAGAAAAGATCACATATTGGTCCCCATAGATGTCCACTTTGTAATGTGGCTACTGAAGATAATATTCATCTATTCCTTCATTGTAATGCTACTCATGAGCTCTAGCATCTTATCCACTCCTCCATTAATCATAATGTTTGTTGGGACAAGATTTCTCTTACAGAAGCTTGGGAGACTTGGTGGACATCTACAACTCCCCATAAGCTGAGAAATCTTCCTATTTTAATCTGTTGGAGCATCCATATGGCCCGCAATCAGACCATATTCCATAACATACCACATCACTGGCCCTCATCTGCTACCCACATTATCTCCATTTACCACTTGATACCAGATGATCCACCCCCTCCACAGCCTCGAGTTATCTCCCCTGAGATTATTGACTTATCACTCCCTTGGGCCTATTTCAATGGATCTGCACAAATACATGGTTGTGGTGGTGGCTTCCTACTTCATCACTCACCCCACCACTTTTACACAGTCAAGATTGGACTTGGAAGTGGCACCAATAACTATGCAAAACTCTCCTGTCTACTATATCTCCTTCAATTCGCCATCACAAAAAATGTTCATACTCTACAAATATTTGGTGATTCCAAAATTATCATTGAATGGTGCAACCAAAAATCAACCTGTCACGTACACACACTGCATAATATTTTGGATGAATTTCTATAGCACAAAACATATTTTTATCATATTTCTTGTCGACACATTTATAGGGAGAGGAACTCAATTTCCGATCTCCTTTCCAAGGAGGTGTCACACCTATTGACAACTCACATGGAAATTCGAGAGTAGAACGATCATGCATATTATCATTACTTTCATCTTCCTTTTGTACCTGATCATTGGATGGGGTTCAACCCCCATTAGAGGCAGCAACTGTTTTTTGTTTATTTTTGCTTTCAGTTACTTATGTATATACGTTCTCAGACTATTGATTGTTGTTCCACAACATGTATTTATGCAGCACATAACGGATGTTTTATTTTTTTCTACACTACAACTATCTATTGACAACTTCACTGTTGATCTACATATGCATTTAACATATACAACATGTAACTTTTATTTTAATTAATAGAATCTACAATTTTTCCTCTGGAAAAAAAGAAACTTGGTTCAACTTTCTATGACAACAACTTATTTATGTATTGTTTTGTAAACAAAGAAATCCGTTATTGTAAAGTAATGTAACCAAAGTTTGCAACATAAAAAACTTATATTACCTGAGTAGTCATATAACTTTAAAATTTGATAAATCAAGAAAATAATCTAAAAAAAAGACAATAGAGACAAAAACAAAAAAAAACAAAAAAATACATAGCATAGTTCAAAATGTTGAAATTTGCAACAAGAAATAGTGAAATTGGAAACCAGAAAGGACAAGAAATACATCCACAAAGGCCATGGAATCTTGATGCACCACGAATGTGGAATTTTGATGCACCAGAATTTTGGTCGTGGAATGCGAAGCATCTAATTTATTTTTCCCTTAAATAAATTGGATAATAAATTCTAGTTTCATCTCACAACAACTTGTATGAGTTAACTAAGTCAAGATGACTGAGTTAGATCAAGAAATTCGAGTTGAGGGTCTAAGATGAGGTATGTAGAGGGATTCTAATATTTTGGGGGTCCAGTTGCAGTTGATGCATTAGTTGGGTGCAGACGTGAATTAGTTAATTCAATTAATTGAGTTAAAATAAGTTTAACTAGTTCTAACTGAGTGATGAGCTAGTGAGAGGTCCAATGAATTAAATTAGATTTAATTCACAATGAGTAATCATTCAGTTAACTGATAATTCACTATAAATAAGTGCATGCATGACAGTTCTGAGGAAGGCCCAGTTGAGACATAGGTTAAAGGGAACATAACTATCACTTGTATTTAGAGAAAATTTCCCATGTGTAATTATAGAGTCATTGGGATGCCATGATGGATTGTAAAATCAAGGATATTTTTCCTATTTAATAGGGAGATAATTCCCTAGGAATTGCATGAACAAGGTAGGTTAAACGAAGGCAAAGAATTGGCTAAGTACTGGACCGGTTTTTGTTAGATCAGTGTGAGACAGTTGGCAGAGTGTTGGAGAATCTCATGAGAGATTAAACATTTTATTGTTTCATGATTCCTTGACTTAATACAAAATATAGATAGAGAGGTTTTGAGCAGTTTATTTACAAAAGAACATATTGTGTTGTGCGATTGATTTAATTATTTCTCTTACTTGCATGTGATTGAGCGATTGTGCTTTGTATTCTACAAATATTGTAGAAGGGATTCAATATCTTGTTTTAGTATATCACAAGATCAGAGTGAATTTGTTGGTAGATTTTCTACATGGTATCAGAGTGATATTTCTACATGGTATTAGCGCTATATTTATGCATGGTATCAGAGTGCCAAGAATCACAATATAAGAGAAGAAATTGAGTTTTTCTTGAACAGGTTAAAATTTGCAGATTTATTCTTCAGGATCCAGCAACATATCAATATGTCTTTCAATGGCTTGAGACTCGAATATGCTCTTGATGGAAATTCAAATTATATAGCATGGAAGGACATGATTGAGGTAGTGTTGGAGGAAAACAGGTTGAAGGAATTCATAGATACTGATATTCCCAAGCCCGCAGTAGTAGATGCCCAACTTCTTGATGCATGGAAGAATATGGTAGCAAAGGCGAGAATGATCTTGTTAGATGGAGCTTGAGATCATATTGTATCGAGTATCCATGGGAAGGAAACTCCACATGCTATGTGGAAGGCCTTAATGGATCTGTTTCAGAATAGTAGTGACCACAGGAAGTTGGCGCTGGAGGACAAGCTCAGAAAGATCATGATGGAGGAGGCCGAGATGATACCAACATACTTGTCGAAGTTCACTCAATGTCGAGATGAGCTTGGAAGTGTTGGTGTGACTATAGCCGGAGATGATTTGGTGAGCCTAGCACTTCTAGGCCTTCCCAAGAGTTGGCATACATTAGAGGAAATTTCAGACTAAAATTGGCCTCCTAAGGAAAAATCATAAAAAATTGTTAAAATAATAAAATAAGAGTTATGAATTTTGGAGGGAAAAGAAGAAAACAATTTTTTTTTTAAATGTATTTTTAGATTATCTCCTTATATTTTTATTCAAATTTCAAGTGTAGACACTCATTGGATGTGGAATTAAATTCACATCCAATGAGTACCCATTATGCATACTTTTTAGAAGACCCACATTGATTAAAATTGCAAATACATTAAAAAAGCGTTTTCAACATGCATTTTTAATGTATCTGCAATTTTGATCAAGGTGGGTCTTCTCAAAAGAATTCATAATGGATACTCGTTGGATTTATAATTTAATTCCACATCCAATGAGTGTCTACACTTCAAATTTGAGTAAACCTATAAGGAGATAAGCCAAAGATACACTTAAAAAAAGTAATTTTTCTTCTCTTCCCTTCAAAATATTTACATGTACCTCTTTTTAAATTTAAAGGATTTTGATTGGTTTACATATTATGACATGGAAAATACATGAAATTTTCATGGGCACTTTTAGGCTTAAATTTCCTCTAATGGTTACCGGGACTTTGTGAATGAGAGTGAAAAGTTACTAGACTAGGAGTGTTTGTGTTCGGACTTGGTAATAGAAGAAATAAGGCGGAGCACCAGAGACAAGAACTCCGACAAATATAAATAAGAATATTGTGCATTATTTAGAAAAGGAAAGAAATCTAAGGGAAAGAATTCCTAAGGCGAAGAGGGCAAGAGAGACTTGTCCAAGATCAAGTGTTTTCCCTATCACGAGCACAAGCACTATGCCGCGAATTGTACACAGAATAAGGCAAGCAAGAAAGAGCCTGCAATTGCAGTGGGTGAAGCATTGGCTTCATAGTTCGAGCTTGATTTTACTCTCATTGCATGCATGTCCAGCATTGTAATGGGATACATGCGGCATCTAGATAGCGGTGCCTCATTCCATATGACGGGGAATAGAGATATCTTCAGTGACTTGGAGGAGAAGGACCTCCAACAAAATATAGAGTTTGGAGATGACGGGAGGTATAACGTGACCGACATAGGTAACGTTACCTTTTAGAGGGAGTTTGGCTCCCCTCTCAGACTAGCAGATGTTTTGTATGTTCCAGGCCTAAGGAAGAATCTTGTCTCTACAACGGTATTGTAATACTGTTGTTATAATGTCATTGTTGGAAAAGGAAAGGTTTTCCTTAGACATATTTCCATGAGAAGGGTGAAACAAATCAATGTAAGAGTGAAGAACATGTATGCTCTCGAGGTCGAGGATGAATGCAAAGCTTTAAGGACAAAATAAGTGGTTAGTGACTTGGTGGTTGAGAGGGAGCAATTATCTCTCAACATGCAGCCCCAGAAGCGATCTCATAAGGTTGTGGAGTAGCCAAAATTGGAGAAGAAGAGAGGAGACCGAGTGGAAGCGTCCACTCAAGTAGAGACCTCCAGTAGTGGGAAATTTTTAGCCAGATAGGCATAGGGAGTACATGCAACTATACCTCAAGGTGAGAGACGGGGCGATGTGAAAATATAATCCCAAGAATAAATTTGGGCAGGGTCCATTGAGATGGTGTTTCTCATGGATCGAACCTGGCTATGAGGAGCCCATAGTATAGTAGTAGAAGGAAGGATCAGTTGGATTGATGTAGTCAGATGTAAGGAAGACAAAAATCAAAGTGATAGATGTCAGATACTAGAGCGCATATTAGAGTTGGAAACAGTGCAAAGGGCATGGATGCAAATGTCAATAACAACACAAAGAGTCCAGTAGATAGGTGAAATAGCTAGTAGCAGTCAAAAGACTCTGATGGTAGATGCATTATAATAATTCAGTTGTTCAGAGGCTATTTAATTTCAGGAGTTGCAGGTGAAAACAACGCTAGAGAAGTGTTGCATGTTGAACATTCCAAAGGCACCAGACTGGGATAGATTGAATTCCTTTCCTGTTTAGAGGAAGTGTTGAAATTTGCAACAAGAAAAAGTGAAATTGGCAACCAAAAATGACAAAATATGAATCCATAAAGGCTGTGGAATCTTAATGCACCAGGAAGGTGGAATTTTGATGCACTATAATTTTGGCCGTGGAATGTGAAGCATCTAATGTATTTTTCCCTTAAATAAATTGGACAATAAATTGTAATTTCATCTCATAACAATTTGTATCATTTAACTAAGTCAAGATGACTAAGTTAGCTCAAGAAATTCGAGTTGAGAGTCTAAGATGAAGCATGTAGAGGAATTCTAATATTTTTTGGGTCCAGTTGCAGTTGATGCATCAGTGGGGTGTAGGTGTGAATTAGTTAACTCAATTAATTGAGCTAAAATCAATTTTACTAGTTCTAACTGACTGATGAACTAGTGAGAGGTCCAGTGAATTATATTAGATTTAATTCACAATGAGTGATTAATTAGTTAATTGATAATTCACTGTAAATGGATGCATGCATGTCCGTTCTGAGGAATACCTAGTTGAGACAGAGGTTAAAGGGAACATAATTATCAGTTTTATTTATATAAAATTGCCCATGTGTAATTATAGTGTCATTGGGATGCCATGATGGATTGCGCAATCAAGGAAGGGTATTTTTTCTATTTAATACATAGCTAATTCCCTAGGAATTATGTGAGGAGTGTTGAAGGAAGGCCGAGAATTGGCTAAGTACTAGACCAATTTTGTCTAGATCAGTGTGAGACAATTGACAGAGTGCTGGAGAATCTCATGAGAGATTAAGCATTGTATTGTTTCATGATTCCTTGACTTAATACACAATATAGATAGAGGGGTTTTGAGAAGTTTCTTTCCCCAAGAACAACTTGTGTTGTGTGATTGATTTACTTATTTCTATTACTTGCATGTGATTGAGAAATCGTGTTTAGTATTCCGCAAATATTGTAGAAGGATTCAGTATCTTGTTTTAGCACATCACAAGATCAGATTGAATCCGTTGGTATATTTTCTACATGGTATTAAATCCATATTTCTACATGGTATCATTGCGATATTTCTACTCAAAACCTATAGCCGGAACAAAAAAAATATTCCATTGGTTTACATTTATGTACAATGTCATACTAGCATTTGTATTAGTATAAAAAATCATCTTATTTCTCTGATGAATAGATTGCTAATCTTGTTTGCATGAGTATAGTATATTGATTGATAAGGTGAAATCAGATTCCAAATGTCCAGTAAAACGAAAGAGATATTAGGATGCCTAGAAATGTAATGTGCCCTTGACGAATTTATTAACAACATAAACAAAGAAACTTGTCAGTGTATATGTACAACTATGTTTTTTATGGTTTATCGTAAACGTGCCATGCGTCTTGAAGTTTCTCAAGATTTCAATAACATCTATTTTTTTTCATAGTATTGGTCGTAGGAATTTGTTGTAGTGTCGGTACTAATCTTTCTAGTTCAACACCCATCCAAATACATTGTTTTCCAGTCATGTCACTTCACTACTACATTTGGCGGAAATTCTGACACTTGGTTTCGACGCTTTTGACCAAATGTCGAAAATTTCCCCAATTTTTTTCCATCCCGCCCGAAACCATTGCTATACCGACGTTTATAGAAAAGTGTCGCAATACCGAGACTTAGAAAAGTGTCACAATTGCGACATTTGGAGGAAGATTTCGCACTTGCGACACTATGGCCCAACACGTCGCTATTGCGACGACTGCAAGTGCAACACAATGTCTAAGTGTCGTAATTGCGATGTTTGGAGGCCTTCGTCGCAATAGCGACGCCTTTTCTTCCGTCGGTATAACGACACTTATATGCGCGCTAAATACAAATATGAAACTTATATGCACGCTACATAAAAATGATTTTATTGTTTCGTATCCGTCACAATAGCTACATTAACGTCTGATATCACGCGCGCATTCGCCCTCCGCTCTTGCACAACAACATTCGCCCTCAGCTCTTGCAGAACAGAATTTGCCCTCAACATTCGCCCTCAGCGTTCGCCCTCAGCTCTTGCAGAACAGCATTCGCCCTCAGCTCTTGCAAAATGGTAAGTTCTTACTGCAGGCCCTTCCTCCTATAGTAGGGTTGACTCTATTTGGGTTTTTTTGGTCAATTCCATTGGATTGTGTTAGGCTGTAGGGTTCTCTAGATGTCAAGAATCAAGATTCAATACCCTCTATTATCTTCATCACCCAATACAAGATTTAAATTTTTCCCAAAGAAACGCTTATTAATTTGGCAGCCATTATTTCTCCCTGCTTTAAAAACCCTACATTTAAATGAAAACAAGCATTGCATTTCAACTAAAAAAATCTATTAGTGTTCAAATGTACATGTGTGCTACATTAATGTCTGATATCATGCATGCATTCACCCTCCACTCTTGCAGAATAGCATTCGCCCTGAGCTCTTGCAGAACAACATTCGCCCTGAGCTCTTGCAGAACAACATTTTCCCTTAGCATTCGCCTTGAGCTCTTGCAGAACAGAATTCACCCTGAATTCACCCTCAGCTCTTGCAGAACAAAATTCGCCCTACATTTTCCCTCAGCTCTTGAAAAATGGTAAGTTCTTACTGCATGCCCTTGCTCCTATAGAGGGTTGACCCTACAGCCTAACCAAATAGCTCCACTTGAGAAAAATTTTCATAATCTTGGGGCTAGATATACTGTAGAGTAAACAATTGTAGTTATCATTCATGCTCCAATATATTAATATAATTTTTACATTGAACTGAAGAAAGGGAAACAAGCAAATGCTAGCCATCATACAATGCTTTGACATAAGAGTTTTGAGTGACATACTTGAAAAAAAGAACTCATCCACTGATATTTATAATCATTTGAGTTATTCAAGTTAAACAATGTCAAGAATCAAGATTCAATACCCTCTATTATCTTCATCACCCAATACAAGATTTAAATTTTTCCCAAAGAAACGCTTATTAAATTGGCAGCCATTATTTCTCCCTGCTTTAAAAACCCTACATTTAAATGAAAACAAGCATTGCATTTCAACCACAAAAATATATTAGTGTTCAAGTGTACATGTGTGCATCACTTGTGTAGGGTATTCCTTTTCCACTTTCACATTATCCAAGAATGTGTGCAGTATAGTTCATATTTTTTGTGATTTAGATTATCTTGAAAAAGGAAAGGTAAGTTATTTCCCATGGAAAAAGAAGGTTTTCCCTTTTTACTACTGGAAATGGTACAAAAAAGTTCCATTTCTACCTGAAACTCCTATGAAACAGGAACCAAATAAAGGCCATGTCCTCAATGGACATCATTTGGCTTTGAAAATGGCCATTGCACCGTGTTGTTTCTTATATTACAACACGATAGTTTCTTAGGTCATTTCTTGTTTCTTGAGATGAAAAACAACCAAAGAAATCGTGAAGATCCTTTCAAGAAATAAATGACCATTTCTCAATCATATCTCAACTATTTTTTTATTTTATTTAGTGGTTGCTTACTTTGAGAGAAATTTGACACTTTTATAAGGAATATAACATAAAAACACAAAATGGGAAGGAATTGATGAGGTAGATGACCTTTATTTGTTGTCAATTAAGAATTGATAATACACGATGCATGTTCTGTACTACAAACTAGATTCCTTCATGGAGTTAGGACACAGAGTATTGAATCAAAGTTGTAGTTTCTAACTTCTTGTATTGGTTCATCAATCTTGAAATTCAGACATTGCATGTCTTCATTTCTTCATGTTTGAATAATTTGCATCATATCGTACAATAGGAAATTAGGAATTATGATTATTACTACTTTATGGATATGTTAAGTTACTTTTAAGTTTGCATGGTTTAATGTGAAATTATTCTAGTCCCCAAACACATATAATCAAGGAATTATAACGTGATTTCAAACATTAAATATCAACAAAATCGTTTAAAGGATATTGAAAGGAAAAAGGTGATGGAAGATAGAAAGGGCCTTACTTGAATTCTCTAAGGATTTTTCAATAGTTGCTCCAAAAGCTTCACTTCAAGGCCCTTCAAGATCATCTCCAACAATGCTATACCATCAGCTTCAACAATGTTGCTCCAAAAATGTCCTCAAGGTCTTCACAACAAGTTTACTAGAAGTTGCTCCAACAATATATTCAATAAGGTCTTCATTTTCAACTCATCTCTTGTTTGGGTGCCTTAATGTGCAATGACATGTTTCCAGGACTGAATTCAATGCAAGGCATATTTGAAACTCTAACTTTGTCGTTCGGTGTCTTATTAGAAATTATTTCAGTTTTCATTTTGTGTTTTTAAGTTAGATATTGTTTTCAAGTTTTTACATTTATAATTTTATTGCAATGTGGCAGACTGATGAGAGCAGTGCAGGAACAACCCAGAGACAGGATGATCGCTGAAAGAGGCCAGCGGAAGAACATGTAAAGTGCCAGCATTTCTCTATCTTCAAGTATTTTAGTTATTTACATAATTGAAATAATATTAATTTTATTCAAATATGCAGACACCTAGCCATGTTACGCCTGATGATTCCCTCTTTGAGGAAGAGCTTTCTTCATCCCTATCTCCAGTGTTCTTGTTGTGAAAAAAGGCACGAGATGCAAGGTCGGAATTTAATACTTTGATAGACGCACCTCAAACACCTGAAAAAGAAGAGAAGATAAAACAACTTATGAGCCAGCTAGAAAGATATCAGGTAATAATAAAAAGTCAAAAGGATATTTTTTTTGTTCTGCATGAGATGAATTGTGATAGTTTGATTTTTAATTTTTACATTGACTAAACTAACAAAAATTTCTTTTGTATGTAGCGTTTTCTGGCACTTGCTGAATTCGGTGTTGGTGGTAGTGGGACACAAGGGCAAGAGATTGCTCAACAACCCTCTCGTACAACTTCTACTCCTTTAGGTGCCAGCCAAGAAACACACCCTGCCCAAGCAAACACCTAGCCAACTGCTGAACGTGTTGGCAATGATGAGGATGATATGGCCAACTACATTATTGCGTTTCTTGGAGCTACACGTGTTAGCTCCACATGGCACGTTGTTGGTGAACGATGAAGGTGTCCCTATAAAGCATGTACAACTCCCAGGTAAATTTTAATATTTTAACTATTTCATGTACTTTATCTAAAACATATTTATCACGATTTTTATTTTTAAATTAATGATAATATATATATATTTTTTTTTTCTGTGTAGGAAACAATGAGTTCTACAGGTATTTGGAGAGCCATGCATTGGTAATTTTTGGCCCAACCATACGCACAGGGTGGAATTCCCAGAGTTCCAACCCGAAAAAATAACTTCTAGATTATCTAGAAACCCTTTTTGGGGTCGGCATATTTGACAGAACAACGGTGGCTCGGGTAGCCGGCAAATATTTGAAATATACCAGGGACACCTATAGGACGAAATTTCAATTTAACCCTAGATATGAGCGTCCTCTCACAGTTCCAGAGAGTGAGTGGAGAGCACTCATCCATGACGGAAAAGAGAAAAGGGCAAAGAAAGAAGGGAAAATGCCAACTGGACCCGCAAGGTAAATTACAACTTTAATTCAATAGCTTTAATTTTCTCTATGTCTAAAATAAAAGTGTGCTACGTCATATATGACTTTAATCTTTTGATGCTAGGTTGCCTGACACCTCAAAGGCAACCAAAGCTAGGATTGAAAAAAAGGTCCATCACAAGCTAGGCCAGGGCGGCTACTTGAAATTGGCCGCAAGAATTGTAATTAAGTAGCTAAAAATCTTATAATTAATTGTATCGCCTTCCAACGTTTTTGTAATCCTATCAAATATGATTAAAAATACAAAGACATATGTAATGTAGGGTGATGACTTCGGAACAGAAACAACCGAGGAAGATAAAAATATCGCTTTCCATTTCGGCTATCAAGCCGTAGTTGAACGTCGCATAAGCTTGGGGCAGGTCCCAAGATCCAGAATGCCTGATAAGGTAAAACATTAACCTTTCAATATGTTTGTTTTCATCCATAAATTTAATTTCTAACAACTTTGTTTAAATCAGGGGAGCAACACTACCGACGACGCAAATAAACCAGTTTTAGAGCCAAATGTAGATGATCCTCACGTGCAACCTGATCATTGTAGTAGGGACCAGGCCGACAATGCTACTATCAGTGAGGGTCGTGACGGTAATTAATTTCCACTTATAATTTTTTCTAATTATACCTTGATGGTTGTCCTTATAACATTTTTTGTTTAAATGATAGAGAATGTTTCCCTTGAGGATCTTACCACCAGAGAGGAAGACAGGGCAACAGTCCCAACGGCGACAACTGGTCCACCAGGTAAATAATCTCATTGCAATTTTTTTTATTAATATTACCGAACTAGTTCAATGATATTTAAAAACTGACAATTAAAATTTAATATTATCTATTTTTGTAGGCGATGCCCCGCCACTGGATGAGACCAGACATCGTGACTACACAACTAGGTCAGCGGCGACAACTGGTGCACCAGGTAAATAATCTCATTGCAATTTTTTTTATTAATATTACCGAACTAGTTCAATGATATTTAAAAACTGACAATTAAAATTTAATATTATCTGCTTTTGTAGGCGATGCCCCGTCACTGGATGAGACCAGACATCGTGACTATGCAACTAGGTCAGCGGCGACAACTGGTGCACCAGGTAAATAATCTCATTGCAATTTTTTTTATTAATATTACCGAACTAGTTCAATGATATTTAAAAACTGACAATCAAAATTTAATATTATCTGTTTTTGTAGGCGATGCCCCGTCACTGGATGAGCCCAGACATCGTGAATACGCAACTAGGTCAGCAGTGCGGGTTGAAAGGCACGAAACAGGAGCAGAGATGATATCGATGATGTAATTAGGAGCTTTAAAAATAGGAAGAAGAAAAAGAAAATTCGATAATGTAAAATATTGTATTATTATAAGACAAACGTTACCAATGACCATACTTGGAACGTTTTTTGCGTTATATAAAAAACTCATTTATCATACTATTTTTATGTCAAGCATTAATTGCAATGTTTCCTTGCGTACATTTTGTTGAATTGTTTTTTTATTAGTTATTGAATATTTTTTTTTATGCTCATGAAAGTAAAAAATGAAATATAGATTGGGTATTGGGGAATTGAGAGTGATGTGAGGGGGGGGGGGAGGGGCCATAAGAGGTTCCACCTTCACGTGGTTGGCCCTGTTTAGTAGAGAATAATTTATTGGAGCGATTTAATCTTGGAGCAAACCTCCCTCGATCCAGTGTAGCAACAAAAAATTCACTGTTGACTTAGTTGCTACTCTTTCAGATCGTGGGAGGCTCGTTCCAAGTTCATGCAACTCCAATAAATTGTTCTTGAAACGAAGAGGAGCTTATTCAGGTATGTTTTGATATTTTCAACATATGTTCTAACATTATCATAAGAATGCATCTTAGAGTAAAAAATACTACATCAATTACTTGTATTTATTGTATAGATAATGATGGATTTTGATTGACTTGGCAGTGCAGGTACAAATCCTCTCGCATCATGAGCAATACAACTTGTCAACCAGGGTCATGTCCAGGATATTTTTGCTTGTGCGCTTGACCAGGTTCGTAATGTCACATTTTGTAAGTTCCTTTACAGTTCATAATTCAATATTAAGCTTTTTCATGATTATTATCTAGGTTTTTTGTATGTGTTTTTTCATCTATTTGATTGTAAGCAACTTTGCATGTTTCCTGTTGTTCACTATGATTTCTCCCATTACCACTCCAAGGATGAATCCGACTTTATTGTTACATAGGTTACTTTATTGTTACTATGATTTCTCCATTTACGATTTCATAGGTTACATCATGTAAAGTTGTCAATCTCATGTTGGTGATGAGCTTTAGTTCTCCAGATTTGGGGCTTTTCTGATATTTTCTCCCTCATGTCATTCCCGCATCACCTCGTTGTTTGAGCATGCCAATTGTCTACCACTTGTACCAATTGGCACATGTCAATCTCTGAGTGGTGCCACATTTCACCTATTTTCAGTGAGAGTTTAGGGTTTCTCTAACATAGCTTCAGAAATCCGATTCAGTGCCTGCTTGAATATCGTCACATAATACTCATGGCTTGGATTGATGAGCATGTTCTGAATGGTTGGTTGATTCATAAGAACCACCCATATAGTCATCTTGAGATATTTCAAAAGTTTTCTCGGGTTTCCTTTTTCACCGTTTCTAGTGGGTGGGATGGTGTGGGGTGATCCATCAATACCGGTGCTCTTGTAGTAGGGAATTTGTTTTTGGGGATATAAAGGAGCATTTGATGTAGATATCCCATTGGATGCATTCATATATGGGCACGAGAGGTCAAGAATTTAAATTAAAAATATGCAACCTCTAGCATGGCAACCTGAAGGCCGCGAGAGACACTGGTTAAATATTGTTTTGTGCTGGCCTTAATATAGTCGTGATTTCTTTCTATTATCTTAATGCAAATATATAGTCCGGTCTCATTAAAATGAGGATCGTGGTTGTATTTCTCTTTGGTTGTTTCTCTCTTAATGCTCCAGAAGTTGCCAAAAGTTGCGATAGTTGTTTAGTTTGCCTGTTACAACTTAAAAGTGGTTTTTAGCAATGGGAGTCATGTTTTTTAAGGTTCATACTAATATGAAGATCTTGTAATTCTATATTCAAGATAAGAGAAGATGGCCTCTACTTTGGGCAGTATGACAACAATTGCCACATCTACCTCATTGGGTAACAATGGAAAGGGGAAGAAGTTGGGTGCAATGTTTGATAATTATGGCTGACAATTGTCTTCTCTTTCAGTTTTTTCACCCATTTCCTTTAATCGCTCAAGCAGAAGAGGGACTCTGAGATTACACGACAGAGAGAAGGTAGTTAATACAAGAGCTATGGAAAAGGAGTTGTACTTCAACAAGGATGGCTCAATGACAAAAAAATTGCAGGTCAGAGAAAAAATTATGTTTAAAGGAAGGTCACTTGCATGTGAAACTTCACTGCGGTGGATCTTTCCTTGTCCACTTATATTCGATTTTAATGTGTTATTTTAATTTTTCATGGAGGGTTGTTTTGGCATATGGTCTGGTATTCAATTGCACACTTACCGAAAGCATTGTCAATTTGTCTTGCAGGCGGTGTGAACAAACTTGCTGATCTTGTTGGAGTCACCCTTGGGGCGAAGGGAAAAATGTTGTCTTGGAGAGCAAGCATGGTTCTCTGAAAATAGTTAATGATGGTGTGACAGTAGCTAAGGAGGTAATTTGTAGATGTGTGCTCTGGTTTTATTTTTAACGTTGTATTAGTTCCCCCTCTTACATGTCTTAGATTTGGTAGGCATAATTTGAAAACTCAAAGGTGAAAGGAAACATATTTGTTACCCAGTGATCTACTTGGCCTATGGACTAGCCACATTAGAGTAATGCATAAATATTTTCACAACAATAAAAGGAAAGGGTTATGGCTGAGTCAAATTTTATTGTTATTGACAGTGTAATGAAATGTATCTCAATGCTATGGTTTTGGCCTTTTTATTGGTTGAATTAGAGGACCCAGTTGAAAATATTGGGGCCAAGTAGGTCGGTTTTCCTTTTTGCTGATGGTTTGGTGTATCTAATTGAATTAGTTGCCTAAGGTATTTTTGGTTGCAAACTCCTTTTCATTTTTCATACAGTATTGGCCTTGTGGAATACATTTGATTGTGTGGTCTTGTTAGATCTACAACATTTGTAGTTGTTTAGTCTTATGGCCGAGGTGCACTTTTATTATGGAAATAGGTGATGCAATATTGTCATTTAATCCTTACTGCAGGGTAGCATGTTGAGAAGTTTCTTGTGAAACATTTGGTATTCAAAATGACACTTGATCCTATACAACATCATGCAGTTTAATTCAAAATTCATATTCAAAGTGTGCCAGACAATTCTTGCAAAATTTCAAATATTTATGTTGTTTTAAACCATTATCTTTTTCATGTATTGGATGCTAAAAATGTGAAAAATACTTTGGTATGAAACCAACTGGTGAATAATTTCCAGCAAAATAACCACTTCCAAGACATGATTTAGAAGTAGAACATATGTACTTATGAAGCATAGAAAGATATCCTTGATGCATTGTTAATGTTTGGCTAGGGTTATTTTTGGAGAAAATAACTCCTTATTCCTAGAATAGTGATCTTCAATACAAGTAAATGCTAGAGAAGAGAGATCATCATGTGACGCAACAAAACTGAAATTGGACCCCTAAGGAGAGCTGGTGTGTCTACAATTGCTTTGTCAGCATTTTCCCCTGGTTTACCCCGTTCTTTTCCTCCAGCCTGGGTCTTAATTGACCTCTTATTTCTTCGGGTTTATTTATCAAATTCGTAGAATTTGATAAATAAATACCATCCACAATGTTTGGACTTTAATTTATATTCCCGACTTTATATTATCTCCAAGCCTTATAACCAATGTTTAACTTTCAACACTTTGTATTTATACTCCACGTTTCTTTTTAAATAAATAACTTGTAATGAACTTTCAGCTCTATATTTCACCACCCAACCTTACAACAATCACGCTCTAGACTTATGCTAATTATCTGCCAATCGTTTAATTAAACAATTTCATTATACTCCGGCCCCACCTATATATATCAATAACCAATCAAACACTCGTATCGTACCTGGCTATCCTCCGCACACCTTAGTTAACCTCTGGGCAAGTTCAACGTGCGACCACTGTCCGATGGCCCTTCTCCAAATCAACGACTCTTGGAAATTTCGCTCGGCTTCCAACGTTGGGCTTTAACGTGCGATGGCGCGGGTTAAACGGTGGTTTTCCGAGGGTCACTTCACCACGTGTCGCATTCCCTATGGAATCGCTCGTGAATAGGAAATACCGCCTACTCCGCAAAAGCGGTGCGATATGGGCAACCCGCTTTTGTGATTCCACTCGTGGTTTTGGTACAGGGCTTGACCATGGGTGCAAGTCTGGTTCCGCTATCCTTTTGTTTGTTAACTCATGTCCAATCCTCGGGTTAGGTTCCGAAAGCACAACAACATTGTCTCTTTATTAAGCGGGATTTTTATATTTGAACAGTGTTCACGACCCTGGTTCTCTACATAGACCTCGCCTTCGGGTGGGGTAAGTTCACAGGGTTATCCAACAATTTACGGGAATTCTGTAGAAATTAGCTGAATAAATCACTTATTCACTGAAGATTAACCTGTAACCTGGTCATATATCAATTTCGAATTGCATACATAACACATAACCTTCTTCTACAATTAATTGTCACATGCGGAAATAACAGAAGCAATCTCACATCAATTCAATCACACATTAACTCAGTATGTATGGGGAAACCCTATAGCTGAAAACCCCGCAGCTATTGTGTATATTATAATGGAGAAATCAAGTAACCAAACAAGTACAATACTCCTCACAAGTACTCAGTACTCTCTCATGAAGTTACTCACAATCTGACTCAGTTTTGAACAAGTCTGAGGTTCAAAACTCCCCGCCAATTGCCTTGTCTCTATTGCGCAATCATGGCCTGTATATGAAGAGGTTCAAGGTTCGAATCCCCTTCCCTTGATTGCGTAATTGTCATGGACAATTCCTCCAAGTGTAATGCAAAACTCATGCAAAACAAATCTACCAACTGATAGCTTTACTCACCCTTTCATCTACCTCTTCCACTGGTCTCCACTGAACCGATCATGCACTGTAGTGAACTGAAGTGTTCTTGAGTTGACTAATGAGTTAATATTTAGTAAATTAAATATTATTTAATTTACTCCACTCATATCTAGTTGATTAGTTAGTTAACTAATCCCAACTAGTTCAACTAAAACAAACAGAACACAACTCCACTATCTGTCCCGTTAACTCCTCCAAAACTCCTGCCACTGAAGTCTAACCGAAGCCAACCATGCAAGATGCCATCAAACCCTAGGAACCACGTGATTCCTTGTGTCAGTTGCATGAGCCACCTCCATGACTCAAACTGAAGTGCGCCAAGAGAGTAAACTGCTGCTTATAGTCAAAATATTATTAAGGGTAAATAATATTTGACTTCCATATTTTTAGGAGATCAGTCTAAAAATAGCCTGGGTCCTAAAAATTAGGGTCTCATCTATTTTTACCGACATGTCGCATCCATCAAGAATCTCCAAGTAGAATTTCCAAATTATGCTCCGTATGTCTAAAAATAGACATAGTCTAAAAATAGACTTTGCGCCAGAATTTGCCTGCGGGCCCACTTAGTGAAGGCGACTTCATTTCACTAAGCTCCATCATCTTGCTGCATTCTCAACACTCCCTCTCAGCAAGATATGGATTATCCGCAATCCCTATCCTGCCTCTGTGGAATTCGAACTTGCTCCTGGTGAGCGCCTTCGTCAGGATGTCGGCATCCTGATCCTCCGTGGGAACATATGAAAGCATCATGATCCTCCGCTGAACACAATCTCTGATGTGATGGTACCTGATGTCGATATATTTGGACCTATCATGAAATACTGGATTAGCCGAGAGCTTGATGCAGCTCTGGTTATCACAGTAGATCACTGTAGGCTCCAAATGCAACCTGAACAAACCTGCGAGGATCTTCCTCATCCAAATAGCCTCACATGCAACCAAGCTTGCTGCCATGTACTCGGCCTCTGCTGAACTGAGTGCCACGGATCTCTGCTTCCTGCTGTACCAGGAAACTGCTGTCGATCCAATGCTGAAAACTCCTCCAGAAGTGCTCTTCCGGTCTGTTGGGCTCCCTGCCCAATCTGCATCAGTGAAACCAGAAAGCTTCACTCCATCCTCCTGTCTGTACCATAGACCATATCCCGATGTGCCTCCGATATAGCGCAATACATGCTTGCCCGCCTTCCAAAAGAGCTTGGTAGGCTTAACCATAGCTTGCGAAAGCTGGTTAACTGCATAGCATATATCGGGTCGAGTATTGACCAGATACATCAACGACCCCACCAACGGTCGATAGACAGTGGCATCCACTACCTCCTCCGAAGTAGCATCTCCCTTCCTCCATCCACCAGGAAGAGGGGTATCAACAGGCTTGCAGCCTTGCATGTTGAACCTCTCCAGAATCTCCCGGGCATACTTGCCCCGAGAAACAAACAGTCCTCCACTGCGCTGCCAAATCTCCAATCCCAGGAAATAATGAAGGATGCCCAGGTCCTTCATCTCAAACTCCCGTGCAAGATCCTCCTTGCATGAAAGTATCAACTGCTCGTCGCCAGTCAAAATCAGATCATCTACATACAGTACGATGATCAACAACTTCCCCTCCACCACAATCTGGTACAGGTTTGGATCTGCCTCACTCTTGGAGAATCCAAGGCCGGTGAAGTAGCTGTCTATCCGAGTGTACCAAGCACGAGGTGCTTGCTTCAGCCCGTACAGTGCTCTCTTGAGTCGGCACACATGCGACTCACTGCTGAAGATCTCAAAACCTTCAGGCTGCTCTATGTACACCTCCTCCTCAATAACTCCATTGAGGAACGCAGTCTTCACATCCATCCGATGAATGTGCCACCCCATCTGCGCTGAGAGAGCAAGGATCGTCCGTATGGAAGAGTACCTTGCGACAGGTGCAAAAGTCTCCTCATAGTCAATCCCTTCGATCTGTGAGAAGCCACGGGTGACAAATCTCGCCTTGTACTTCTCCACACTCCCGTCAGCCGCCTGCTTCACCTTGTAGATCCATCGCGAACCTACAACTGATTTCCCAACCGGTCTTGGGACAATCTCTCATGCACTGTTCCCGATGATCGAATCATATTCTTCGATCATGGCATCAACCCATGCGGGTTCCTCCACAGCTTCCTCAAAAGAGGATGGCTCTGTCACAACACATTGACTCATAAGAGCCATGTATCCAGTGTACCGATCCGGTGACTGTCTCTGTCTGCGCTGTGCCGTAGGTGGTCCTACAACCTTCTCTGCATCCCGAGCCAGTCGCTCAGCTTCTGTAGTGCGCATGCGCCCTCTGATGGTTGGCGCTGCCTGGGTGGTTTCTTCCACCTCCCGAACCTCCTCTTGTGGCTGATCCACATCCGGAAGCTCCTCCTTAGGAACTAACAGCTCCTCATCTGCATGCAAGTGTAGCTCCCTCTCAAGCGAACACTGCATGGCTTTCTCCTCCTGAAATTTTATATCCCGTCGCACAACAGTCTTGCGACTGTCTGGCACATACACCCGATAGTTATGAGGTGTATCATTGTACCCCACAAATATTCCAACCTCAGCAGTTGGATCCAGCTTCCTTCTCGCATCCTTCGTCACATGCATGTAGACAGGAGAACCAAAAATCCGCAAATGGGAAATATCGGGCCTCTTGCCAGAATAAGCCTCCTCCAGTGTACTCATGCCAAGAACCTTGTGAGGACAACGGTTCGGCACATATAATGCTGTATTGCATGCCTCAGCCCACAAGTGAAGGGGTAGGCCCTGATCATGCAACATCGCCCGTGCAGCACCCACGATCGTTCTGTTCTTCCGCTCAGCCACCCCGTTCGGCTGTGGGTTATGGGGTGCGATGAGCTCTCTCCGAATCCCTTCTGCGCTGCAGAACTCCTTGAATTCAGCCGAGATGAATTCACCACCGTTATCACTCCTTAGAGCAATCACCTTCTTCCTCGACTCCTTCTCGACCAGTGCTTTAAACTCACAGAACTTTGCGAATGTATCGCTCTTCTTCGACATGAAGAAGATCCAGCACTTTCGAGAGAAATCATCAAAAAAGATCACATAATACCTGTGCTTTGCTGTCGAAGCAACAGAGAAAGGACCACACACGTCTATGTGAACTCTCTCAAGGATCGTCGTGGCGCGACTATCCTTCTCGTGAAAGGTGGCTTTCACATACTTCCCTAAAGTACACCCCTTGCATTGATCTGACTGCGCAAGGGTGCCCTTAGGAAGCCCAGTAGAAATCTGCTACAGAATCTTCAAAGCTCCATGGTGAAGGTGGCCCAATCTCCCGTGCCACAGTTCGCCCTCATCATCCCGGCTCACCACTTCTCCCGCTTTGCATGCCATAGCTGCGCAGCCATCTACCTGCAACTGATAAAGGTTCTTGGTCCGAACCCCTATCTTCCGGGTCTCTCCAGTAGTCTTACCGCGCAGGAAGGCTTTTCCTTCGCTGAAGACCACATCATACCCCTTATCCTCCAACATCGCCACAGAGATCAAGTTCTTCTTCAATCCAGGTACATGCATGACATCCTTCAATACAAAGGGTTTACCAGACTCGCTCTGAAAGGATATGGTACCGATACCAGTCGCACTGTATCTACCATCATCGCCCATCTCGATGTGCACACCCAAATCTTTGTCCTCCAGATCTGAGAACAAATCCCGATCTCCCGTCATATGAAATGACGCACCGCTGTCCAAGAACCATACCGATCCCATCACACTTTAAACCAAGCATGCGATCAGTGAAAAGTCAAGCTCGAACTGTGAAGCCAAAGCTTCTCCATCTGCAGATCTTCCCGCTTGCTTGTTCTTCTTCTTCTTTGGACAATTGGTAGCATAATGTCCGTGATCATGGCATTGAAAACATTTCACTTTCGCCATATCCTGCTTCTTGCCCTTAGCTCCAGAATGAGAGGTTTTCTTACCCTTCCCTTTCTTAGCTTTGGACACCAAAGCGCAGTTTTCTTCATCAACTCCCTTTGATGAAGATCCATCTCGAGTAGTCCTCCTTATCTCCTCCTGCATGAGATCCGCCCAAAGGCGCTCCCATCCCGGCAGCTTCTCCCGACCATTAACACTATCTTGATATGAGTGCCAAGCCTTCGAAAGACCAAGGAGAGCCAGGTCGACCATATCCTCTTCATCGACAGTAACTCCCACACTTCCCAGTTCATCTCTGCATTGAGTGAACTTCGTGAGGTATTTAGCGATACTGTCGCCCTTCTCCATCTTGATGTTCCCGAGCTTGTCTTTGAGCGCCAGCTTCCTTTGGTCACTCTTACTCTGGAATAGATCCGTCAAAGCTTTCCACATTAAATATGGAGTAGCCTTTCCATGCAGGCTGGATACAATATGATCCTTGACGCCCTCCAACAAGATCCTTCGACATTTCGCGATCTTCTTTTGCCATGCATCGACCAGAGCTGCATCAGTGGGCTTTGGGACATCCGCATCCACGAACTCCTTCAGACCATTATCTTCTAACACTTCTTCCATTCGATCTTTCCATGCAACATAGTTCGAACTGCCTTCAAGAGCATATTCGAGTCGCAAACCATTGAAAGAAGACATCTTTCAACACCGGCACCAAGAAAAACAACCTTCTGCAAAATTCGAATTCCAAACTCCAAGCTCTATCGCTTCCAATCTATACTTGCAAAAAAATTATTTCCAAATCAGAGATTGACTGCAAAGGGCATTCACCAGATCTTTCACCTTACAAAGAAGGATGAATATTCCGGAGGCTACCTGGCCCGCATGCAGACTCTGTCCGAGGAAATAAGTTTGCAATCACCGTAATAGACTTCGACAATTAAATTCGCTCCGATACCATGTAGAAATTAGCTGAATAAATCACTTATTCACTGAAGATTAACCCGATCATACATCAATTTCGAATTGCATGCATAACACATAACCTTCTTCTACAATTAATTGTCACATGCGGAAATAACAAAAGCAATCTCACATCAAATCAATCACACATTAACTCAGTATGTATGGGGAAAGCCTATAGCTGAAAACCCCGCAGCTATTGTGTATATTATAATGGAGAAATCAAGTAACCAAACAAGTACAATACTCCTCACAAGTACCCAGTACTCTCTCATGAAGTTACTCACAATCTGACTCAGTTTTGAACAAGTCTGAGGTTCAAAACTCCCCGCCAATTGCCTTGCCTCTATTGCGCAATCATGGCCTGTATATGAAGAGGTTCAAGGTTCGAATCCCCTTGCCTTGACTACGCAATTGTCATGGACAATTCCTCCAAGTGTAATGCAAGTCTCATGCAAAACAAATCTACCAACCGATAGCTTTACTCACCCTTTCATCTATCTCTTTCACTGGTCTCCACTGAACTGATCATGCACTGTAGTGAACTGAAGTGTTCTTGAGTTGACTAATGAGTTAATATTTAGTAAATTAAATATTATTTAATTTACTCCACTCATATCTAGTTGATTAGCTAGTTAACTAATCCCAACTAGTTCAACTAAAGCAAACAGAACACAACTCCACTATCTGTCTCGTTAACTCCTCCAAAACTCCTGCCACTGAAGTCTAACTGAAGCCAACCATGCAAGATGCCATCAAACCCTAGGAACCACGTGATTCCTTGTGTCAGTTGCATGAGTCACCTCCATGACTCAAACTGAAGTGCTCCAAGAGAGTAAACTGCTGTTTATAGTCAAAATATTATTAAGGGTAAATAATATTTGACTTCCATATTTTTAGGAGATCAGTCTAAAAAATAGCCTGGGTCCTAAAAAATAGGGTCTCATCTATTTTTACCGACATGTCGCATCCATCAAGAATCTCCAAGTAGAATTCCCAAATTATGCTCCGTATGTCTAGAAATAGACATAGTCTAAAAATAGACTTTGCGCCAGAATTTGCCTGCGGGCCCACTTAGTGAAGGCGACTTCATTTCACTAAGCTCCATCATCTTGCTGCATTCTCAACAAATTCAAAGACAGAAGAATGGAATTATTAGTACCCAATAGCCTCACAGTTAAACAATTCTTCACAATTAGCAGTTCGAGATAATTCAATGGCAACTATGCTTGGAAATCATTTAACTGGAAACAATTGTTCACACACAGAGGTTTGTTGTAGAAATCCCCTCTCTACTCTCCTCTTCCCTCTCTACTTTTATTCATCCAAGGAATTACAATTTATATACATAACATATGGCTCTTCGGTTCCTCTGAGAGGACCGTTCTAGAAATCAAAAGGTCTAATTATAATAATTCAACTAACTGAAACTGTTCGACTCCTACAACTCTAACTAGTCTAAGTAATACAATCAGCTGAGGTATTGACACCTAGCTGTTACAACTCAAACGTTTTCGAACCCTCCTAGCCACATCATGTGGGCAAAACCTCCTACATTGCTGGCTAGTGCCTAATGCCCCTGCATCATCGTGTGACATAAACCTATTAACAAAAGTGAACAGGGAATGATTATTAATTATGGCATACTAAGTTGTCAGTGATTTTGACTATTTGTCTTTAACATGTAAAAATGTAAAATTCCAAACTTACATCATCATGGTATTTTAGTAGATGTGTGATAGGTTGTATGATAGTATCATATTACCATTCTTCCTTGAGGAACCCACTTCATCCATTAAGATTGATTTTCTAAAGAGTAACATTGTAGATAACCTTAAAAACATTTGTTAACTATTTTTGTTTGACCATTTGATTGTGTTTGATATGTAGAAATCATGGCAGCTAGTGTTTCTCCACTCATATTAAATAATTATTTTCAAAAGTTTCTTGTTACTATTACTTTAGGAAAACCATGAAGACTATGAATTTCTTTCACGGACACTTCTGCCACTTGGCTTGTTGTTTATGTACTTTGAGCTCTATAAAAAAAATCTACAAAATTTGTCTATATAAATGACCACAAAAATGTAATACTTACCTTTATATTTCAGTAACCTTGTAATAAAGTGTATTGATATATCTTCTAGTCTTTGAATATGTATGTGGAATGGTTGAAGTAACCCTAGAGATTTTACTATCTCTCTTTTATTTATTATGCAAACCCGACCTTCTCTTACAAAATTTTGAATATCTTTCTTCATTCCTTCCAAAAATATATTTTTTGATCCTTTGAGATGTTTTAAGGAACCCTGCGTCCTACCATCAGAGAGACATGGGACTCCCTTAATATTTGTTTATTCAAATATGTTTGCGTGCATAAAAATATTCTACATTTGCACCAAAGTATATCTCTCTTTCACTCCCAATGCTCCATAGAGTTCATCCCATCCTTTATAAATTTTAGTTTTTGTTTAGTACTATTTTCATTTTTCCATTATGGAAAGCTTCTTCTAGCCACCTAGGAATAGAAAATGTAATTGGATATAAATTTGAGGCCTCTTCTATTTTAGAAAGAGCATCATGTACTAAATTTTCCTTACCCTTTTGCAGATTATCTCAAAATTAAAACTTTGCATTTTTTCTCCTCATTTTTGTTAATCTTCCAATGAAATCCATAGCTTCAAAAAATACTTTATGCTATCATGGTATATCTTGACTTTAAAGTACCTCCCAATGATATACTATCCCCATTTTTTATTGCATGTAACATTGCTTCCATTTATTTTTCATACGTAGATTTCACGAAATATTTTCTTTGAATTCCTTGCTTTTAAAAGCCAATGATATCCCTTATTGTGTTAATGTTACGTAAATTCCTTGTCCTAGTGCCTCACACTCTACTATGAATGTCGATGTTGGTGTAGAATACATGGCATCCATTAAAAGAGAGAATGCCAAAGTAGCCTCATCATTCCATATAAATGATATTTTCTTCAAGAGATTGTGAGTGGACTTGAAATGCATGCATAATTATTAACAAATGATCAATAATATCATGTAAGTCTAAAAAATCTTCTAAGAACCTTGATTTTCTTAGGAATAGGTCATTTTGTAATAGCTTGCATCTTTTGAGGCTCCAACTTCACTCCTTCCTTTAAAACAATATGAACCAAATACTCGAATTCTTATTTCCCAAAAGCACATTTGGATATTTTTACATAAAAATGATTGTTCTCAATAATTTATACAACTTTTCCACATGTTTAGTGTGGTATTCCCATGATTTATTATAAATATGTGTATTATCAAAGAAAACCAACACAAATTTTATAAGATGGGATCAAACAAAATTGTTCTTAAGTCGAGCCCGCCGGACTTCAAACGGCGATAAACCATAATTCAAACCAAATTTGCATTCCAAAATAGCCTGCTGACGTCGGCCAATTTTGTGACGCGAAAACCAAATGAATTCCGCCCTAATCTTTTTTGGGTCCGAATTTGGGTTGGCGTACGGAGGGAGAGTTGTGACGCGAATTTGTTATCAAATTCGCCCTAATATTTTTCGGGTCCGGATTTCCACTGCGTGAGCGGCCCAAACAAAGATCCGCTCCTATCCCTCTGTGAAGAAACCATTGTACATGCTGACGTCATCAATCAAAACCCGCCACCCTTTTGACTTTGTAAATAAAACAAATTGCGTCTGCGTCATTTTCATTGTTCCGTGCGCTAGCCAGTCTTCCATGCAACAAAATTCAAAAACCAACTGTTAACACTTGCTGACCATTACCTTGCTGAAGAGAATTGAAGCCGAGTATTTCAGGGTTCTTTTGTCATAACCAGCGCCTGTTTAAACACGTTTCATTTCCCGTAAACAGGTATTTATTCCAATTCCCCGCTAAACTCTCTAAAAAAATCCTGGTTTTAGTTTTAATTCTGCACTAAGGTCTGAAAAGAAGTTCAGTTTGGTCTTTTTCGTTCCCAGAACTGTAATTATATTCCCAAAACTGGTAATTGTGCCCCTTTTCCACAAAAACCCCGAAATTCCATTTCTGAATCCACAAGAACCAGAAATGGAAGTTCCTGTAGCTCTGAATGTCGTGCCCATCAATGCCCCTCACAAGGACTTGGATTATTTTCCTTTAGCTGATATGGATTTTCAAATTAAGGACTTGCGTCTCAGTGAGAATCCTCTTCGAATATTTTTCCGCTGCAGAGACAATTATTTGAATGGTTCTGACATCTTTGGACTTTGGGAATCAAATCTTCCTATGTACCTTCTTCCCTCAGTCCATATTTTTCTTGAGTTAATCCATTATTGCTATGCAAATTATGATCCCAACCAACGAGCAATTTTATCCCGAAGTCAAAATGTCCTTTTCCCAATAACTGCTCAGTGCATAAATGAAATGCTACAATTCCAACTTGGTCAAGCTCTCACTCCCCTGTCCATGGTTGAATTACTTGAGAAATCTATTAATTTATCCCATGAAGAGTTAAACCGCCTATGCCAAACCTTCATGTTACCAGAGCATCAGCCTAAAAACCCTCCCCCTTATGGTTATACTTTCTTTACTGATGAGGGTAGGCTTATTTTAAACATGATATATTCCATAATGGGCTTCAATACTAGTGAGTATGTTGATCAGTTAACCCTAGTATTGTTATCCATTTTTACCCCTGGACAACCTCCTGCTGTCAAGTACGATTTTGCATCTTATATTGATGAAAAAATCCATGATCAGTTCATGAGATTTGAGAATGTGAGAGTATTTAAGTATTCTTATGTCATATATCATCTCATGATTTACTTTCAGTTAGAAAATTTCCCTTTTTATGTTAAGAAACTTGATGCCAAAGGGAATCCTAGGTCAGTCATCTTTTGGTTTGCCATTACTCACAATTCCTCTGATTCTCCTTATTCCTATAATGAGTTTTTCGACCTTTTTGTTCATCCTGCAACTACCTTGTTGACAGGAGTCTCTCCTCCTAGAATTAACAATGAAATCAAGAAAATCCTTCAGCTCTCAAAGCATTACAAGATAGGTGACCGGTACCTATATCAAAACTACACAGAGATCAGGATATATGGATGTGAATTATGCCCATTCAAACTGCCCAAGTATGTCCCAATGAGACTCTTTGCATTAGAATATTTCAGGCAGATGAATAATTCAGATATAATTCATTTTGGCAATGCAAAGAAAAAGGCTCAACTCAGGATCAAGAGCCAATTAGGTCCCTTCATTTGTAACTCTAGGGAAGATGGAAAGGAAGCCGAAAGGATTTTAGAAGACCATCTCAGACTACAAAAGAGTTTCTACTGGGTGCCTTATGATCCAAACAACTTTATCTATGATAGAAGAATGAAAAATAAATTGTCACCATACATCCATCAAAGAATCCCATAAATAGAACAATATGCTAATATGGATGAATGGATAGAAGGGACATTGGTTGAAAAATATAGTGAGCAGGTCAATGTTGAAAATGTAATGAAAGATCTTGAAAAGATACTTGACCTAGAATCTTTTGGACAGGTGCAGGGATCTTCTTCAACCAGGACTTTACAACAAAATTTGCAGGATATTAGTACAGTAGCAGTAGAATCTAAAGGAAAAGAAAAGGAGCCTGATATACAAATAATTGAAAAATTCATAATGAAAATGCAACCAGAGACTTCTAAAGAACAAGGTCAAGGAAAAATTCCTCCTACTCATATCAATGAGCCAAAAATTTCTATTTTACAAACTCCTCTGAATATAGAAAAGGGAAAAAAGAGAGAGGATGAAACAACTACTCCTATTGGTGGCTCTTCTGAACAACAAGATGTTAAAAGGAAGAAATTAACTCCCCTTCCAGAAGATGAATCATTTCAGGAAATCCCTGACAGCCAGGGAAGAGAAGACAGTCAGCAAACAGGTACAGGTAGTGGGACATCCACTAATTTTCAAAAACAGGGAATACAAAGGCAACAAAGTGCAGAAATATCTTCTTTCAAACCTCCAGTAAAAAATGCCTGGGACATCAAAAGAACATTCATCAATATAAAGGCCAGGAACGATCCACTTAGACTTCAAGTGTACAACCAATTTTTGAAGATGGCTCCAAAAAATCAAGAAAGATTGATGTCAGCTTATGACATCCAACAAGGTAAGATGTTAATGAGCCATTTGAAGTCCAAGGTGCAGCAGCCTCAGACAACTGCAGATTACGTTAGGACTAATTTTGAAGTCTTAGCAAAGGTTATCCATCCTTTAGATCAAATTGAGCTACACAAGCAAACAGGTGAGATGATTTATTCTACTCTCACGGATAAATCAATGATGACCCATAAGTTGCAGGATTCTTTGGATAATACTAATACACAGTTGCAGCTTGAAAAAGCCTCCTCCCAGGCTAAGGATAATAGAATAAAAAATTTAGAGGAAATAATCATTGGTTTGGGTCATAATCCTAAAGATGTGAAAGGTATTGAAGCTTTGATCAAGAGAAAATATGATGATATTGCAGCTCTAAGAAAACAATTAAAGTTACCGGCCTCAAGACATCCACAGACTGCAGAAATCATCAAACAAAATTCTGAGGAAGAACTAATGGATTTTCTCTTAAAATTGAATGAGCAACTTACTGCAACTGAAAAATAGCTTGAGAATGCATTAAAAGATAAGCAGGAAAATATTCCAGTATCTACAGCAGGAGTAGTGACAGGTACAGCAACAACAGGTCAGCCAACAGAATTGTCACAGAGCAACACTGCAAATTTGAACACTGATGAATTAACAAAGTCAATGGAAGATATGAAACTTCAGGCCATAAAGCTTCACAAAACAAAGGAACAATTGGCCACTCTAGAACATAAATATGATCTTTCAAAAATGAGTGTTGCTGATAAAAAAAGAGAAGTGAACAAATTAGAAAAAATAGTCAAAGCATTGGAAAAGGATCTCACATTGGAGAAACCTTTAAAAGAAATAAATGAAATTCTTTGGGATAATATCATTCAATCAATAAAGGATGTTTGGTCCTCAATTAAAATAATGGATGAACATAATAACTTAGTTAAATTGGCTCTGGATGAGATTGAGAGATCAAGACAAGAGTTGGGAAATATGCCAGAAGAGGCCAATAGACTTATACATTTTTTGAATACTCAGACTAAGAATCAACTTGCAGAAATTGGTATTCAGGATAGGACCGGAACAATTCTGGAAATAAAGAGAGTTTTTACTAAAAGAACTCTGGTACAGAATTTAGAATGAAGGTGCTCAGATATGCAAGAAGAAATCATTGCCTTCAGAGAAAGATTGAATATTTTGTTAAATAGAGGATTGCCCAGTCCTATAGTTGCAGAAGATAAGCTAATGGAACTTGATAGTTATGTTGAAAAATTGGACAAATATGCTCATAATCAAGCTAGTTCTTCAACCAGTTCATCAACAGCAGCATTGCCTACAGGGAAAAACCTTCATGACAGATTGGAGAATTTATTTTATCTTGAGCATGAAGTAAATCATTTATTCCCAAATCAGCCTAATTTCTTCAGATATACTGAGGCTAATGAAACACTAATAAAGTTGCAAAGGACCAGAGTTCCAGAAGTTCAATGGTGGGAAGAAATGATGGAACTTTTGTAAAAAATTATCCTTACATAAATTTTTGCCTATTTACCACAGTATATCATGATAAAAAGGATAAAAGGATGAACAAAGGTCAAAGAGTATTAGAGCAGTTAAAGAGTATTAGTGAAACGAAATAATCAACATAGAATTACTGAAGAGGACAACAGCAAGCCAAGATATAGGGCCTGCCTCCAGCACATTCTTAAAATAAGGAAACAACACAACATCAGTTATCATTTTTCTTATCTACGAGACCATCTGTCTCTATATTGTTGTAATGACTTCATGGACTGTTTTAATTCATACAATATATTCAAAACAACGTTTTTTCTCTTGTGAAAAAAAAATGATTAATGTTTATCACTTTGCCTTCAAAAATAGCGATGCTGGTCTATGTTGCTGGTTTTATTGATATGGTCTGATGGTCTTTTTATATTTTGGACATATCACACTCCTCACATGATTAGCATTTTTCTCTGTTCAAGGATTTTGGGTACTTTAATTTGTATTTGGAACAATGGACGTCGGTACTATATCTGTTGCTTTACTATTCTACATACTGCTATTTCACTTTCTTATAGATGCCTCGCGCATATTTAGATGCTTTCTCAGATTGTCGATAATCTCCATGTGGACCGTTACTGGGTTTTATATCAAGTCCCTGTATGTGACATGGGGTATTTTTCTATCACTGTCTGGGGTGGGACTTCCACATTTCTGGATGGATAATTGGGTTCCAATCTTCAGATGTGAAAATGTAATGACTTCATGGACTTTTTTACTTCATATAATATATTCAAAACAACGTTTTTTCTCTTGTGAAAAAAATGATTAATGTTTATCACTCTGCCTTCAAAACTAGCGATGCTGGTCTATGTTGCTGGTTTATTGATATGGTCTCATGGTATTTTTATATTTGGGACATATCACACTCCTCACATGATTAGCGTTTTTCTCTGTTCAAGGATTTTGGGTACTTTAATTTGTATTTGGAACAATGGAAGTTGGTACTCTATTTGTTGTTTTACTATTCTACATACTGCTATTTCAATTTATTATAGATGCCTCGGGCATATTTGGATGCTTTCTCAGATTTGTCGATAATCTCCATGTGGACTGTTACTGGGTTTTATATCAAGTCCCTGTATGTGACATGGGGTATTTTTCTATCACTGTCTGGGGTGGGACTTCCACTTTTCTGGATGGATATTTGGGTTCCAATATTCATATGTGAAAATGTAATGACTTCATGGACTGTTTTACTTCATATAATATATTCAAAACAACATTTTTTCTCTTGTGAAAAAAAAATGATTAATGTTTATTACTCTGCCTTCAAAACTAGCGATGCTGGTCTATGTTGCTGGTTTATTGATATGGTCTGATGGTATTTTTATATTTTGGACATATCACACTCCTCACATGATTAGCGTTTTTCTCTGTTCAAGGATTTTTGGTACTTTAATTTGTATTTGGAACAATGGACGTCGGTACTCTATCTGTTGCTTTACTATTCTACATACCGCTATTTCACTTTCTTATAGATGCCTCGGGCATATTTGGATGCTTTCTCAGATTTGTAGATAATCTCCATGTGGACCGTTACTGGGTTTTATATCATGTCCCTGTATGTGACATGGGGTATTTTTCTATCATTCTCTGGGGTGGGACTTCCACTTTTCTGGATGGATATTTGGGTTCCAATCTTCAGATGTGAAAATGTAATGACTTCATGGACTGTTTTACTTCATATAATATATTCAAAACAACGTTTTTCCTCTTTTAAAGTTTCATTTTTAAAAAAAAAATTGAACCTGCCATTGCTATACCGATGCATTGTAAGCGTCAGAATTGCGAAAGATTAGAAACGTCGGAAGAGAGATAGTATAAAACTGTCTGAAGGGAAACGTTGAAAACGTCGGACCACATTGCGTCGGAATTGCGACAGTTTACAAACGTCGGAAGAGCGACGTTCAAAACGTCGGACCACATTTCGTCGTAATTGTGACAGTTTACAGACTTCGGAAGAGCGAAGTTCAAAATTTCGGACCACATTTTGTCGGAAGTGCGACAGTTTACAAGGGTCGAAACTACGACGGATTGGGAAACGTCGGAAGAGTGATGCTTGTTTGGAAGCGATGGAAAAAGTGTCGATAGTGCGACACTTTTTAATTGTGTTGGAACTACGATGGTATGGTAAACCACGTTTTGCCCGCCCTCGAACTGTCGCTCTTGCGACGACTATGTGTCGGAATAGCGACGAATTGGCCGTCGGAATTTCTGCCAAATTTTCTAGTGCTTGCATGTATGATGCAATTTAGCCAATGAAAATAAAGAAACTGAGATTCCTACTTACAGGTGCTACAATAAAGCATAATCTTGTTCATAGTTCTAGTAGTTCTAATTGGAGTGCTGCATCTTGCACATATAGTTTAGAATGGGTCCGTATACACGCTAACCAGTTTTAGATATCCTTGAAAATGTTGTAAAATTAATATGGAAAGTATGCGTTTAGTAACATGAAATCAAATGTCTTTATTATTTTTTTCTTTATTCATGTCTATTTAAACAATATAATATAGCTTAATATTCATATTCCGCTTGGCAAGGAAAGCAAGTTTCTTATACTTGAAACTTTTTTTCATGTGTTCAGTTCACATATGAAGGTTGAATGTGAAGTATGAAAAACTATTTCTTGTTTTTTTAACTATATTTTTTAAGAAGATTAGATAAAAAATATTTTTTGCAGATCCCTTTGAATTGAAAGACATGCTGAAACATGTCTATTGTGTACTTGAACCTGTTACATATGCAAAGTTTGTAAAACAATACGTGAAAACAACACAATAAATGATGAATACATTTTTCCCTTAACATTGGGATATACAGACGTATGTATACATAACTTGCTTTTTTATTTCAATGAAAATTGGATTTTCTGTCGAGGGAGAAAAAAAAAAACAAACAAATGGACAAGAACTTTGTAACAATAAAACTTTAAAATAAAACAAAGCTTAAAGTAGCCTTGTCCTATTCTCCATTGCCATATTTTATTTCCCAAACATATTGCACTGTTGTTTGCGTTACTAAAATTGCAATAGCTACAATTGTGCCTACTAGAAAAAAATCGTCATTGTGTGACAAATTTGCAATTGTCATGTTTGGAAAAAATATATAGTCTGCACAAATAGGAAAAATGTTTTCTATGTTGCTAAAACTATTTAGACAAACAATTTTCTCACAATCACCACTATCGTATTTATGCTTTGGCATAAATTTTGAAATATTTAATAAGAACACTGACATTTGCAATAAGCTTTCTCATGATGTTCGATTAATGATGTTGGCACAAGCAATGTCATTATCATTTCTTCCTTCTTATATGTTAAGTCTGCACGAAATATTGCTTTTGACTTATTAGTTTTGTCCAAATACGTTTGATATGGGACCAAGACAATGCCATGAAAAATCTTCCCAGTTCTATTGTTATTGATATCTTCGATCAATGATGACGTAGATTCGATCTCTTTTTGCATAGTCATGAGCATTAAATTGAAATAATTTTTTTTGTTTCTTTTAAGAAAAAAGAGTGTAAAGAATAGAAATACGAAGATGAGTAAAAAAAAAGAGAAAAAAGGAAAAATATGATAAAAAGTTAATTGAATGCTAGCAAAATTATCTATTTTCATTTATTTCTTCGCTAGTTTCTATTGATTTTGTTTTGTCTATTGCAATATGTCTCTGTGATATTGGTCATTGCTATCTCCACACCATTGTCCATGTGTACTATAACATCATTCGAATTCGATAAATTTTTCATGTTCACAAATGTTATACTGAAATCACTTCTCAAAAGGAAAATATAGTTGAAACTAAGTAAGAACTATTTAATGAAAACATAATAACATAAAGCAAACTCATTAGTAGTGTACAAAAATTCTAGATAGATTTTAGTTTTAGCAAATACGTAAGTTTTATAGAAATGTTCAAAGTAATTTTCCCCTTGTAATTGTTGTCCTGAAGTTGAATCTCTATTGTCATATGTTTATTGGAAATTTAAAAAAAATTGATTTTTGTTATAGTACATTAAAAAATATGGCCGAAAATTAATGGGAGGACTTACAAAAAAAAAACATAGTTGCATTGTGTAATGCAAATATAATCAAAGTACAATAAATAAAACAAAAGTATGCCTCTTAGAAGAGTTTATGATTGTCCTTAATGGTATCTGTTAAGCTCATATTCATTTGTGTTGCTATGACACGATGAGTTAGATAAAATATACAATAATAAGAAAAATAAAAGTTTCTAATTCCATAGCACAGAAGTACTTCAAAAATAAGAACTATAAGACAATAATGTATTTTGTCCAATCGTCTTTAATATTATAAAATCATATGGTATTTGAACTTTGTACATCATTGCCACAACACTGTACCATATATTGTATAAACGTTTTTAGTACTCGCATATAGAACTAATAATGCACTGTTAACTTGTGTGCAACTAGCAGAACAATATCATATAATGCAGACGAGGATTCTATTTGTAACCAAATCATGTGAAAACTAGTTTATGCATTCGTAACGTGTATACTAAAAATATTTCATGATGAACACCTAGTGAATGCTTTTATGAACACCACAACCAAAATTAGTAAGTAGTATTGTGACTTTAACATATAAATATTAAACATATGTATTAGACACTTAACACAATTGGACTGGTAGATAGTAGAATATAATATAATAATAATACCAATTAGTTTCCATGCATGACATTTATCTATATTTCTATATTTAATTAATTTCCCATATCCTATGTCAAAGTAAACTGATAGTGATTTTCGGTGAATCAACATACATACCTCATCTTCCGCACAATAGAAACTTCGCCAAATGAAAATAATAGTAATAACAAGTTTTCCACGTTTTCCTGAAAATACTATGTGCTAATTTCATCTCTACCGAATAAAGTTTCTAATGTAAAAGATCAAGAATATAAAATATATGCACAATGAAATGTTCAACACATACCCCATTAAGAGGAATAACACACTGTTAGAGCAATCACGAAACCATTTGTTCTTCTGCACATAACTCATTTTCCATAAATCTATTTAATTGATTCTTGTTACATAAATCTTTTTGTTGAGTAGAAACAATTTTCGTACTCTATAAAGCTTTTTGTTCAACTGTATTATTTATTGATAAATATGTTGGCATTAAAGGCTTTTATTTCTAATATTTTATTAAATAAATGGCATATACAATATTATTGGTTATATTTTAAGTGGAAATAATGCTTATCTTTGTATTTCCAAATATATTTCAAACTAGGCATATATGCGGAAGTGCGGAAGAACTCTGTTGTGTGAAGGAATCTTTCAATGTGTGAATCACGCCACTTAGCACAAAATACTTATATTGCTAATAATTTAGTATTAATAATTCATATTTTCTCAATAACATTGTTTATGCTTTGATCCACATTTTCTTTTGTGCATTAATACTTATGTGCATGTGTATTAATACTTATGTGCATTTTTAATACATTATATACATTAGTGGGATATGTATTTCATCCACATTTCTTTTGTATAGGCTATATCTAGACACACATGCTCAATTTATTTCCCATACATAGTTCATACTCCGCAAAGTAAAATATCTACACAACGAAACAAACTAAGGTTCGTCGTTCTCCCACACATACACTATCATTCGTAAACATTTATATGATATAAAATATGGAAATTGAAAAAGCATCAAAAAATATATCCCATCTTCTGCACAATCAAATCTGCACAATGAAACATAATAAGAATACGATATTAACAGTGAACATTAATAGTTTAACATTAATTTCCCTATACACCCGTCGTTCTTCCTGCACATACTCGGTCTTTTGCAAATATTCATAGCTTTAAAATCAAATCTCTACACAACTTCTCTCCTACATAATAAAATATTCACACAATGAGTAATAATAATATTCACGATTCTCCTGCACATTCGATTCTCTGTAAACATCCAAACGATATACTATATACGATTTGGATATTTGTAAAATTATCTCCGTAGAGTGGCATTAAAAACTTTTATTGTTAGAATTTTAGTAAACGATTGACGTATAAAATATTATTGGTGATATTTTAAGTGTAAGTAATGCTTATCTTCACATTTCCGAATATGTTTCAAACTAGGCATATGTGCGATAGTGCAAAAGAACTGTGTTGTGTAGAGGAAGATTCGAATGTGTGGATCGCCCCACTTAGCAAAAAAGGCTTATATTGCTAACATTTTAGTATTAAATAACACATATTTGCTCAATAACATTGTCTATGAATATGTTATTGGTAATATTTTACTTGAAAATAATGCATACTATTGCTGTTCAATTGATTATAAATTTTAGTATTAAAAATACATGCTTTATGCTTATATTATTAATAATATTTTAGTTGTAAAGAATTTATATGTTCTTATTTTTGTATAAATTTGCTGAATAATGAATGGGGAAAGCTTATAGCTGAAAACCCCCAGCTATTTTGTATATTATAATGGAAGAGAACATGTAACAATACATAACACAATACTCCTCACAAGTACTCAGTACTATCTCCAAAAGTTACACACAAACTAGCTCAGTTTTGAACAAGTCACGGGTTCAAAACTCCTCCACTGTTTGCCTGCCTCTACTGCGCAATCCAAAAGGATTATGGATGAGATCCAAGTTCGAATCCCACTAGCTCTAACTGCGCAATTCTCATTGGAAATCTCCTCCAATGCTTGTGCAAATCTCATGCACATCTATAGTCACAACTGATAGTAGACTCACCCTTTCACCCACCTCTAACACTGGTCTCCACTGAACTGTCCATGCATTGCAGTTAACTAATGTGTTCTTTAGTTGATTTATGAGTTAATAATTAGTGAATTAATTAATAATTAATTCACACCACTCATCACTAGGGTATTTATCAGTTAGACTAAATACAACTAGTTCAACTAAGTTAAACCGAACACAACTCCACCAACTGTCTCATCAACTCCACCAAACTCTGCCACATGAGTTCTAACTAAATTCAACCATGCAATAGCTCAACCAAACCCTAGGAAAAGCGTATTTCCTTCTGTCAGCTGCATGTGCCACATCCAAGCATCAAACTGAAGTGCTCCAAGAGGATAAGATAATGTTTATAGTCTAAATATTATTAAGGGTTAATAATATTTGACTGTTCTATTTTTAGCCCAGCAGTCTAAAAATAGAAACCGCCTAATGTCTAAAAATAGAGGTCCATCTATTTTTACCAACTCGACCAATCATCCATAAATAGCATCCTGCAACTCATAGACCATGATCCATATGTCTAAAAATAGACATAGTCTAAAAATAGACTTTGCGCCAAAAATAGCCTGCGGGCCCACTTAGTGAAGGCGACTTCATTTCACTAAGCTCCATCATCTTGTTTCATTTTCAAAAAATTTTGCATAGGTTTCAAATTAGGCATTTTTGTGAAAGTGCAGAGGAATTCCATTGTGCAGAGAAAACTTTCAATGTGTGGTTTGCCACACTTGACACTAAAGGCTTTTATTGCCAAAATTTTAGTATTAAATAATGCATATTTGTTGTTCACAATAGCACCAAAGAAAACACTAGACTTATATGATATTGTTGCTAATATTTTAGTAAGATCTGTATTTTGTCCACTTTTCTTCTGCATAAGCTATAAATGGACACACTTGCTCAACTTCTTTCCCACACAGTTCGTACTCTCCACGGTGAAAGCTTCGCACTATGAAACATAATCATATTCATCGTTCTCCTACACATACCTTTTCCTTCATAATTTTTTTTACGATATATGATCTGGAAATTGCAAAAGTATCTTTGCACTTTTAAATATTAAGAGAATATTTGTTTGGGAAATCGACAAACATATCCCATCTTCCACACAGTCAAAACTCTGCACAACGGAAACATAAAAATAATACCAAATTAACATTAATAGTTTAAAATTAATTTCTCTATACACTCTTCATTCTTCCTACACATACCCAGTATTCTGCAAAGAATCGTAGATTTAAAATGAAATCTCTATGCAATTGCTCTCCCACTAGAAAATTTGGCGGAAATTCCGACGGCCAATTCGTCGCTATTCCGACACATAGTCGTCGCAAGAGCGACAGTTCGAGGGCGGACAAAACGTGGTTTGTCATGCCGTCGCAGTTCTGACGCACCTAAAAAGTGTCGCACTATCGACACTTCTTCCGTCGCTTCCGAACAAGCGTCACTCTTCCGACGTCTCACGAACCGTCACGCTTCCGACGTTTGTAAACTGTCGCACTTCCGACAAAATGTGGTCCGACGTTTGTAAACGGTCGCAATTCCGACGCAATGTGGTCTGACTTTTTGGACGTCGCTCTTCCGACGTTTGTAAGATGTCGCAATTTCGACGAAATGTGGTCCGACATTTTGAACGTCGCTCTTCCGACGTTTGTAAGCTGTCGCAATTCCGACGAAATGTGGTCCGACGTTTTGAACGTTGCTCGTCCGACGTTTTTATACTGTCTCTCTTCCAACGTTTCTGAGTTGTCGCAATTCCGACGTCTACGAGGCGTCGGTATACCGACGGCGGGTTCAATTTAAAAAAAAAAAATGAAACACGAGAAACACTGTTTTGAATATATTATATGAAGTAAAACAGTCCATGAAGTCATTAAATTTTCACATCTGAAGATTGGAACCCAAATATCCATCCAGAAAAGTGGAAGTCCCACCCCAGATAATGATAGAAAAATACCCCATGTCACATACAGGGACATGATATAAAACCCAGTAACGGTCCACATGGAGATTATCGACAAATCTGAGAAAGCATCCAAATATGCCCGAGGCATCTATAAAAAAGTGAAATAGCAGTATGTAGAATAGTAAAACAACAGATAGAGTACCGACGTCCATTGTTCCAAATACAAATTAAAGTACCCAAAATCCTTGAACAGAGAAAAACGCTAATCATGTGAGGAGTGTGATATGTCCAAAATATAAAAAGACCATCAGACAATATCAATAAACCAGCAACATAGACCAACATCGCTATTTTTGAAGGTAGAGTGATAAACATTAATCATTTTTTTTTTCACAAGAGAAAAATCGTTGTTTTGAATATATTATATGAAGTAAAACAGTCCATGAAGTCATTATATTTTCACATCCGAAGATTGGAACCCAAATATCCATCCAGAAAAGTGGAAGTCCCACCCCAGACAATGATAGAAAAATACCCCATGTCACATACAGGGACTTGATATAAAACCCAATAACGGTCCACATGGAGATTATCGAAAAATCTGAGAAAGCATCCAAATATGCCCGAGGCATCTATAAGAAAGTGAAATAGCAGTATGTAGAATAGTAAAACAACAGATAGAGTACCGACGTCCATTGTTCCAAATACAAATTAAAGTACCCAAAAATCCTTGAACAGAGAAAAACGCTAATCATGTGAGGAGTGTGATATGTCCAAAATATAAAAAGACCATCAGACCATATCAATAAACCAGCAACATAGACCAGTATCGCTAGTTTTGAAGGCAGAGTGATAAACATTAATCATTTTTTTTTCACAAGAGAAAAAACGTTGTTTTGAATATATTATATGAAGTAAAATAGTCCATGAAGTTATTACATTTTCACATCTGAAGATTGGAACCCAAATATCCATCCAGAAAAGTGGAAGTCCCACCCCAGACAATGATAGAAAAATACGCCATGTCACATACAGGGACATGATATAAAACCCAGTAACGGTCCACATGGAGATTATCGACAATCTGAGAAAGCATCCAAATATGCCCGAGGCATCTGTAAGAAAGTGAAATAGCAGTATGTAGAATAGTAAAGCAACAGATAGAGTACCGACGTCCATTGTTCCAAATACAAATTAAAGTACCCAAAATCCTTGAACAGAGAAAAACGCTAATAATGTGAGGAGTGTGATATGTCCAAAATATAAAAAGACCATCAGACCATATCAATAAACCAGCAACATAGACCAGCATCGCTAGTTTTGAAGGCAGAGTGATAAACATTAATCATTTTTTTTTTCACAAGAGAAAAACGTTGTTTTGAATATATTATATGAAGTAAAACAGTCCATGAAGTCATTACATTTTCACATCTGAAGATTGGAACCCAAATATCCATCCAGAAAAGTGGAAGTCTCACCCCAGACAATGATAGAAAAATACCCCATGTCACATACAACGACTTGATATAAAACCCAGTAACGGTCCACATGGAGATTATCGACAATCTGAGAAAGCATCCAAATATGCCCAGGCATCTATAAGAAAGTGAAATAGCAGTATGTAGAATAGTAAAGCAACAGATAGAGTACGTACCGACGTCCATTGTTCCAAATACAAATTAAAGTACCCAAAATCCTTGAACAGAGAAAAACGCTAATCATGTGAGGAGTTTGATATGTCCAAAATATAAAAAGACCATCAGACCATATCAATAAACCAGCAACATAGACCAGCATCGCTAGTTTTGAAGGCAGAGTGATAAACATTAATCTTTTTTTTTTTCACAAGAGAAAAAACGTTGTTTTGAATATATTATATGAAGTAAAACAGTCCATGAAGTCATTACATTTTCACATCTCAAGATTGGAACCCAAATATCCATCCAGAAAAGTGGAAGTCCCACCCCAGACAGTGATAGAAAAATACCCCATGTCACATACAGGGACTTGATATAAAACCCAGTAACGGTCCACATGGAGATTATCGACAATCTGAGAAAGCATCCAAACATGCCCGAGGCATCTATAAGAAAGTGAAATAGCAGTATGTAGAATAGTAAAGCAACAGATAGAGTACCGACGTCCATTGTTCCAAATACAAATTAAAGTACCCAAAATCCTTGAACAGATCAAGAAAAACGCTAATCATGTGATAATTCTAAGTAAAGTTAATCTATTAACATTGCGAATAAAATTACACCGAAGTCAAAAACATTGCCTGGCCATACTCATGGAAAATTTGTCATCAAAAAATAAAAAAATTAAGAAGACTGCCCTCATACGGGGAAACCAGTCTTGAACGTTTAATTTACAGAATTCAAAAATATTACAAAGGTCCAGCACAGTAAAATAAACTAAAAGCACCCCAATTAAGTGGGCCTGCTAAGCAAGAAAAACAAATTAACCAAACTACTCCTCCGGTGGTTCCTCCACGATTCGGCACCATCCTTCGAAAGGTCCAGGATCGCTAGGTGCTACCTCCACATGCATGCCACGGCTCCCCTCCTGAAGGCCCGAATGCTGGCCGGCTTTTTCCGAGCTCAGACCCGCCGGACGGGTGCATTCTTCCTCTGTTTGGGCCTCCTCGCGGAAGACCACAGTGACTAAAGTCGTGATTCGCGGGCGGTTGAGAGAGAAATTAAAGGAAAATTGCGCAGTGCGCGTCGTGGGAGAAGGTGAACTAGCGGTGGGGAAGCGAGGAGCAGGGGAATCCATACGGTGGCTAGATCCTACAACCCGACCCCACCCACTCCTAGTATTTGGATATTGACCTGCGTAATAATCACTGGACTGGCAGGAAGTCGACTCTGTTGAGGGGCTGGAGGGAATGCGCAGGGGTTGACCTCTAGTGCTCCCCCTGCGGCAACGCATCCTATGACGCACGCGAGGCATGGGTGTAGTCTCAGGCGCAGTGGGCACAAGAAGAGATGGAGAAGCAGAATTCCAATTAACAGAGGAAGACCGATAGAGACAGAACCGAGAGAAATGCAGATATGCAGCAAGGTCTAGGCAGTAGTTCAGCCGGCCACTTCTCCTTATCGTCACAGTTAGCAGGCAGTGTAATCCAACAACCGGCTTGTCTGAAAAACCATAGCTAAACGCCATTTTGTCGACCCGACTACAATGCAATCAAAGGACGCCCGTCATAATTAATATCTGATCACTAATAATGAGAGCCGAAGGCTGGATCATATTGGAGCGTGCGGAATCGCTAAGAGGAGTAGAGGTCCGATCTTGAACAATGTTAAAAATTAATTAATGCGGATTTGATGTGAAAACTTAATTGAACATCGTTAAATGTTAATGCGATTGATATGAAATTGCCATATCCATGTCCCATCGCCTTAAACGCCATCGAATGCACCCGCACCCGGGAGCAGGGCAAGTTTTTATTGAGGACACGTGGCAGAAATTGATTGGAGCGGATCTTTTTTTGGGCCGCTCGGGCAGTGGAAATCCGGACCCGAAAAATATTAGGGCGATTTTGATAAGAAATTCGCGTCACAACTCTCCCTCCGTACGCTAGCCCAACTTTGGACCCGAAAAAGATTAGGGCGGAATTCATTTGGTTTTCGCGTCACAAAATTGGCCGACGTCAGCAGGCTATTTTGGAACGCGAATTTGGTTTGAATTATGGTTTATCGCCGTTTGAAGTCCGGCGGGCTCGACTTAAAGAACAATTTTGTTTGATCCCATCTTATAAAATTTGTGTTGGTTTTCTTTGATAATACACATATTTATAATAAATCATGGGAATACCACACTAAACATGTGGAAAATTTATATAAATAATTGTTGAGAACAATCATTTTTATGTAAAAATATCCAAATGTGCTTTTGGGAAATAAGAATTCGAGTATTTGGTTCATATTGTTTTAAAGGAAGGAGTGAAGTTGGAGCCTCAAAAGATGCAAGCTATTACAAAATGACCTATTCCTAAGAAAATCAAGGTTCTTGAAGATTTTTTAGACTTACATGATATTATTGATCATTTGTTAAGAATTATGCATGCATTTCAAGTCCAATCACATATCTCTTGAAGAAAATATCATTTATATGGAATGATGAGGCTACTTTGGCATTGTCTCTTTCAATGGATGCCATGTCTTCTACACCAACATCGGTTGCACCTACTTTTGGTAAAACATTCATAGTAGAGCGTGAGGCACTAGGACAAGGAATTTACGTAACATTAACACAATAAGGGATATCATTGGCTTTTAAAAGCAAGGAATTCAAAGAAAATATTTGGTGAAATTCAAGGAATTCACTTTTGTTAATAGGTTTGTCACATGATGATGCAGGGGCATTAGGCACTAGCTAGCAGTGTAGGAGGTTTTTTCCACATGTTGTGGCTAGGAGGGTTCGAAAACATTTGAGTTGTAACAGCTAGGTGTCAATACCTCAGCTGACTGTATTACTTAGACTAGTTAGAGTTGTAGGAGTCGAACAGTTTCAGTTAGTTGAATTATTATAATTAGACCTTTTGATTTCTAGAACGATCCTCTCAGAGGAACCGAAGAGCCATATGTTATGTATATAAATTGTAATTCCTCGGATGAATAAAAGTAGAGAGGGAAGAGGAGAGTAGAGAGGGGATTTCTGCAATAAACCTCTGTGTGTGAACAATTGTTTCCAATTAAATGATTTCCAAGCTTAGTTGCCATTGAATTATCTCGAACTGCTAATTGTGAATAATTGTTTAACTGTGAGGTGATTGGGTACTGATAATTCCATTCTTCTGTCTTTGAATTCCCCGTGAACTCACCCCACCCGAAGTCGAGGTCTGTGTAGAGAACCGGGGTTGTGAACACTGTTCAAATATAAAAATCCTGCTTAATAAAGAGACAAAATTGTTGTGCTTTCGGAACCTGACCCGAGGATTGGACATGAGTTAACAAAAAAAAGGATAGCGGAACCAGACTTGCACCCGTGGTCAAGCCCTGTACCAAAACCACGAGCGGAATCACAAAAGCGGGTTGCCCATATCGCACCGCTTTTGCGGAGTAGGCGGTATTTCCTATTTGCGAGCGATTCCATAGGGAATGCGACACATGGCGAAGTGACCCCCGAAAAACCACCGTTTAACCCGCGCCATCACACGTTAAAGCCCGACGTTGGAAGCCGAGCGAAATTGCCAAGAGTCGTTGATTTGGAGAAGGGCCATCGGACAGTGGTCGCACGTTGAACTTGCCCGGAGGTTAACTAAGGTGTGCGGAGGATAGACAGGTACGATACGAGTGTTTGATTGGTTATTGATATATATAGGTGGGGCCGGAGTATAATGAAATTGTTTAATTAAACGATTGGCGGATAATTAGCATAAGTCTGGAGCGTGATTGTTGTAAGGCTGGGTGGTGAAATATAGAGCCTAAAGTTCATTACAAGTTATTTATTTAAAAAGAAACGTGGAGTATAAATACAAAGTGTTGAAAGTTAAACATTGGTTATAAGGATTGGAGATAATATAAAGTTGGGAATATAAATTAAAGTCCAACCATTGTGGATAGTATTTATTTATCAAATTCTACGAATTTGATAAATAAACTCGAAGAAAGAAGAAGTCAATTAAGACTCAGGCTGGAGGAAAAGAACGGGGTAAACCAAGGGAAAATGCTGACAGAGCGATTGTAGACACACTAGCTCTCCTTGGGGGTCCAATTTCAGTTTTGTTGCGTCACACAATGATCTCTCTTCTCTGGCATTTACTTGTATTGAAGATCACTATTCTAGGAATAAGGAGTTATTTTCTCCAAAAAATAACCCTAGCCAAACATTGACAATGCATCAAGGATATCTTTCTATGCTTCATAAGTACATATGTTCTACTTCTAAATCATGTCTTGGAAGTGGTTGTTTTGCTGGAAATTATTCACCAGTTGGTTTCATACCAAAGTCTTTTTCACATTTTCAGCATCCAATACATGAAAAAGATAATGGTTTAAACAACATAAATATTTGAAATTTTGCAAGAATTGTCTGGCACACTTTGAATATGAATTTTGAAGTCAAGTGTATGATGATGTATAGGATCAAGTGTCATTTTGAATACCAAATGTTTCACAAGAAACTTTTCAACATGCTACCCTGCAGTAAGGATTAAATTACAATATTGCATCAACTATTTCCATAATAAAAGTGCACCTCGGCCATAAGACTAAACAACTACAAATGTTGTAGATCTAACAAGACCACAAAATCAAATGTATTCCACAAGGCCAATATTGTATGAAAAATGAAAAGGAGTTTGCAACCAAAAATACCTTAGGCAACTAATTCAATTAGATACACCAAACCATCAACAAAAAGGAAAACCAGCCTACTCAAAAGGCAAGCGTTTACCTCCTTTGACAAAATTTTGAGTTCCGAAACAAGGGCCTTTATTGTCTTGTCAATGCCCCTAGTAATTTGAACGGGGTTTGCACCTGCTGCAACAACCTAAACAAAAGGGTTTCATTTCAAATTATTTTCCCCAAATTTAAGATACAACCATTGTCAGTTTTGTATTTCCTAACAAGCTCATAAATTTTGACAAAAGAACCAAATTTTTTTAATACCTGATAGCAATTTTTTCACTCAAAAACTATCTTAGACTCAATAAGCCCAACCCAAAACTAAAAAACCAAACACCATAAGACCCTACAAAATGAATAGATGATCTTAATCCAGTACTATCGACAAAAATTTACCTTTACACCCTCACTTATTAAACCCTGTGCTGTTGAATTTTAACTTCAACTGCTGCAGCAGAAGGACGGATGCAACAACAACATTTTTTTTTGGAGGTTGCTTGCATGCCATCCAGAAATTTAATTCAGCATTTAAAATTTCTGCAAGTTTTTTTTGTAGACGGCCACAGCCATATTTCTGTACAGGATTGTATTTAAACACAACAACCAGCATTAACGCAATTCACCAACCAGAAATTAAATAAACAGAAATTTACCCGACAGTTTTGTAAATTCAAAAGGAGGACACGTGGAGCATTAATATTGGATCACATGAAATTGAAGGGAATCTGAAAACCTGAAAACCGGACCCGAATTTTTTATAGGGCACATTGGATTGAGAATTCGAGTTAAAATTAGGCAGACGTCAGCATCCCATTTTGGAACGCGAATTTGGTTTAGACTTTTGAAGGGTTCTTTAATGTTTTGATAGTTTAATATATACATATGTTTTAAACATATGTTATATATATATCATATGCGAAATGAAAGGTGGGCCATAGAATTTAGTTTTAATTTTATTTTTAAAAAAAGAGGGTTTATTATAATATGTTTTATATGTTACGGCATATAAAAATAAAAAGGACGAAAAAGCTTGGTAGTTTTTTTAATAGACAGTACGTAAATTTTTTATTACACAACAGTGTGTAAAAAGTGAAAGACTGAGTGTAACTTTTTAAGTGTGTAGCACAGCAGTGCGAAAGGGAAAAACACAGCAGAGTGTTTTAGAGACAGAGTATGTTTGTTTTGAACATACAGTGAGTTGGTTTTATGCACTGCGTTTTGTAGCAGTCATAATTTTGTAATCCCTCTCAGTGAGGAAGAAGCGTAATAGTTTTTTTTTGAGTTATTGAAGGGAATAGAAGTTTGTTTTCAAAGTATTGAAACTCTGTCTCCTGTCAAAGAAATTTTTATTTTCTCTGTGTTAGAGGAAGGGAGATTTATTCTCCATTCATTGTTCTGGAATTTTTCAATAGTCCAACATGTGCAAGAACAACAGATGTTGTGGTTCCATCTCCAGCTAAATCATTTGTCTTTGCCGCAACTTTCCTTACCAACTTGGCCCCAATATTTTCAACTGGGTCCTCTAATTCAACCAATAAAAAGGTCAAAACCATAGCATTGAGATACAATTCATTACACTGTCAATAACAATAAAATTTGACTCAGCCATAACCCTTTCCTTTTATTGTTGTGAAAAGCTTTATGCATTACTCTAATGTGGCTAGTCCATAGGCCAAGTAGACCACTGGGTAAAAAATATGTTTCCTTTCACTTTTGAGTTTTCAAATTATGCCTACCAAATCTAAGACATTTAAGAGGGGGAACTAATACAACATTAAAAAGAAAACCAGAGCACACATCTACAAATTACCTCCTTAGCTACTGTCACACCATCATTAACTATTTTTAGAGAACCATGCTTTCTCTCCAAGACAACATTTTTCCCTTCGCCCCAAGGGTGACTCCAACAAGATCAGAAAGTTTGTTCACACCACATGCAAGACAAATTGATATTGCTTTCAGTAAGTGTGCAATTGAATGCCAGACCATATGCCAAAACAACCCTCCATGAAAAATTAAAATAACACATTAAAATCGAATATAAGTGGACAAGGAAAGATCCACCGCAGTGAAGTTTCACGTGCAGGTGACCTTCCTTTAAACATAATTTTTTCTCTGACCTGCAATTTTTTTGTCACCGAGCCATCCTTGTTGAAGTACAACTCCTTTTCCATAGCTCTTGTATTAACTACCTTCTCTCTGTCGCGTAATCTCAGAGTCCCTCTTCTGCTTGAGCGATTAAAGGAAATGGGTGAAAAAACTGAAAGAGAAGACAATTGTCTGCCATAATTATCAAACATTGCACCCAACTTCTTCCCTTTTCCATTGTTACCCAATGAGGTAGATGTGGCAATTGTTGTCATACTGCCCAAAGCAGAGGCCATCTTCTCTTATGCTGAATATAGAATTACAAGATCTTCATATTAGTATGAACCTTAAAAAAACATGACTCCCATTGCTAAAAACCACTTTTAAGTTGTAATAGGCAAACTAAACAACTATCGCAACTTTTGGCAACTTCTGGAGCATTAAGAGAGAAACAACCAAAGAGAAATACAACCACAATCCTCATTTTAATGAGACCGAACTATATATTTGCATTAAGATAATAGAAAGAAATCACGACTATATTAAGGCCAGCACAAAACAGTCTTTAACCAGTGTCTCTCGCGGCCTTCAGGTTGCCATGCTAGAGGTTGCATATTTTTAATTTAAATTCTAGACCTCTCATGCCCATCTATGAATGCATTCAATGGGATATCTACATCAAATGCTCCTTTATATCCCCAAAAGAAAATTCCCTACTACAAGAGCACCAGTATTAATGGATCACCCCACACCATCCCACCCACTAGAAACGGTGAAAAAGGAAACCTGAGAAACCTTCTGAAATATCTCAAGATGACTATATGGGTGGTTCTTATGAATCAACCAACCATTCAGAACATGCTCATCAATCCAAACCATGAGCATTATGTGACAATATTCAAGCAGGCATTGAATCGGATTTCTGAAGCTATGTTAGAGAAACCCTAAACTCTCACTGAAAATAGGTGAAATGTGGCACCACTCAGAGATTGACATGTGCCAATTGGTACAAGTGGTAGACAATTGGCATGCTCAAACAACAAGGTGATGCAGGAATGACATGAGGGATAAAATATCAGAAAAGCCCCAAATTTGGAGAACTAAAGCTCATCACCAACCTGAGATTGACAACTTTACATGATGTAACCTATGAAATCGTAAATGGAGAAATCATAGTAACAATAAAGTAACCTATGTAACAATAAAGTCGTATTCATCCTAGGAGTGGTAATGGGAGAAATCATAGTGAACAACAGGAAACATGCAAAGTTGCTTACAATCAAATAGATGAAAAAACACATACAAAAAACCTAGATAATAATCATGAAAAAGCTTAATATTGAATTATGAACTGTAAAGGAACTTACAAAATGTGACATTACGAACCTGGTCAAGCGCACAAGCAAAAATATCCTGGACATGACCCGGGTTGACAAGTTGTATTGCTCATGATGCAAGAGGATTTGTACCTGCACTGCCAAGTCAATCAAAATCCATCATTATCTATACAATAAATACAAGTAATTCATGTAGTATTTTTTACTCTAAGATGCATTCTTATGATAATGTTAAAACATATGTTGAAAATGTCAAAACATACCTGAATAAGCTCCTCTTCGTTTCAAGAACAATTTATTGGAGTCGCATGAACTTGGAACAAGCCTCCCACGATCTGAAAGAGTAGCAACTAAGTCAATAGTGACTTTTTTGTTGCTACGCTGGATCTAGGGAGGTTTGCTCCAAGATTAAATCGCTCCAATAAATTATTCTCTACTAAACAGGGCCAACCACATGAAGGTGGAAGCTCTTATGGCCCCTCTCCCCCCCCTCACATCACTCTCAATTCCCCAATACCCAATCTATATTTCATTTTTTACTTTCATGAGCATAAAAAAAAATATTCAATAACTAATAAAAAAAACAATTCAACAAAAAGTACACAAGGAAACATTGCAATTAATGCTTGACATAAAAATAGTATGATAAATGAGTTTTTTATATAACGCAAAAAATGTTCCAAGTATGGTAACGTTTGTCTTATAATAATACAATATTTTACATTATCAAATTTTCTTTTTCTTATTCCTATTTTTAAAGCTCCTAATTACATCATCAATATCATCGTGCTCTGCTCCTGTTTCGTGCCTTTCGACCCACACTGCTGACCTAGTTGCGTATCCACGATGTCTGGGCTCATCCAGTGACGGGGCATCGCCTACAAAAACAGATAATATTAAATTTTAATTTCCAGTTTTTAAATATCATTGAACTAGTTCGGTAATATTAATAAAAAAAATTGCAATGAGATTATTTACCTGGTGCACCAGTTGTCGCCGCTGACCTAGTTGTGTAGTCACGATGTCCGGTCTCATCCAGTGACGGGGCATCGCCTACAAAAACAGATAATATTAAATTTTAATTGTCAGTTTTTAAATATCATTGAACTAGTTCGGTAATATTAATAAAAAAAATCGCAATGAGATTATTTACCTGGTGCACCAGTTGTCGCCGCTGACCTAGTTGCATTGTCACGATGTCTGGTCTCATCCAGTGACGGGGCATCGCCTACAAAAATAGATAATATTAAATTTTAATTGTCAGTTTTTAAATATCATTGAACTAGTTCGGTAATATTAATAAAAAAAATTGCAATGAGATTATTTACCCGGTGCACCAGTTGTCGCCGCTGACCTAGTTGCGTAGTCACGATGTCTGGTCTCATCCAGTGACGGGGCATCGCCTACAAAAACAGATAATATTAAATTTTAATTGTCAGTTTTTAAATATCATTGAACTAGTTCTGTAATATTAATAAAAAAAATTGCAATGAGATTATTTACCTGGTGCACCAGTTGTCGCCGTTGGGACTGTTGCCCTGTCTTCCTCTCTGGTGGTAAGATCCTCAAAGGAAACATTCTCTGTCATTTAAACAAAAAACTTTATAAGGACAACCATCAAGGTATAATTAGAAAAAAATATAAGTGGAAATTAATTACCGTCACGGCCCTCACTGATAGCAGCATTGTCGGCCTGGTCCCCACTACAATGATCAAGTTGCACGAGAGGATCATCTACATCTGGCTCTAAAACTGGGTTATTTACCTCGTCGGTAGTGTTGCTCCCCTGATTTAAACAAAGTTGTTAGACATTAAATTTATGGATGAAAACAAAAATATTGAAAGGTTAATGTTTTACCTTATCAGGCATTCTGGATCTTGGGACCTGCCCCAAGCTTCTGCGACGTTCAACTACAGCTTGATAGTCGAAACGGAAAGCGATATTTTTATCTTCCTCTGTAGTTTCTGTTCCGAATTCATCACCCTACATTACATATGATTGTGTATTTTTAATCACATTTGATAGGATTACAAAAACGTTGGAAGGCGATACAATTAATTATAAGATGTTTAGCTACTTAATTACAATTCTTGCAGCTAATTTCAAGTAGCCGCCCTGGCCTAGCTTGTGATGGCCCTTTTTCTCAATCCTAGCTTTGGTTGCCTTTGAGGTGTCAGGCAACCTGGCATCAAAAGATTGAAGTCAGATATGACGTAGCATACTTTTATTTTAGACATAAAGAAAATTAAAGCTATTGAATTAAAGTTGTAATTTACCTTGCGGGTCCAGTTGGCATTTTTCTTTCTTTCTTTGCCCTTTTCTCTTTTCCGTCATGGATGAGTGCTCTCCACTCACTCTCTGAAACTGCGAGAGGACGCTCATATCTAGGGTTAAATTGCAATTGCGTCCTATAGGTGTCCCCGGTATATTTCAAATATTTTCCGGCTACCTGAGCCACCGCTTTTCTGTCAAATGTGCCGACCCCAAAAAGGGCTTCTAGATAATCTAGAAGTTCTTTTTTCAGGTTGGAATTCTGGGAATTCCACCCTGTACGTATGGTTGGGCCAAAATTACCAACGCATGGCTCTCCAGAATCCTGTAGAACTCATTGTTTCCTACACAGAATAAAACCAAAAGAAAAAGAAGATATTATCATTAATTTAAAAATAAAAATCATGATAAATATGTTTTAGATGAAGTACATGAAATAGTTAAAATATTAAAATTTACCTGGGAGTTGTACATGCTTTATAGGGACACCCTCATCGTTCACCAACAACGTGCCGTTAATGGTCCCTGTGGAGATGACATGTGTAGCTCCAGGAAACGCAATAATGTAGTTGGCCATATCAGCCTCATCATTGCCAACACGTTCAGCGGTTGGCTGGGTGTTTGCTTGGGCAAGGTGTGTTTCTTGGCTGGCACCTAAAGGAGTAGAAGGTGTACGAGAGGGTTGTTGGGTAATCTCTTGCCCTTGTGTCCCAATACCACCAACACCGGGTTCAACAAATGCCAGAAAACGCTACATACGAAAGAATTTTTTTTTAGTTTAGTCAATGTAAAAATTAAAAATCAAACTATCACAATTCATCTCATGCAGAACAAAAAAAATATCCTTTTGAATTTTTATTATTACCTGATATATTTCTAGCTACCTCATAAGATGTTGTATCCTCTCTTCTGTTTCAGGTGTTTGAGGCACGTCTATCAAAGTATTAAATTTCGACCTTGCATCTCGTGCCTTTTTTTGCAACAAGAACACTGGAGATAGGGATGAAGAAAGCTCTTCCTCAAAGAGGGAATCATCAAGCGTACCATGGCTAGGTGTCTGCATATTTGAACAAAATTAATATTATTTCAATTATGTAAATAACTAAAATACCTAAAGATAGAGCAATGCTGGCACTTTACATGTTCTTCCGCTGGCCTCTTTCCGCGATCATCCCGTCTCGGGCTTGTTCCTGCACTGCTCTGATCAGTCTGCCACATTGCAATAAAATTATAAATGTAAAAACTTGAAAACAATATCTAACTTGAAAACACAAAATGGAAATTGAAATAATTTCTAATAAGACACCGGAAGACAGAGTTAGAGTTTCAAATATGCCTTTCATTGAATTCAGTCCTGGAAACATGTCATTGCACATTAAGGCACCCAAACATTCACTCCACGAATGATATATTTAAGTAGGCTTCTCCTATTCTGGGAAAACACCATACCTATAATGCATTCACTTGCATGTATAAAGGGAAAGGAAAACATGTTTTCATACAACGGTGACAAAGGCATCTTGGGGAAAGGTATCTTCACTTTTTTATTTATGTTGTTCACCCACACCACTCTTGTGTTTTCACTAATCCTGGTTTGTCATTTTTGGATTCAAATTAAGTTAAGGCCTTAAGTATTTTTTGACCTTTTGGTGTAGTTTTTATAAGTGGCATGTATGGATTTTCCATTAATTCCGCACTTTTTCTCTTCATGCGCATGTTTCCCTGGAAATCAAATGCATGATTTAGTCCCATACATTTAACAAGTTGTTGGATAAACTCCATTGGAAATATTATGTTTCCTATTCAATCAAAATTTATCTCAGTTAGGGTAGGTAGGAAGGTTTTCCCTTTGTATTAATAGGGCACTTCTAGCTTGCATTTTTATTATATCTTTCAAATTTAGTGTCGTTTCAATTAGAGCATGATTTTTTGCAACTTTCAAGGTGAGAATGAACAAAGAAATTTTTTTGTGATGGATGATTGTATATGACTCCATGGCCAGAGGAAAATGCACTAATCTACTTCTTCAAATATCTATAGTTCTCATTCACCTCATACGGAGATGGTCCCTGATTTTGAGCCAAATGTTGCAGCAAAAAGTTCCCCCCCTCCATAATTTGATATTCAATGGAAATTTCTTAAATTTATGATGGGGCATGATTATGGAACATTGGCACATACATATGTAATGGAATTCCAAGATCATGATATATGTTTGCATATGTTTATGGAGGAGGTGGAGCAAAAAAGAGCTCAAATAGAGCTGACATTTTTCACATAAAAAGGACTATGGGCTTGACTAATGGTTCCATTTAAAAAATGATATCTAGACAGAGAATAAGTGTAGCATGCAAACATGCATTGAAAATCCATCTGAGTTTGCATTGTATTACTTATGATGGATTCAAATTTGGGTTTCAAAATGCCAGGTTATGGCATGATTTGTCGAGAAACCCTTAGTTGGATTCTCATGTTGGTTTAATTTATATTTTAAGTTTGTTTTGCAGTCTTTGGGTGATAGTAACTCATGAACTAGGTTACCAATGTGTAACAATCATATTTTAAGAATAAAGTTGTGATTTTTTTATATTATTATTATTATCTATTAGCTACGAGTATTGACACCTAATGCCTGGAATTTTGACATCTTGATAGCATGGATAATTCCGAAAATGTTTCTAGTAATGTTAACATAATAACTATCATTACGTGTCTTCACTTTTGTCACCATAATAGACCTGTGATATGGACTCATCACACAACTTCATATGCTATGTCCCAACAAGTTCAAATTGGTTGAACCTACCTCATAGTGTGGTTATTAAGGACAAGTTTCTTGATATATAACTCGATAGCATAGACCACGTTGCAGTTCTAAAAATAATCCTCAAGTGTCAAAAAAAATTCACAATATGTTCTACTATAAAGCCTTTTGGGATACCTGAAATAATATATGTATCATTGATGACTTTTAAAGTATGACAAGATCCAGAGGGAAAGGAAATCAATGGAAGAGTGATCCACCAATGAGAACTTAGAATTTAGCATCAGATGAGTTAGAGTCTAGGAAATTGAAACCCTATAATTTTAATTAGTGATGAAGGACATCACATAGGTAATTATATTTTCATGTAGAATAATCTGTTAATTCAAATTTAAACTACATAATATGAAAGGTATACCATAAATTTTTCCACGTAAGTCCAAACAACCTATAAAAAGGGAAAACCTTCTTTTTCCATGGGAAATAATTTACCTTTCCTTTTTCAAGATAATATAAATCACAAAAAATATGAACTATACTGCACACATTCTTGGATAATGTGAAAGTGGAAAAGAAATACCCTACACAAGTGATGCACACATGTACATTTGAACACTAATAGATTTTTGTAGTTGAAATGCAATGCTTGTTTTCATTTAAATGTAGGGTTTTTAAAGCAGGGAGAAATAATGGCTGCCAAATTAATAAGCGTTTCTTTGGGAAAAATTTAAATCTTTTATTGGGTGATGAAGATAATAAAGGGTATTGAATCTTGATTCTTGAAATCTAGAGAGAACCCTACAGCCTAACACAATCCTAACACAATCCAATGGAATTGACCAAAAAACCCAAATAGAGTCAACCCTACTATAGGAGGAAGGGCCTGCAGTAAGAACTTACCATTTTGCAAGAGCCGAGGGAAAATGTCGTTTCTACAAGAGCCGAGGGTGAAACACCGAGGGTGAATGCCGAGGCAAATGTCAGCTGCTCGCAAGAGCCGAGGGAGAACGTCGTTCTCCGCAAGAGCCGAGGGCCACGGGCAATGTCGTTTCGCAAGAGCCGAGGGCGACGTCGAGGGCGAATGTCGTTCTCCAAGAGCTGATTAGGTGAATGTCGAGGGCAATGCCATTCTCGCAAGAGCCGAGGGCGAATGCCGAGGGTGGTTTTTCCGCAAGAGCGAGGGCGAGTACGTGAAGGATATCGTACGTTAGCTGCAGCGCACATGTACATTTGAACACGAATAGATTTTTGTAGTTGAAATGCAATGCTTGTTTTCATTTAAATGTAGGGTTTTTAAAGCAGGGAGAAATAATGGCTGCCAAATTAATAAGCGTTTCTTTGGGGAAAATTTAAATCTTGTATTGGGTGATGAAGATAATAGAGGGTATTGAATCTTGATTCTTGACATCTAGAGAGAACCCTACAACCTAACACAATCCAATGGAATTGACCAAAAAAACCCAAATAGAGTCAACCCTACTATAGGAGGAAGGGCCTACAGTAAGAACTTACCATTTTTCAAGAGCTGAGGGCGAACGCTGAGGGCGAATGCTGAGGGAAAATGCTGTTCTGCAAGAGCTCAGGGCGAATGCTAAGGGAAAATGCTGTTCTGCAAGAGCGGAGGGCGAATGCGCGCGCGATATCAGACGTTAATGTAGCTATTGCGACGGATACGAAACAATAAAATCATTTTTATGTAGCGCGCATATAGGTTTCAAATTTTTATGTAGCGCGCATATAAGTTTCGTATTTTTATGTAGCGCGCATATAAGTGTCGTTATACCGACGGCGGAAAAAGCGTCGCTATTGCGACGGGTGCCTCCAAACGTCGCAATGGCGACACCTAGACATTGTGTCGCACTTGCGACGTTTGGAGTTGTCTCAATAGCGACACTTTGGGCCATGGTGTCGCAATTGCGACGTCTTCCTCCAAACATCGCAATTGCGACACTTTTCTAAGTGTCGGTATTGCGACACTTTTCTATAAACGTCGGTATAGTGACGATTTCGGGCGGGATGGAAAAAAATTGGGGAAATTTCCGACATTTGGTCAAAAGCGTCGGAACCAAGTGTCGGAATTTGCACCAAATGTAGTAGTGTCCCATACATACTACGTTCTCCGCATAGTAAAATATCAACCCAATGAAAGATTATAATATTTTTTCAGTTGCCCTACACATATTCCATTCTCCATAAACATTCATATGATATATGATATACAATCTGGAAATTTATAAAATTATTTCCGCACAACGATTCATGTAGCTCCTCCCCCCACTATGAATTTGTTCTCTACATAGGATGTGCACATGCACAACCAACTCTGCATAGTTACTTCCGTACTTAATAATGTCATTCAATCAATAATTGACATTTGAAACTATTATTAATTGAATTAATAGACATGTCCTAACTACACACTTGATTTATTGATCACTTCGTAGGTAGGTATGTATTGTTTTATTTCTACTTCCATACATCCATCCCTGTCACATGTTTTTCACATTGTCTCTTCACACAAGAAATGGCCCTTAAACTTCTTTTTCCTCTTGAGAAAACTTGATAATTACGATAAAGGTACTTAACTTTTGTTTTTTTATTCTAAATTGAGCAATGACATTCACTTTTTCAATAAGGTTTCATGGGAAATCCAATTCAATATATGGAAAAAAAATGGTTATGACTTCACAATGTTATCTGACTTTGCATTATTTTAAAGCAATAAAATATTAAACATAAAATCATGATTTTGAAAACGTTGAAATATTAAAATTATTGCGTATTATCAAAATTAATACAAAATATAAAGCTTTGAAGCTTTGGCTATGATTTTGAAAGCATTAAAATATTAGTCTTAATGTATAAAATGTTACTAGTTGAGTTAATCGACTAAACAAGAAAGGCTATTCAAATTCAAAATTACAAAATGTCTAATGTTCATTCTTATTAATAGTCTATTGTTCACATTTGTTTTCCAATAGTCTAATGGTAATATGATTCATATGCATTTTCTTATCTCCAAATATGGATTTTATGTGAAAGTGAAAGTCTTAAATTACGCAATAGAACAACCTTTGAACATAGGCACAAATGCCACCAAACTCCTTTTGTAGACTAACTACGGTTTCCACACTTAAGAAAAATTAATTTCCTTTGCACAATTTTTTTCTAATCAATTAATTAAAGGTTGTGCTCTTCACAGAGTCGAAGCCTTGTTTATAATTATCTTTGCGTAAGTAGGCATATATATGGAACTGAATATTAATTGCATTGTGTAGAGGAAGCTTTGAAGCTTTCATATTTATAGATGCATGTCGACTATTATTATCCCTTAATATTATTTGGACAATAAACTATAATATATTCTCAATTAGCACTTGGAGATAGTTAACTGAAGTGGAAAATCAGTTAGCTAAAGGAATTTTGAGTTAAGAGGTTGGTTGGTGGGACATGCAGGTTCACTTAGTTGTAACTGAGTGATTCAAAGTTTTAACAGAGTTGGAAGTGTAGTTGTGCAAGTTGTAAAGTAGTTTAAATCAATTAAGTGAGTTAAACTCAATTGTGCTAGTTGTAACTGAAGATACACTAGTGAGAGATCAAGTGAATTAATTATTAATTAATTCACAATCAGTGGTCTCGCATGCAACTGAAGATTTAATATTATTAACTGCATGCATGTCAGATCCAATGGAGACCCAATTGAGTTCTAGGTGAAAGGGAAGTAAACTATCAATTGTGACATTATCCAGTTGCACACATGCAACCACACACACATTGGATGTGCTGATGAGGATTGCGCAGTCAAGGCAAGCGAGATTGCACTGATTCAGGGCTTACTATCAGCTGGGATTGCGCAGTGGAGGCAGGCTGTCTGGAGAGAGTAAATTGGCTAAGGAACTTGCCAATTTTTGTATGACAGTGTGAGACAGTTAGCTCATGTACTGAGAGCTCTTGGATTATAGCTTTGTATGTAATTGTTTCATGATCCATGATATAATACATAATAGAAGATAGTGGGGTTTTTAGCTATAAGATTTCCGTGGTAAATTATCTGTGTTATGTGTGATTGATCTTTCTTCGTGATATTGTGATTGGCAATTGTGTTTTAAATTCCACAAAGATTTGTAGAAGCGATTCTATATTTAACAGTAGCATATTGTTAGATCAGGAGAATTTGGGATATACATGTATTTTGTATTAAATTTCTACATGGTATCAGAGCACAGGAGATTGTAGTAGTGAAGCAGGAGTTGAGTTTGTTGGTGGAAAGAATTCGAATTTGCAGAAAGACTTTCTTGGTGCTAAAACTGATTCAAGATCGAAATGGCTTTCAATGGCTTGAGGTTAGAGTACGCACTCGAGGGCAGCTTGAACTACATTTCTTAGAAGGACAGGATGGAGGCAGTACTCGAAGATAATGGATTGAAGGAATTCATTGACAATGATGTTCCTAAGCCTGCTTCGTCAGATGCTGCCAATATTTATGCATGGAAAAAGAAAGTGGAAAAGGCGAGGAGGATCCTATTGGAGGGAGTACGAGACCGCATTGTCTCAAGAATCCATGGGAAAGCCACACCATATGCTATGTGGAAGGCTTTGACGGATCTATTCCAAAGTAGCAGCAACCATAGGAAATTAGCTCTCAAAGATAAACTCAAGAAGATCAAGATGGAAAAGGGCAACAACATTCCAAAGTATCTCACGAAGTTTGTCTAATGTTGGGATGAACTAGGGAGTGTGGGAATAACTGTTTCAAATGATGATTTGGTGAGCTTGGATCTCTTGAGACTTCCTAAGAGTTGGCATAGTTATGAAGACTCTGTCAATAGATGGGAAAAATTACCGTATTGGGAACGACTGTGGTCGGATTTGGTGTAGGAGGAGTTCAGGAGGAACACCATAGATGGCTCTTCATCAAAGCATGATGATGAAGAGGATTTTTCTTTGGCCGCTAAGGCGAAGAAGGAGAAGGGGAAGAAATTCCATTCTAAATTTGAGTCTAAAGGAAAGAAGTTGGATATCTCCAAGGTGAAGTTTTTTCACTGTCACAAACAAGGATATATTGCTACTAACTATCCGCAAAAGAAGAAGAAAAAGAAGGTTGTTGGAGTTGCAGCTGGTGAGGCCCTTGCCTCGAAATTTGAACTTGACTTCCCCTTGATCGCATGCATGGTGTCAAGTGCATTGGGATTGGTGTGGTATTTAGATAGTGGCACTTCATTTCACATGACGAGAGATAAATAACTTTTCAGTGACTTGGAGGAGAAAGATCTCTAGATGCATATAGAGATGGGTGACGAAGGATGGTACAATGCTACTGGGATTGGTACCATTACATTTCATAGGGAGTCCGGTAAACCATTTCAATTGAAATATATTATGCATGTTCCAGGTCTGAAGAAAAATTTGGTCTCAGTCGCATTGTTGGAGGACAGAGGCTATGACGTTGTTTTTAGTGATGGAAAAGTTTTCCTGTGACATAAAACAACAGGTCAAGCCAAGAGGATAGGGATTCTATTTAAGAATCTCTACAAGCTAGAGGTAGATGGTTGTGCTGCCATGATGGGAAAGGTGGAAAAAGTGGTGAGCCGAGATGAGGGCAAATTATGGCACAGGAGTTTGGTCCATCTTCATCATGGAGCCTTGAAAGTCATGCAACAAATATCTACCGGAATTCCAATGAGAACACTTGATCAGTTATATCAGTGCAAGGGTTGCACCATGGGGAAGTATGTAAAGTCCACCTTTCATGATAAGAAGAACCATGCTTCGGGGATCCTTGAGAGAGTTCACACAGACATGTGTGGACCATTCTCGGTTGCTTCAACAACAAAACATAATTACTATGTAATTTTTGCTGATGAATTTTCTCGTACATGTTGTATCTTCTTCATGTAGAAGAAGGATCAAACATTCTCAAACTTTTGTGAGTTTAAGGCATTGGTGGAGAAAGATCCGTGGAAGAAAATGAAGGCTCTTAGGAGCAATAATGGTGGAGAATACATCTCTAAATATTTCAGGAACTTCTATAGAAAATAAAGAATTCGAAGAGAACTCATAGCACCTCATAACCCACCGCAAAATGGGTCACGGAGAGGAAGAGAACGATCGTGTGTGCAGCGCAAACGATGTTGCATGATGAGGGCCTACCAAAGCATTTGTGGGTAGAAGCATGAAACAATGTGGTTTATGTGAAAAACCTTTGTCCTCATAGAGTACTTGGCATGAGTACACCTGAAGAAGCTTTCACTGATAAGAAACTGGATGTTCCACACTTTAAGATTTTTGGCTCATCTGTTTATGTGCATGTGACCAAGAACGCCAGGAAGAAGCTGGAGTCGACTGCTGAAGTTGGGATTTTTGTGGGGTACACAGAAACACCCCATAATTATCATGTGTATTTTCCTAACAGTAAGATGTTTTTAATACGACAGGATATAAAATTTGATGAGGAGAAAGCCATGCGGTTTTCATTTGAGAGGGAGCTGGAATTGCATGCGAAGGAGGAACTGTTGGTTCCCAAAGATGAGTCTCTAGATGTGGATCAACCACAGGAGGAGGTTCATTAGATTGGAGGAGTCCACTCACGCAGAGCCAACCATCAGAACTGGCAGAAGGCGTACCATGGAAGTTGATAGGCTGAGATTTGATGCTGCACAGAATGTAGGAGCCCCTACTTCACAGTGCAGACAAAGACAGTCTCCTGATCGATTTACTAGATACATGGATCTCATGAGCAAATGTATTGCGACTGAACCATCTTACTTTCAGGAATCAGTGCAGGAGCCCACATGGGTAGATGCAATGGTGGATGAGTATGACTCCATTTTAAAAAACAGTGCTTGGGAAATTGTTCCAAGGCCGGTTGATAAATTAGTGGTAGGTTCTAGATGGATCTACAAGGTAAAGCAAGCTGCTGATGGGTATGTGGAGAAATACAAGGCCAAATTTGTGGAAAAGGGTTTCTCACAAATCAAGGGGATAGATTATGAAGAGACCTTTGCACATGTCACAAGGTTTTCTTCCATAAGGACCATTCTTTCTCTCTTAGCACAGATGGATTGGCGCATTCATTAGATGGATGTGAAAAATATGTTTCTCAATGGGATCACTAAGGAAGAGGTGTACATAGAGGAGCCTGAAGGTTTCGAGATCTTCAACAACGAGTCACATGTGTGCTGACTCAAAAGAGTGATGTATGGGCTGAAGCAAGCACCCTGTGCTTGGTACACTTGGATAGACAACTATTTCACCAGACCGAGCTTCACCAAAAGTGAAGCAGATGCAAACCTATACCAAATTGTGGTGGAGGGTAAGCTTTTAATCATTGTTCTTTATGTTGATGATTTAATATTGACTAGAGATGAGAAGTTGTTACACTCATGCAAGGAGGATCTTGCAAAGGAGTTTGAGATGAAGGATATGGGCCTCCTTCATTATTTCCTTGGATTGGAAATATGATAGCGAGATGGTGAACTTTTTGTGTCTCAAGGAAAGTATGCTAGGGAGACACTGGGTGAGTTTCACCTGGAGCGCTGCAAACCCATGGATAGTCCTCTTTCGGGAAACTGGAGGAAAGAGGATGCTACTTCTAGAGAGGTAGTGGATTCTACTGTTTATCAACAATTAGTGGGTTCGCTAATGTATCTAGTGAACATGAGACTAGACATCTACTATGTGGTTAACCAGCTGAGTCAAGCTATGGCTAAGCCTACCAAGCTCTTTTGGAAGGCGGGTAAGCATGTCTTGAGATACCTGAGGGGCACATAAGAGTATGGCTTATGGTACAAACAAAAAGATGGAGTGAAGTTGCATGGCTTCACATATGCAGATTGGGCTGGAAGTCTAACGAAAATAAAGAGCACATCAGGGGGAATCTTTAGTATCGGGTCTACAACTATTTCTTGGTACAACAGGAAGCAGAGATCCATGGCACTCAGTTCAGTGGAAGCGGGATACATGGCAACAATTCAAGCTGCATGTGAGGCTATCTTGATGAGAAATATCTTGGTTGGTTTGTTTGGTTCTCATTTAGATCTGACAGTGATTCATTGTGAAAATTAGAGTTGCATTAAACTCTCGGTTAATCATGTGTTACATGATAGATCTAAGAATATAGATATATGGTACCATCATCTCAGAGATTGTGCGCATAGGAGGATCATGTTGCTTCAGTACATTCCCACGGAAGATCAGGATGTAGATATTCTGATGAAGGTGCTCACCAGGAGAAAATTCGAATACCATAGAGACAAGATTGGGGTGAAGGATAATCCCTTTCTTGTTGAGAGGGAGTGTTGAGATTCAACAAGAAGATCCTAGTGAAAACTAAGCACCTACACTAGGATGGAGCCTCAGGCTATTTTTAGGTGGATTTCTATTTATATATGCATAAGCAAATTCTATTTACAGATGCATGAGAAAATTATATTTATAGATGCATGTATATTTATAGATGTATGTGCAAATTCTATTTATAGATTACATGTCTATTTATAGATGCATGTTGACTATTATTATCCCTTAATATTAGTTGGAAAATAAACTATAATCTATTCTCAATGAGCACTTGGAAATAGTTAACTGAAGTGGCAAATCAGTTAGCTAAAGGAATTTCGAGTTAATAGGTTGTTTGGTGGGACATGTAGGTTGACTTAGCTGTAACTAAGTGATTCAAAGTTGTAACAGAGTTGGAAGTGTAGTTGTGCAAGTTGTAAAGTAGTTTAACTTAGTTGTGATAGTTGTAACTGAAGATACAATAGTGAGAGATAAAGTGAATTAGTTATTAATTAATTCACAATCAGTGGTCTCACATGCAACTGAAGATTTACTATTATTAATTGCATGCATGTCAGATCCAGTGGAGACCCAGTTGAGTTCTAGGTGAAAGGAAAGTAAACTATCAGTTGTGACATTATCTGGTTGCACACATGCAACCACACACACATTGGATGTTCCCATGAGGATTGCGCAGTCAAGGCAAGCAAGATTGCACTCATTCAGGGATTGCTATCAGCTGGGATTGCACATTGGAGGCAGACTGTCTGGAGACAGTAAATTGGTTAAGGAACTTGCCAATTTTTGTATGACAATGTGAGATATTTAGCTCATGTACTAAGAGCTCTTGGATTAGATCTTTGTATGTCATTATTTCATGATCCATGATATAATAAATAATAGAAGATAGTGGGGTTTTTAGCTATAAGATTTCCCCGGTAAATTATCTGTGTTATGTGTGATTGATATTTCTTCATGATATTGTGATTGGCGGTTGTGTTTTAAATTTTGCAAAGATTTGTAGAAGCGATTCTGTATTTAACAATAGCATATTGTTAGACCAGGAGAATCCATGATATACATATATTTTGTATTAAATTTCTACAGTTCATTAGCTCATTCACTGAATAATTTTTTCATCTTCTCTTTAAGTATTTTCTGTTGCATCTGCCAAATGTAAATACATGAACTACAATATGAAAAAGGTGAACTGCAAAAGAAAGCAAAACTACAACAAAACAAAAAAATAACAGCGGAATTTAGTGTTTTTCATTTCAATAATTAGACACCTTTCCTGATGAAAACATGGGCACGACCAAGTATGTTTATCATAGCACTAGATTTGGCATCGTAAATTTCTGTAGAAATAATGTCGTAAATAGAATCTGGAATAGTGCTAGAAAAAGGGTTACAGAAATAACACCCAAAATATTGCATGGAGTTACGCTGGAAATTGCTACAGAAATTACATCGTAAATAGTACCAGGAATAATGTCAGAAATAACGCCTAAAATAGGGCTGGAAAGAGCACCAAGAATAGAGCCAGGAATAATGCCAGTTTTAGCGTCGAGAATAGCACCAGGATTTTCTTCCAATTTGGATCCTTGTTTGGCTTCCATTTTTATGTCCAATTTTTCTTCTTGTTTTGCTTCCAATTTTTCTTCTGGCGTGGCTTTCAATTTTGCTTCTAGTGTGGCTTCCAAATTTTCTTCTAGGTTTTCTTCTAGTGTGGCTTTTAATTTGGCTTCCATTGTTGATTATTTTTTTGTTTCCAAACATCAGGAATAGCGCTAGTTTTATCCCCAAGATTTAGATCCAGTTTGACTTTTGATTTGTCTTCCAATTTTGCTTCCATTGTTGCTTCCAAAAATGATTATTGTTTTACATACAATTGAATTAATATGTTTGATTTCAATTTAATTAGTTAAATATATTGTATATCTTAAATAAGTGATATGATTATACATCATATGAATGCATTTGAAATATTTTATAGGATAACATTTATAAATAATTTTTAGGGAAAGATACATCTATACAAATTAACAACATCTTTATACTTATTAAATCTCCATCAAAATAGAATATACAACATCCAATATATATAAAATAACAAGATAATTATTGTAACATGATCAACATCTATAATGAAAACAATTGAGTCAATTATCTATATTTTAAATGAATTTGACAATATCCATCATAAAAATTCAATCAAAACCATTACAAATAATAAATATGCATCCAAATCATCAACCACTTTCAACATATAAAAAATGATGAGTCAATACTAACAAGATCATCATCATATATAACCAAATAAGTGAAATTCACATATACTAGTAGATCAATAACATTGGAAAATGATGTATGTCCAATAATCGACACAAGTCAAAATTATACATCATGTATAAATGATATAAATAAAAATGATGAATTATGTAAGACAAAATGATACAAGTCAATATGATACGTCATGTCCAAATGATATAAGTCAAATGATACATGTAAAAAAGATACAACTCAATAATATGGTACAGGAGGTCGTAAAAATGATACATATGATAGTAACCATGAAAATCAAGATCATAAAAATATATAAAAAATAATCCATGATGTAGTCTATATGATGATGAATGTCACTAGCTGCTACAACCAACTACCTCATTATCATAATCACCATCGTGATCATGATCATCATCACCTGTATCAACATTGGCCTCATTTCCATCTGTATCTATGTCATCATGAGCATCACCTGCCATCTTAGCATCGAACCCAACGTGATCTAGATCTATGTGATGAGGATCATTCATATATTTTGGAAGATCCTTGTTTTGCAAAAAAAACATTTAGAATGAAATTTATTTATCTCATGTAATAAATAACTTCTTTGTTATACATATAATATTACAACATATGAAATGAAACAATAATCATATTACATCATGTCAAAGTGCCCATACGATAATAAAATTTCAAATAAGTTACAACTAAGATATTGTAACTGTGGATGTTGTAACAACAAGTCATTTCATCTTGCCTATTGGAGCTTGAAAGTGGGCAGAAAAAGAGGTGTTTCTTCCACCAAACATTACACTAGCACTTGGGGGATCAAGAAAACAAATTGAGAAGCACAAACATAGGTAACTGTTATCACTCTAATAATCCTTAAGTTGTGAGATTTTGATTTAAAGTCTAAGAACATTAGAGGTGACCATAGACCAACTTTTAAACTCTAAGATCTAGCCTTCTTAGGGTTCAGAGAGGGCTCTCTCTTTAAGATTTAACTTTGTTTTGATTATAAGATATTAGGCTAGTTATGATTGTGCAAATTGGTTTTGATTTGGTGGAAAAAATCACTTAATGAGATGGATAGTGGGAAATTTGTTTGTCCATTGGGCTAAGGAGTCAAAAATTAAGCAGACAGAACTAGGATCAAGGTCAAAAATTCAAATGTTTTCAGGGAAAGTTAGATAAGTCTTTGAAGATCTTGGAAGGCTGGTTTGGTGAAGTGGTTTAATCAGGATAAAGAGAAATGAAGGGTTCTTTAATTTGAATAAGGAAGGAGTTGACAGAGGTCATTCGAAAGAGGGAGAAATTAAGGGTTCCCTACTCTAGAAATCAATAGAAAAATTAGAAATGATAAACAGTAAAGATAGGGTGCTTTTAACAAATCCTAAAATAATACTCCTGTTTTATCATTCAAATTTAGAATATATAATGGATGCATGAAAACATGAGAAGATAAACAATGAAAAGTAGAAAGTACTTCACTTCAATGGCTCATCACATGAATCCTGAAATATGATGCTAGATGATTTGATCCAGTCTGCTACTCGAACTTTGCAACAAAAAGCCTTCAAGTACAACAAAAATGACTATAGAAATCTTCAGCAATTTATTCCAAAATTAATGTGATGAGCCATTGAAGTGAAGTACTTTCTACTTGTCATTGTTTATCTTCTCATGTTTTCATGCATCCATTATGTATTCTAAATTTGAATGATAAAATAGGAGTATTATTTCAAGATTTGTTAAAAGCACCCTACATTTACTGTTTATCATTTCTATGTTTTCTGCTGATTTCTAGAGTAGGGAACCCTTAATTTCTCACTCTTTCGAATGAACTCTTTCTACTCCTTCCTTATCCAGATTAAAGAATCCTTCATTGATCTTTATCTCGATTGAACCACTTCACCAAATCAGCCTTCCAAGATCTTCAAAGACTTATCTATCTTGCCCTGAAAAAATTTGACTTTTTGACCTTGATCCTAGTTCTGTCTGCTTGAATTTTGACTCCTTAGCCTAATGGACAAACAGATTTCCCACTATCCATCTCATTAAGTGATTTTTCCCACCAAATCAAACCAAATCAAAACCAATTTGCACAATCATAACTAGCCTAATATCTTATAATAAAAAGAAAGTTAAATCTTAAAGAGAGAGACCTCTTTGAACCCTAAGAAGGCTAGATCTAAGAGTTTAAAAGTTGGTCTGTGGTTACCTCTAATGTTCTTAGACTTTAAATCAAAATCTCACAACTTAAGAATTATTAGAGTGATAACATACTGGCGACTCCACTGGGGACTTAACCAATCCTCAATCTTAAAATAGGTCTTAAGGAAAAAAATTTCATTATATTTTTTCCTTTAAGACTGTTTTATAAGTTGTGAGTATCATTTTATAAAAAACTGTAATTCTAGCTTCTAGAAAAATTTACTATACTAGGTCTACCCGGATCCTAAACCTATTGTTATAGTAGACAATCTGGACAGAATTGGGAAAAAGAATAAACAAGTAGAAGATTTAGGTGCAATAGTTTCCTTAGATAGAGCCAATTCATTACCAAAAGAGTTAGTGAGTTTACAAGACATAGAGTTTGACCTGAAATTTGAACATTCTTTGTTTAGAAGCAAATCAGAAACTGACTTAAAAAGTGATGTTGTAGACCCTTTTTTTTATTTCATTTCTTGAAACAAAACAAAAAAATATTTCCGCAGATTTCAAATCAAAGATATTTAAATCTCATGATAAAATTGAAGAGATAAATGCTACTATTCTTAAGGAAATAAATGAAGCTAGTGAATTATCTGAATTATTAGCATACACATCTAAGCCTTCTATTTCTCATTTAGATACCACTACATCATCTATAATTTCCAGTACCATCCAATCTATAGACCCATTTATCCCTAGACATCCTTTACAACTTAGAATATTATTTCCATATTCTCCCATGTCAACATCATCCACTAGTTTATATTCTGCAAATTTAAACTCATCATTATCATTTCCAAGCAATTCTTCATATATTCCAGTTTCATTTTCTATCACCCCAAATTTATCCTTTAGTTCATCCACCACTTTTTCTAGTTCACCATCTTATATTCCAGTTTCATCAGTAACTTCATTAACTACATCAGCTAGTACTTCCAGTTCAACCCCAAGCACTTCCAATCTACCTCCTAATCAAGCTAAAATTCAAGCTATGGCTGCTAGGTATGCTCCCCTAGTTCTTCCAGCACAACTACATGATATGCCTAAGGATTACCAAAGTAAGATACCCCAATTTGATGCTACTACTCAGTACACTGACCAACATCACATTAATAAAATGACAGATTACTTTGAGCTTCATGAAATAGATGATTCTGATGTACAAATGAGACTCTTTGCACAAACATTAATAGGGGAAGTTAAAAAATGGTTTAAAGGTCTTAATCCTAGTAGTATAGTTGATTTATCAGTCTTTCATAGATTATTTTTGAGTAAATGGGAAAAGAAGAAAAATCCACTCCAAATATTATCTGAATTTGATGCCATGAGAAGAGCTCCTAATGAAACAGTCCAGGACTACTACACTAGATACAACAGTGTTTATAATTCAATCCCAGCTAATCTCAAAGCCACTCCTAATTCTGTCCTACTCAAATTCCCTGATGGATTTTACACAGACATGGCTTATCAGTTGAGGGAGAGAAATGCTGAAACATTAGAAAGAATGCAAACAGATGCTGTTAGTGTAGAAGTAAATATTTTGGCTAGAAAAGCTAGATTGAGGAATGAGAGGAGAGTAACCATAAAAGAAGAAACATCTAGTTCAAATAGAAAAATAGATAAGTTAGCTAAGACTTTAGAGAGAATGATGGATAGATTAGACAACATAGAAAGGAGACCTCAATGGGATAATCAACAGCAAATCAGGAATCCCAACTTCAGGAAAAATACAAATTCAGGAAAATCAAAAGAATCAGCCTCTGATCAGACAATAAGACCTCCATTTCAAGAGAACTATGCCGAAATTTCTCAAAACAATGTTGATGATGAAGACACCATAAATCTAATGGGTGTAAATGATGATAACACTATCTTTCTCACTTAGGAAGACCAAGAGTTATTTGAAATGCAACAACTTCAATTAGATTCAGGTGAATCATTTGACTAAAAACAAGGTTGATTTTTCCATAAACGAAGTACATAAGCAATATAACCTTAGAAGTAAGAAAAACACTAAACCTTCTACTAAGAAATATGCACAAATTGAAAATAAGAAAACAATAGAAGCCCCAACAACAAAAGTTCTGCAAATTCTCCCTAGGGAAAATAAGCAAAACTCTAACTCATCCCAAAAAGTTTCTAGCCCCAAAATTTCACCCAGTCCTAAGATAGTTGACATAACAGATGAAGTTGCTCAAGCTTCAAAAGATTCACAAAAATCCGCTGTTGCAAAAACAACAAACTTAGAATCAATAACATCCACTGCCGATCCAAAATCAACAAATCCAAAAGCTGCAACTGCAAAAAAAACTCCAGATAATTCAAAATATGAAAAAACATCTACTGCTTCTCAAACCATTCCTAAAAAGAAAACCAGGAGTAGTAAGACACAAGAAACCCAAACTGAAAATGAAAACATAACTGTAGAAAAACAAGATAAACCCACTCAAACTACAGTTACTAAGGAATATTTAATTCAAATCAGTAAATCAAAACCTTCATTCAATATACAAACTAAAATTGCAAAGTTAAAACTCCCAATTCCTTTGACAGAATTGGTAAAACATGATTTGTATAAAATAACTATCACTGAAACATTAAACATGAATGATGGGGAAGACTCTGTAAACTTAAATGATGATCAACCAAAGTTGATTTTTGGTCTTGATGTTAATGGAAAACACCAAGATGGAGCAGTTCCACCATTTTACATTAGCCTAACTGTTCATGACCAAATATTACACAATGCAATGTTAGATTTAGGGGCTTCACACAATCTAATGCCCAAAGCAATAATGGAAACCCTGAACTTAGACATCACAACGCCTTACAAAGATTTATTTTCATTTGATTCAAGCAAAGTGAAATGCCTAGGTTTAATTAAAGATTTGTGTGTCACATTAGTTCAATATCCAGGTAAAAGTATACTCGTGGACATTGTAGTAGCTGATATCCCATCCAAGTATGGAATGTTATTATCTCGCTCATGGGGAGAAAAATTACAGGGATCTCTACAATTGGACATGTCATATGCTACTATATTAGTTTTTGGTCAACCAAAGAAACTCTATAGGGAAACATTGATGAAATATATGGTAAGCAGTGCAGAAAGATCAATAAATTACCCAATTTATGCTACACCTACTGACCTAGATTCCTTCATCTTATGTAACTTTGAAACTGATAATGAAATCAAAACTGAACTAAAGGACAAAAAGAAAACACAAAACAATGACAATATCTTTCATGAATATTTATGGCATTTAGATTTTGATGGCTCAGTAAAAAAACTAGGAGCAGGAGCAGGAGTTTGGATAACTAATATCGAAAAGAATCATGCAGAAGGCCATGCTTTCAGATTGAATTTTAAATGCACCAACAATATGGCTGAGTATGAAGCCCTCATTTTAGGACTCTAGATTATTAGAAACTTAGGAGGTAAAAGAATATTAGTAATGGGAGATTTAGAGTTGATTATTAAATAGATAAAAGGAGAATATTCTGTTTATAATCCTAGATTAGGCCAATATAGAGAAACTGTATTAGATTTGATAGATGAACTGTTGGAATGTAATTTTTCTGCAATCTTAAGAAAGCAAAACATACAGGTACACTCCCTAGCAACTTTTGCTAGTATTGTAATTTACCTTTTTAGCCTAATCATAAGTATACTGCAGAAGTAAAACATAGACCAATGATTCCAGATAACCTCAAATATTGGAAAATTTTCTCACAAGACCAACAGATTTACCATTTTATGAATAATGAAGGTGAATTTCAGAACTTTAAAATAGACACTGATTGTACATTAGATCAAGATGTAGATAGTGAAATTTATTTAAATAATATAGATGTAAATAAAGTAAAGTTTGCTAGACCTACTAAATTTAGTCAATTAGATAAAGATAAATTAGAGAGAGTAGAAATTGATGAGATAATTGATGATGAATATGATATATTAAATCTCAAAGATAATTTTTTACCAAAAGGTTTAACTCCTTTAGAATATTTATTTGACTCAAATGATGTTGCTAGAAAACCCAAAACGGAGCCACTTAGATCTGATATTGAGGAATGTAACATAGGCGTAGAGTTAAAACCCAATATGATCAAACTTTCCAAAGCCTTACCTCAACAAGAAAAAGAAAAATATATTTCTCTTTTTAAGGAATTTCAAGATGTTTTTGCTTGGAGTTATGAGGACCTAAAATCCTATGACACCAATATAATATAGCATAAAATACCTATAAAAGAAGATAAAAATCATTTTAAACAAAATTTAAGAAGGATCAACCCTATTTTTATGCCTTTGATTGAAAAAGAGGTAAAAATAATGTACGATGCATAGATAATTGCACCATTCAGATATTCTGATTGGGTTTCTAATTTAGTTTCGACCAAAAAAAAGACAGGAAAAATTAGAGTATGTGTTGATTTTAGGAATCTAAACAAAGTATCCCTAAAATATAATTATCCTTTACCAAATATGGATCAAATTTTACAAAGGGTAGTTGGTTCTTCTAGGATTTCACTTTTAGATAGATTTTCAGTATACAACCAAATTTTAGTCCAACCAGAGGATCAAGCCAAAACAACTTTTACTACTCCTTGGTGCACTTTTATGTATGTAAAAATTCCTTTTGGTTTAATGAATGCAGGGGCTACCTTTCAAAGAGCTATGGATATAGAATTTTCAAAGGAAATTCATGAATTCTTAGTGATTTACTTAGATGACATAACTGTATTTTCTAAGACTGATAATGAACAATTGGATCATCTTAGAAAAGTCTTTATTAAATGCAGAAAGTTTGGCATCTCTTTAAACCCTAAGAAAACCTTATTTGGATTAGAAGAAGGTAAGTTACTAGGACACATAATATCCAAGGAAGGAATTAGAATAGACCCTGCTAGAATAGAAGCAATTCTTAACATTAGTCCTCCAAGGAACATAAAAGAGTTAAAGCTTTTCTAGGAAAAATTAACTTTTTAAGAATATCCATTTCCAATTTAGCTGAAATAATCAGAGAGCTAAATAATATGCTAAACAAATATTCAGTTCTTAAATGGACTATTGAGGCCAAACAATCATTTGAATCCATCAAACAGGCCTTAACCAAAACCCCAGTCCTTATAAGTCCTGACTTTAAAAAGGATTTCATCATTTTTTCATTTGCTTCAGAACACACCATAGCTACAGTTTTATTGCAGAAAAATGACCAGGGTTATGAGCAGCCCATAGCTTTCTTTAGTAGAACACTACGAGATGCCACTTTGAAGTACAATATCATGGAGAAACAGGCCCTAGCTTTGGTAAAGGCCATTAAAGATTTTAGAGTGTACATTATTTATTCTCACATCATTTCCTATGTCCCAAATGCAGTAGTAAAAGAAATTCTAACTCAGGATGGTCTTGATGGTAGAAGAGGTAAGTGGATTTCCACAATTTTGGAATATGACATAGAGATAAAACCCACTAAACTTATAAAAGGTCAAGGTTTAGCCAAACTCATGGCTGAATCAAATTGTCATGCCCTAGACATAAATTTTATTGCCCAAGTAGATGGTCAGGAAGAGATGGCGACTCCAGAGATCAATGAAGCCTTTTCAAACTCACCATGGCATGCAGATGTTAAATTTGTATTACTAAACTTACAAGCTCCTCCTGGATTATCAAGAACGAAATCTAGATTCTTAAAGCTAAAGGCAGTAAGATTTTGTATATTAGACAATGTACTTTTTTGGAAAGATCATAGTGGGATTTTGTTAAATTTTTTATTAAAAGAAGAAGCTGACAAAGTATTAGAAGAATTTCATGTAGGTGACCATGGAGGACATCTCTACTAGAAGACTACTGCAGACAAAATCCCGAGAGCTAGTTTTTACTGGCCTACTTTGTTTGCAGATGTAAAAGGTATGTGACCTCCTGTCACAAGTGTCAAATATTTGAGGGTAAGAAAAAGTTATTACCCCTGCCCTTAAAACCCATTTCAACTTAAATGCCATTTCAACAATGGGGTATTGACTTCATTGGTGAAATTCGCCCTCCATCATCAGCCCAACACAAGTGGATTCTGACAGCCACTGACTATTTTACCAAGTGGATTGAAGCCATACCCTCTAGGAAAGCCACTAACACTGTCATTATCTCATTTTTAGAAAACAACATACTTTCAAGATTTGGATGTCCCCAAAAGATAATTACTGACAATGCAGTTGCATTCAAATCTAAAAATATGATTGACTTTTGCCATAAACATCACATTACCTTAGGCCATTCTACTGCATATTACCCTCAAGGTAATGACCTTGCTGAATCTTCAAATAAGAGCCTTGTAAACATCATCAAAAAGTTACTAGAAGATAACAAAAATACTTGGAACAAGAAGTTATTCAATGCCTTGTGGGCAGATAGACTTACAACCAAAAAATCCATTGGTACATCTCTTTACCATCTTGGATTCCCTACATAAAAACCCATTTCATCAGCATATTCACCCTTTTCCAAGAAATACAAACCCTTTTTCTAAGTAAAAAACCTTTTTGCTTAGAAAAAGTAAAATCCCCCTTAATTAATTTCATTTTCATCCAAAAACACTCAAAAAACCTACAAAATATGTTTTATCCTAAGTTTGTGTGTAAAAATCAAAATGGGATAATTTTATGTTAAAATGCCTATTTACACTTTACTTAGTTTAAATTATATATATTTCGATTCGTTTCATCTCATTACATATTAATTTCTAACCTAAAGGATTAAATCCCTTTATAATACCCTTTCGGTATATATTAATTAATTTCTTCATATAAATATCCCAAAACCCATTTATTAACATTAAACCTATGGTTTATTTATCCCACATGCTAAATAAAAACCCTGCCATATTCCCCATAGGTTTAAACATATCCTATTAATTAATCCCGCTCCATATGGTTTTAAAACATTTGTTAAATGTCTTATACTCCATATATAAATATATCCCGCGCCATTGGTTATAAAACACTTGTTAATGTTTTATATGCCATCTTATAACATTACCCCGCCAATCAAATAATATAATGTTTTTACATTATAAATATATATTTGTAAACATTTAAAACTATCCCGAAGAATAAAACAAAGCCTGGACCCCACCTCCTACCACCGAGCAACTCTAAAACTCAATCCCCACCGTTTGCATCGACACCCTCAGATCCGACGAACACCAATTCATATCACCTTTTTAACTGTGCGAATATAACCCATTTAAAACTATGCGAAATATGTGGTTTTCCACCTTTCTCCCTCCTCCAGATGGCTAAATCTTATTGGATCTCATTCGATCCAGTAATACCATATACTGCCCAATTCCCATGTGATAACCACCACCTATTTTTCGCCTTTGAAGACCAAAACCACCCTCTATTTTCGACATGACCGCCATTAAATGCAGGCCCATTTAACCTACATGTTATATAAACCTCATATTGCGCCCACTAAAGCCTTTACTTGCATTGTTTGTATGCTATTATCCATCCCGACTGAAGAAAATGAAGCCGATATATTTTTTTACACTCAGAGAACCTCCAAAAGCCCCGCATTTGCTGTCAAAGATTGCAGAAAGCTTCTAGATTGTTTCCAAAAGACTTTCAAAATATACCAGAAACCTGTTCAAACACCTCACAACCAGTTAAGGACCCAAATACCTGCGCAAACAGGTATTTTCCGATAAAAACAAAACCTATTATCATTTGAAAAGAAATTTCTGAAAGCATTAAGCCCAGTAAAGCCCATTTTCCCAAAGAAAGACCTTATAGTTGCCTCAAAAGAACGAATTCCCTGTCAAAAAAGTTGATAAAATTCTGCTTTCAATATTGTAAACTAGTTTTTAAGGAAAAATTGAATTTATTTTTTCCTTTGCAGACCTTATAAGACTCCGAATTTTCCCAGAAATCCTTTGCAGGTAACCCTAACCCTTCTGTGCCCAATTTGAATCAATTTTAGTCCAATATTTACTAAAAAAATCATAAAAAACCCTTATTTCTTATTTCTAAACCTGTGAAAGAGGCTAAAATCCAGTTTAAAGCCAAAATAGAAGGGTTAAACTCAAAATAAAACCAATTTGTGCCTATTTTCATCCAAGAACCTCTGTTAAAGTAAAAAAAACTTATGTAAACCATTTAATCTTACAGAAGTATCCAACAAGCCTAAATACAAAGTTTCAGTTTTCCAGAAAGCCTAAAAATGTCAAAATCAAATCTAGCTGTGTCCTCTAAGACTGCAATTATTGTGAATCCTCTACAACCTCCTGTTGTAGACATTGAACATACACCTTTAGCAAATGTGGATTATAAGATAGCAGATCCAGTTGTTGAATTTAATTTATTAGACCTCCACTGCTGGAGTTATGAAAGTTCATTGGATCAAGTTGAAGAAGTCCAAATTCGGGAGTCAAACCTACCCAAATATGTTGTCCCACTTACCCATCAATGTTCAGAGGTTATTAGGTTATGTCAGACCCATTATTCTCCTAAACATAGAGAAATTGTCAATACAAACAAAGAAGTACTTTTCACAATTACTGTCGAGTCAATAAACCAGATGCTACATCTTAAACCTGATCCTAAAGCTGTTCCTTTGTCAATAGAAGCACTTACAATGTTGAACAATGGCCTAGATTTCCCCAAAACGTTTCAAATCTTCCAAGTGTTCATTCCTTTACATGTTGAAATTCCACAAATGAACCCTCCATATTCTACTTCTAAATTTCCAGAAGGGTCAATGCATGTCATATCCATGATGTCATTTATCCTAGGGTATTTTACATATGAACATACAGATGAGTCCATCCTAGGTTTCCTATCTACCTTTGCACCAGGACAACCTCCCTCTGTCATTTTCAATTATGCTGAGTATATAGCTGATAATATTCATGATCAGCTTTTCAAATTGCCAACTGAAGGAGTATTTAGGTATACATCCTTCCTTTTCAATATGTTCTTATATTTCCAAGCAGACAAGTTTCCAATTACACTCTAGAAGCTTGATATAGAAGAAAATCCACTTTCAGTCATCTTTGGAATTCTTTGATCAGAAAAGAGTCCACAAAGTTCACTTATGTAGAGTTTACAGATAACTTTGTCCACCCATTGATAAATATGTTGACAAATACATAACAGCCAAGAACCAGTGATGAAATGAAGAAAGTTCTATAGCTATCAGAGCACACTAGAACTGGAGATTGGTACTTGTATCAAAAAAATATAGAAATCAGAGTTTTTGGGTCCAATATGTTACCCTATAAAATTCCTAAGTATGTGCCAATGAGAATTTTTTCTTTGGAGTATATCAAGCAAATCTTAAATTTCGATTCTATCAACTTCCTAGCAGCCAAAAAGAAGACCCAATTTAAGTTAAAGAATCCAGTGGGACCATTTATTTGTAATCACAGAGATGCAGAACAAGAAGTAGCAAAACAATTACTTGAGTACAGATTTGAAGAAAGCTTCTCATGGAATTATGATCCACAAGGAATATTAAGCAAAATTAGGGTGAAGTGCAAACTAACACCTTATATTCATGAGAAAAAACCAGAGATTGAACAATATGTCAATCCAATAGAAAATACCTTGGTAGATGCAGTTAAACAGGGTGATACTAGTCACACCTTGAAAATTTCAAATCAAGGAGAGAAAGCTACTAAAAGAGTCAGAGAAGAAGGTACATACATTGTTGAGACAACAACTGAGACAAGGTTTAAACTTAGATACAATACAAAGCCTGAAGTCAATTCAGTTGATAAAGCAAAAGTGAATATAGAAGTAGAAGACACAGATGTTCCAGTGACAAATACAGATGCTGCTATAGTCAATACAAATGAGCCCGCAATAGAGATTTTAATTGAAGGAAATCCTGATAATTCAAACACTCAGGTCATAGAGAAAGAGCATAGTTTGGAGGCATTCTCCTCACAGACATCAGAAGAAAAAAGATCTTGAAATCAGAGAAAAATATAAGCAGATTAAGACAAAGAATGAAGAAATAAAAATGATATTTATTCTCAGTATTTGAAGCAAATACCAGGCATTTAGAACATAATTTTATTAGCTTTTAATTATTCCAACAAAAATTTGATTATGTCAGTGCTACAACCAATAGTCAATACTCCCAAGGCAATGGCAGATTACAAGAAAGTTGATTTTTAAGTGCCAATAGAAAGCATTCATGCACTAGATCAAATTGAATTTCACAGGAAAACTTTTGAGATGTTATATTCTACCATAACTACCAAGGCTATGAGTGTCAGCAAGCTCCAGAATACAATAATAAACATGAGAGATCAAATGAAGGTTGACAAGGCCTCATTATATGCTAAAGATCTTAGGATTAAGTCTTTAGAAGAGTTAGTTATTCAAGTAGGATATGATCCTGCCCATGTCAAAGCTACAGAAGAGTTAGTAAAGAAAAATAATGTTGATATTGTAGCATTGAGGAAACAACTCAAGCTTCCACCAACTGAATATCCACAAGCCAAAGAAATAGTTCAAGAGGAAAACCAGAAAGATAGTATGATGAACTTGATTTTACAATTAACAGGATAGATAAAAGAGATGGAGATCCAAATGGACAAGCTTGTCCATGAAAGAGAAACTACAAAAGCACAGGAAACTCCTACAATAATTCCCATGGTTACTACAGTTGTGCCTTCAAATCTTTTAGAAGAGTTGGCACCCAAAGTACCAATGGTTACTGCAGTGAAAATCACCTCATCTACTACTTCAGCTACAGAGTCATTTACATCAACAGGGCAGCCAACAGATGAGGCTAGTAAACTAGTTAAAGCCATTGAGGAAATGTCACTTCAAACCAATGAGATCAACAAATTGAAGAAAGTAATTGAAAATCCTGAAGAAACCAAGAAGCTAGCCCAAATCAATGCTAAAAATCATGAATAAAGGGCTAACAGGTTAAACACTGAGTTGAAAAATCTACAAAAGGATGTAACCTTGAAAGAACCAATGTCTTATGTGAAGAATTAGTTATGGAGTAAAATCATTGAAGCCATCAATAATGTTTGGCCATCAATCCAGGTAATATATGAGCAGAGGGATTTACTGAAGGTAGCACAAGAAGAGATTCATAAAACAAAAGACGAGCTAGGTGAAAAACCTGAGCAAGACATAGAATGAATAAAATTTCTCAACAACAAGAACAAGAAAAAACTTGAAGAAATAGAAATCACTGATAGAACAGAGACAATCCTTGAGATAAGGAAAGTCATTTCAAATAAGAACTTAATGAAGCAGTTAGAGGAAAGATGTGAAAACATGAACATAGCCATAACCAAGTTTATGGTTAAGTTTGAAAACTTGAGGCAAAGATGTTTGCCTAACATTCTGGTCATTAATGATAAAATCATGCCACAGGAGGACTACAATAAAAATATTAGGGATTATGCAAAAGAACAAGTTAACAAAACAGAAGGGCAAGGAATTCTTACAGGGAAAGTTTTACAGAGAAGTTTTGAAGACTTGTTTTATCTTCAACATGAGATAAAACACCTTTTTGTTATAAAACCAACATTTTATATATACAAAGGCAGATGAAAATGTTAGGAAACTGAAAAAGATACAAATTCCTAATAATGAAGCTTGGAAATCACTCACTGACTTACTGTAAAAGTCAAATTGCAGATAAAATGATAAAACAATTTGCTGATTTTTTCACAGTCAAAACAGAAATTTTACAGCAGTAAGGCAGTTTTGACAGAGTTTAAAGAGTATTAGAGGTAAAGAGTATAAGATGAAAGGGTATAAGATAAAGAAGATAATACTGCAAAATAGATTTGAAATATCTTCGCCAGCAAAGAGGACAACAAGGTAGCCAGCTGCATCCATTCCAAAACAGTTTTCTATTTTATTTGGATAAATAGGATAGCTTGTTGATTTATTAAGCAGTTGTCACTATTTTGTTGTAAAAGATATTTATTTTTTCTTAGATAATTCCTAGAAGCATTCTAGGATATTTTGTAAACATTTTTGTATATATACTTCATATTTTGAAGTATTATTGTGGAATAAATTGTTGAATATTTCTATAGTCATTTTTTTTGTACTTGAAAGCTTTTTGTTGCAAAGTTCGAGTAGCAGACTGGATCAAATCATCTAGCATAATATTTCAAGATTCATGTGATGAGCCATTGAAGTGAAGTAATTTCTACTTGTCATTGTTTATCTTCTCATGTTTTCATGCATCCATTATGTATTCTAAATTTGAATGATAAAACAGGAGTATTATTTCAAGATTTGTTAAAAGCACCCTACGTTTCCTGATTCAATCCCCAAGTGCATGCACAATGATTCAATCCCTTCTAGGGAGTCTAGGATCCATTATAACAATAATGCAATAAACAAGGTATTTAATCAAGTCTTATTTTGATACTACTACAAGATTAGCATATTCCCAAGCTGTCTAGGGCTCAAGAGTCTATTATCTCAACCAAAAACTTCATGGGGACCCAATTTGTTACTAGGCTCCATAGATTACATCCCAACCCACAACCTCCAGGGAACCCCAAAATGTTACAGGGCTCTAGAGACTAGCAACTCAACGCAAAACCTCCAGGTAAATTGAGAGGCAATCCCCTTCTCTTCTATCATATTCTGTGCTGCCTCCTAATAAAACTATATTGATCTATTTTTATGTTACTCGAATTGTGTCTCCTCTCTCCTTCAAAATTAATTCGAATACCATTCCTTTCTTTCTTTTCCTAGATTTGATTTACTGCTTCATCATTTCTTTCCCACACTGTGCAGTTCCCCTCTTGGTTTCTTTTCCATTTTCCTCCTGAATGTTCCCAAGTGCATGGGCCTGTGTAACTTCCTTGCAGTTCATTCAAGTTTAAGAACCATGTCATTAATTCATGCACCAACCAAATTTTAATGGTTATCTCAAACATTTCAAATTTTCTATGCAAGAAAACCTCAAACTCCTAAGCAAGAAATCCTCCTCCCTAGATCTGGAATCCGTGTCCCTTTAACTCAATCCCTTTTTCTTAATTTCACATATTTGTAAAAAATATTTACAATCCATTTTATGATAAAACCATGGGCGGGGTTGTCACAAGAAAATGTGATAGAGGATGTTGTAACAAAAAATTCCATAACAACCGTCAATGTTAAATATGTTGAAAATGCTATAACAGTTGATGTTGTAACACCCATTACTCTTAAAAATGTTTCAACTGTAGTCAAATTTGATTATATTGTTGAGATTCAACAAGAAAATTTCAGCACCCACGCCTAGTTTCTTTAAGCACCCAGACTAGGGTGGGGCCCACAATGCTACTTTTGGGTGCATGTCTATTTTGGTTATCCCTTAATTAAAATGGACACTAAACAGTAAACATTTCTCAATGTTGACTTGAATCAGATAACTAAAAGTGATAAATTCAGTTAGCTAGTGGATTTCGTGTTAGAGGTAGTTGGTGAGGCATGCAAAGTAATTCTAGTTGTAACAGAATTCGAAGTGCAGCGGTGCATTAGTTAATGCAAGTTGTAAATATTTTAACTCAGTTAAGTGAGTTAAACTCAGTTGTGTTAGTTGTAACTGAAGATACACTAGTGAGAGATCTAGTGAATTAAATATTAATTAATTCACAACCAGTGATATCACATGTAACTGAGGATTTACTATTATTAGTTACATTTATGTCAGATCCAGTGGAGACCCAGTTGAGTTCTAGGTGAAAGGGAAGTTGAATATTAGTTGTAGGATTATTGGGTTGCACATATGCAACCAAAGACCCATTGGAGTTCCCATGATAATTGCGCAGTCAAGGAAGGCAAGAATTCCTATCTTTTAGGGATCTATTCCATCAGGGATTGTGCAAGCAAGTCAAGTTGTCTAGAGGATGAGAATTGGCTATCTGTTGGGCAGTCTTTCATATGACAGTGTGAGACAATTAGCTAAGTACTGGAGGGCTCTTGTGAGAAGATTTTTGTAAGTAATTGTTTCATGATCCATGCTTAATATACAATAGAATATAGTGGGGTCTTTAGCTGTAAGATTTCCCCAGAAAATTATCTGTGTTGTGTGTGATTGATATTTCTTCATGTTCATGTGGTTATCGATTGTGTTTTTGATTCCACAAAATATTTGTAGAAGCGATTCAATATTTTACTTTAGTACATTGTTAGATAAGGTTAATCCAAGATATACATGCATGTTGTATAATTTCTAAATGGTATCAAAGCACATGAAATTGCAGACGTGAAGCGGGAGCTGAGTTTGTGACTAGATAGTTTTCGAATTTGCAGAAAGACTTTCTTGGTGCTACAGCTTATTCAAGATCGAAATGGCTTTCAATGGCTTGAGTTTAGATTATGCAGTCGAGGGCAGCTCAAACTATATCGCTTGGAAGGATAGGATGGAGGTAGTACTCGAAGACAATGGCTTGAAGGAATTCATTGGCAATGATGTTCATAAACCCGTTCTGGCAGATGTTGCAAATCTTGATGCATGGAAAAAGAAAGTGGCAAAGGCAAGGAAGATCCTATTGGAGGGAGTACGAGACCACATTTTCTCAAGCCTCCATGGGAAATACACACCATATGCAAAGTGGAAGGTTTTGACGGATCTATTTCAAAGTAGCATCGACCATAGGAAATTGGTGCTTAAAGATAAACTCAGAAAGATCAAGATGGAAAATGGTGTCACCATTCCAAAATATCTAACAAAGTTTGTCCAATGTTGGGATGAACTGGGGAGCGTTGGAATAACAGTTACTGATGATGATTTGGTGAGCTTGGCTCTCCTAGGAATTCCCAATATTTGGCACATTTATCAAGACTCTATCAATGGAAGGGAAAAATTGCCAGATTGGGAATGATTGTGGTCAGATTTGGTGTAGGAGGAGTTCAGACGGAACACCAGAGATAGATCTTCATCTAAGAATGAGGATGAAGAGGATTATGCTTTGGATTCTTAGGCATGGAAGGGGAAGGGGAATAAATTCCATTCTAAATCTGATTCCAAGAATGGTAAGAATCTATACATGTCCAAGGTGAATGTTTTCACTGTCACGAGTATGGGAATTTTGCTACTAACTATCCAAAAAAGAAGAAGAACGAGAAGGTTGGAGGATCTGCAGCTAGTGAGGCCCTTGCCTTTCAATTTGAGCTTGAATTATCATTGATTGCATGCATGGTGTCTAGTGCTTTGGGATCTGTGTGGTATTTGTATAGTGGTGCTTCCTTTCACATGACGGGAGATAAGGAAATTTTCAATGACTTGGATGAGAAAGATCTCCAGATGCTTATTGAAATGGGAAAAGATGGATGGTACAGTGCTACCAGGATTGGTATCATTACCTTTCAGAGGAATTCAGGTAAACCCTTTCAATTAAAAGATGTGATGCATGTACCAGGTCTGAAGAAAAATTTGGTCTCAGTTGCAATGTTGGAGGATAGAAGCTATGATGTTGTTTTTAGTGAAGGAAAATATTTCCTGTGACATAAAACAACAGGACAAGCCAAGAGGATAGGGATTTGAGTTAATAATCTCTACAAGCTAGAGGTAGATGGCTACACAGTAATGATGGGAAAGGCAGATCAAGTGGTGAGCCAGGATGAGGGAGAATTATGGCATAGGAGATTGGTCCATCTTCACCATGGAGCATTGAAAGTCATGCAACAGATTTCTAATGGTCTTCCCAGGGGCAACTTGCGGAGTTAGACACATGAAATATATGTAAATATGGGAAAATATGTAAAGTCCACCTTTCATGAGAAGGAAAACCGAGCTTCAGGGATCCATCTTGAGAGAGTTCACACAGACATTTGTGGTCCTTTCTTTATTGATTCAACAAAAAAAACTAGGTACTATGTAATATTTGTTGATGACTTTTCTCTTAAGTGCTAGATCTTATTCATGTAGAAGAAATATCAAACATTCTCTAATTTTTGTGAGTTTAAGGCACCAGTGGAAAAATATTCGGGGAAGCAAGTGAAGGCTCTTAGGAGCGATAATGGTGGAGAATACATCTCTAACGAATTCAATAACTTCTGCAACAAAGAAGGAATTTGAAGACAACTCATAGCGCCTCATAACCCACAACAAAATGGGGTCACGGAGAGGAAGAACATAACTATTGTGGGTGCAGCACGAGCGATGTTGCATGATCAAGGACTATCGATGCATCTATGGGCGGAAGCATGCAACACAACGACATATGTGCAAAATTTTTGTCCTCATAAAGTACTTGACATGAGTACACCTGAAGAGGCTTTCACTGGTAAGAAACCCGATGTTTCACACTTTAATATTTTTGGCTCATATGTTTATGTGCATGTGACTAAGGATGCCAGGAAGAAGCTAAAACTAACAGCTGAGGTTGGGATTTTTGTGGGGTACACTAAAACACACCATAATTATCATGTGTATTTTCCAAATAGCAAAATGAATGTTGTGTGACAAGATATCAAATTTTATGAGGAGAAAGCCATGCGGTTGTCCCTTGAGAGAGATTTGGACTTGCATGCAAAGGAGGAATTGTTGGTTCCCAAGGATGAGTCTCAAGATGTGGATCAGCCACATGAGGAGGTTTATGGAGTGGAGGAAAACACTCATGCAGATCCATCCATCAGAAATGGCAGAAGGCGCACCACATAAGCTGATAGATTGATAATTGATGCTACAGAGAATGTAGGAGCCCCTACTTCACAGCGCAGACAGAGAAAGTCTCCTGACCGATTTACTGGATACATGAATCTTATGAGAAAATGTATTATGACTAAACCATCTTCCTTTCAGGAAGCAGTGCAATGTCCAACTTGGGTTGATGCAATGGTGGAGTATGAATCCATTGTCAAGAATAGTGCATGGGAGATAGTCCCAAGGCCGGTCGAAAAATAAGTGGTTGGATCAAGATGGATCTACAAGGTAAAGCAAGCTGCTGATGGGAGTGTGGAGAAATAAAAGGCCATATTTGTGGCCCGAGGATTCTCACATATCGAGGGGATAGATTATGATGAGACTTTTTCACCTGTTGTAGGGTACTCTTCCATAAGATCCATCCTTGCACTCTCAGCGCAGATGGGCTAGCGCATTCATTATATGGATGTGAAAATTTTGTTTCTCAATGGGATCATTTAGGAAGAGGTTTACATAGAGCAGCCTGAAGTTTTTGAGATCTTCAAAAGTGATTCTCATGTGTGCCAACTCAAAAGAGCATTGTATGGGCTGAAGCAAGCACCCCATGCTTGGTACACTTGGATAGAAAACTATTTCACTGGACTGGGCTTCACCAAAAGTGAAGTAGATGCAAACTTCTACCAGATTGTGGTTGAGGGTAAACTAATGGTCATTTTTCTTTATGTTGATGATCTAATTTTGACTGGTGATGAGCAGTTGATACACTCATGCAAGGAGGATCTTGCAAGGGAGTTTGAAATGAAGGACATGGGACTCCTTCATTATTTCCTTACATTGGAAATATGGGAACGGGATGGTGAAATTTTTGTGTCTCAAGGCAAGTATGCAAAGGAGATATTGGATAAGTTTAATATGGAGAGTTGCAAACCCATGGATACTCCTCTTCCAAGAAATTGGAGGAAAGAGGATGCTACTTCTAGAGAGATAGTGGAGTCTACTATCTATAGGCAGTTAGTGGGTTCACTAATGTATTTGGTGAACACGAGACCAGACATTTGCTACACATTTAACCAGCTAAGGTCAAGTTATGGTTAAGCCTACCAAGATATTTTGGAAGGCGAGGAAACATGTCCTGAGATACCTGGGGTGCACATCAAAGTATGGTCTATGGTATAGGCAGACAGAGGGAGTGAAGCTGCATGGCTTCAAGGATGCAGATTGGGAGGGAAATCCATCGAGAAGAAAGAGTACATTAGGAGGGATATTTAGCATTGGATCGACGACAGTTTCCCGGTACAGACAAAAACAACAACCCGTGGCACTCATTTTAGCATTAAACTCTCGATTAATCATGTGTTTCATGATAGGTCCAAGAATATAGATATTCAATACCATCATCTTAGAGATTGTGTACAGAGATGGATAATGTTGCTTCAACACATTCCCACGGAAGATCAGGATGCAGATATTCTGACGAAGGCACTCACCAGGAGAAAATTCAAATACCAAATAGACAAGATCGGGGTGAAGGATAATCCCTTTCTTGTTGATAGGGAGTGTTGAGACTCAACAAGAAAATTTCAGCACCCATGCCTAGTTGCATTAAGCACCCAGACTGGGGTGGGGCCCACAATGTTATTTTTGGGTGCATATCTGTTTTGGTTATCCCTTAATTAAGATGGACATTAAACTGTAATCTATTCTCAATTTTGACTTGAATAAGTTAATTGAAAGTGATAAAATCAGTTAGCTAGTGGATTTCAAGTTAGCTGTAGTTGGTGAGGCATGCGGAGTAATTCTAGTTGTAACAGAGTTCGAAGTGTAGTGGTGCATTAGTTAATGCAAATTTTAAATAGTTTAACTCATTTAAGCGAGTTAAACTTAGTTATGATAGTTGTAACTAAAGATACACTAGTGAGAGATATAGTGAATTAAATATTAATTAATTCACAATCAGTGATCTCACATGCAAATGAGGATTTACTATTATTAGTGTTGAGTCTCAAATCTGCATCTTTCCTATACACCTTTCTAGACCTTTTTCATTCCCCTGAACCTTCTAAGTCGTCAATATCATTGCATATTAATTGTAAAAGAGCATCTAAAATGGTTTTTAACTATGTTTTGTGTCTGCTGTTTGATTTAGATTTTTGCTCATTTAGCTACGGAATCTTACCACTTTCCGCAGCTGCTGCAACTTTCCACAGCCATTTTGTGAAAGTCTATGTTACAGGTGTCTTCAGGCAATTCGAGCCACATGGGCAAGTCATAAATGATGTGGACATGGATTGTGTCCTATTGGCTCGAGCAAATTCACCTAAGGAGGCTGTGGTCAAAGGTGGCCAAGTGGAAGTCAACCGTAGAGTCCCACGGTGACAGGACTCTGTTTCTCATCACGTGAAGATTTGTATGACCATTTCTAATTTACGGGAGACACATCAACACCTGTACACGGCTCCATAAGCCGAATCCAACATCCACTCTTCATAGATTTACTCCTCACCGCGGCCATGATGTTGGATCTCTGGACGTGATGGTTCACGTGTCTCTATCAACACAAACTTTAGGGAATTAGTTATATCACCTTTGTTATAAATAACGCGTTTTCATACGCATAATAGTTAGCCTCCATATAGCTCTGTAATGTAATTGCGTTGCCACTGTGTTGTAATATCATTTCTCTGTTATGACTGCATTTTAATATATAAGAAGACTCTGTTTCCAAGCGTGATTCGTATTTGAAGGTTGTTGCCCGAGGCTGGTGCAGAGGGCCCCTGCACACGCTGAGTTTTTGTGCATTACTGTATAGTTTCTTGTTTTATTTCTTTAAGTTCATTGTGCCATAAGTCATTCACGTGTTTATACATTGCATCTTTCATGGTATTTATGCTTCATCTCTGTTCATAATCTTTCATGCTTTACATTTTACTTCTGTTCATAATCTTTCATGTTTTATGTTGTTGTTAACTGATCAGTGTTCTTGTTTCAGATTACAAATAGGCAGCCCGGGCATTTGCATATCTTTTGACTAATGACATGAAATCAATATTGTTCTGCTGCTAATTTATTTTTCTTAGTTTTTGTTTAATTCCAGTACTGCTTTGTTTATTTTAGTCTTGCACATTTGCTTCAGTAGTTAGATTTAGATATATTAAATTGCTCATGTCATTTTCAGTTACCTCCGAAAGCCACAGCTGGACTGATGGTGAGGGATTGAAGTATGAATGTGTAGTTTGATATTAGTTTACTTTCTGCAAGTTAGATATATTAAATTGTTCATGTCATTTTCAGTTACCTCCGAAAGCCACAGCTGGACTGATGGTGAGGGATTGAAGTATGAATGTATAGTTTGATATTAGTTTACTTTCTGCAAGTTAGATATATTAAATTGCTCATGTCATTTCCAGTTACCTCCGAAAGCCACAGCTGGACTGATGGTGAGGGATTGAAGTATGAGTGTGTAGTTTGATATTAGTTTCTTTTTCTGCAAATTAGATATCAGATTGCTCAAATTGTTTATGGTTACCTCCGAAAGCCATAGCTGGACTAATGGTGAGGGATCAGAATATAAGTTGATGTAATTTGATTTAGATTTACTTTGTTGCAATTCTTGGATTTCTTTAAGCATAGTTTCTTTTGTGTTTAGACAGCAGCAAGGATAGTTTGGTTTTCATGCTCAATAGTTCACTGTTTGATTTACTAGGCTAGCAGCACATTTTCATTTCCTTTCAAATTTTGTCATTGTATGTTTCAAATTCCTTTTGAAGTTTGAAGTTGGTAAATCATTATAAAGGATATCATTGCCTTGAACAATCATAACCATACTTGTTTTTATTTTAGAATTTCCATCTCACATTAGGAAACCAAAAACGACAAAAAGGTAAGAAATAGGTTATCTTGCACATATAGTGTGCCACACTTCATCAGCTTACGAATCCCGGATTGATAAATTAATGTAGCAATTTAGGACACACTAAATTGACCAAACATTTTGGCACCGTTGCCGGGGAAGTGTAACTAGGTAGCGAATTTCTTAAAAAAAAAATAATAATAATAAAAGAAGGGAAAACTTGATAACTTCTTGAAGTATGCTCTCCTCTTGCACCTAGTGTGACCTGGAGGATCAGAAAAGAGAGTTATTGGTTCAGTAATTTCTTAAGTATGCTCTCTTCTTGCACCTAGTGTGATTTGGAAGATCAGAAAGAGAATTATTAGCCCAACTTTTTTTTTTTTTTAAATAAAAAAAATGACATGCATAGAGCAAGAGATTCTAGGGGAAGGTTTATAGATAAAGCCAAGAGTTCAATTTTTACAACTCCATCTTCTTCAAGGCATAGACAAGATTCACCACCATCTACCCCTAGCCTTAAGATTTTTGGAATTCAAGGAGCATCTGAATTAGAGGATTCTCCTATACCACCTACCAAATCTCATTTAGAAAAGAAAGAGATTCCCTCTCATCTTCCCTTGATAGAAGAACCAAAGGACTTTAAGGACTCTAAAGAAACTATCATGGCAGAGGAAATAATAGATGGATTTGGAGGTAGAGGAGGAGGAAACAATGGAGACAACAATGGTGAAGGTAATAATGGAAGAAATAGGGAAGGAGACAACTTGTTTGGATTCCCTATAGTTGATGAGGAAACTCATACAACAATGAAAAATATCTCACCATCTGTCCTCCCCAACTTTTATGGATTGCGAAGTGAGGATCCTGAAACATTTCTGTTTGAGTTTGAAGTTGTGTACCGAACCTATGACTATATGGAAGACTCTCAAAAACTCAAACTGTTTCCTTCAACATTGAAGGGACCTGCTTTAAAATGGTTCATGGGATTAGCCACTCAATCTATTAGGACTTGGAATGATATGAAACAAACATTTTTGGATAGATACTTGGACTATTGTATGCCCACCAATCACAAGGATGAGGTATTCAAAATGATGCAAAAAGAAGATGAAAACTTGAAAGATTTCAATACAACTTAAAAAGAGCAAAGATGAGCAACTTAGATGATGAAACCTTGAAATCCCTCATATTAAAATCCATTAGAGATAAATGGATAGATATTTTAAACATGATGGGGAAAGGAGACATTTCTCAACTTCCACTTCGTGACATAACAGAACTATGTGTCCATCTCTCAAGAGGAAAATCTAAAACAGGAAAAGGGCCTAGGGATCCTTCTTTTATTAGGGCTAACAAATATGCAACTGGATCAGTAAGTAGGGCAGAGATTGGTAATATGCTTGATGAGTTCAAAACTGATATCTTAGGGAGCCTTAGTGAACAACTAGACACCCTTAAAATCCAAAACAAGAAGAAAGCAGAAACAGATGCTTTAGCCATCTTTTGTCTGAAATGTAGGAAGAAACATGCTTTAAGGGAATGTCCCTTGGATGCAAAAGTTGTAGAAACATGTATGATTTTCTCAGAGAATCATGAGATCAAGGATTGTCCTTCAATTCCTGGACTCAAAGCTGTTTTTCAAGAAGACCCAAATCCAGTAGAATCTCTCTGTTTTGTTGCAAGAAGACCTTGGCAGGGACAACAAACTCAAGGGTTTAACAACCCTATGAATTTTCAAACCCCACCAAATTGGAATCCTTGGCAACAACCTTGGCCCCAACATCAGAATACATATCAGCCATGGGTACAAGGGATGCAAAATCCTTATGGGAGATTTTCTCAATTTTATCAATATCCTCCATCTTTTCAAAATCAACAAGCTCTACAACTTCCAAACCCAAATCCACAACTTTCATTGCCATTTCCACAACAACAACCTTCTCAACAAAATCCAAATCCTCAACTCATGCTCCCATACCAACAAAAGGGAGGTAGAGGAGGAGGAAACAATGGAGACAACAATGGTGAAGGTAATAATGGAAGAAATAGGGAAGGAGACAACTTGTTTGGATTCCCTATAGTTGATGAGGAAACTCATACAACAATGAAAAATATCTCACCATCCGTCCTCCCCAACTTTTATGGATTGCGAAGTGAGGATCCTGAAACATTTCTGTTTGAGTTTGAAGTCGTGTGCCGAACCTATGACTATATGGAAGACTCTCAAAAACTCAAACTGTTTCCTTCAACATTGAAGGGAGCTGCTTTGAAATGGTTCATGGGATTAGCCACTCAATCTATTAGGACTTGGAATGATATGAAACAAACACTTTTGGATAGATACTTGGACTATTGTATGCCCACCAATCACAAGGATGAGGTATTCAAAATGATGCAAAAAGAAGATGAAAATTTGGAAGATTTACTTGAAATATTTCAATACAACTTAAAAAGAGCAAATATGAGCAACTTAGATGATGAAACCTTGAAATCCCTCATATTAAAAGCCATTAGAGATGAATGGATAGATATTTTAAACATGATGGGGAAAGGAGACATTTCTCAACTTCCACTTCGTGACATAACAGAACCATGTGTCCATCTCTCAAGAGGAAAATCTAAAACAGGAAAAGGGCCTAGGGATCCTTCTCTTATTAGGGCTAACAAATCTGCAACCGGATCAGTAAGTAGGGCAGAGATTGGTAATATGCTTGATGAGTTCAAAACTGATATCTTAGGGAGCCTTAGTGAACAACTAGACACCCTTAAAATCCAAAACAAGCAGAAAGCAGAAACAGATGCTCTAGCCATCTTTTGTCTGAAATGTAGGAAGAAACATGCTTTAAGGTAATGTCCCTTGGATGAAAAAGTTGTAGAAACATGTATAATTTTCTCGTAGAATCATGAGATCAAGGATTTTCCTTCAATTCCTGGACTCAAAGCTGTCTTTCAAGAAGACCCAAATTCAGTAGAATCTCTCTGTTTTGTTGCAAGGAGACCTTGGCAGGGACAAAAAACTCAAGGGTTTAACAACCCTATGAATTTTCAAACCCCACCAAATTGGAATCCTTGGCAACAACCTTGGCCCCAACATCAGAATCCATATCAACCATGGGTACAAGGGATGCAAAATCCTTATGGGAGATTTTCTCAATTTTATCAAAATCCTCCATCTTTTCAAAATCAACAAGCTCCACAACTTCCAAACCCAAATCCACAACTTTCATTTCCATTTCCACAACAACAACCTTCTCAAAAAAATCCAAATCCTCAACTCATGCTCCCATACCAACAAAAGACAAATCAACTTCCAGCTCAGCCATTGCCAAATCCTAACAATAAGAATCCTCAGAATACTTACATGGTAGAAGGACAAAAATTTCCTACCTATATGATTGTTCCTCTCAATGATGTACAACTCAGATCTGGTAGAGTTTTAGAAAAACCTTCTATAGATATTCAAGAGCAAGATACCTCTGAGGAGGACTCTCTTAAAGTCAATGAGGATTCTGAGGAAGCATCTCTTCAAAATTCAAACATTCAAAAAGAAAAAGAAAAGTTAACACCCACAACTCCTATAGTTGAGCAACCTGCATCTTCATCTACACCTCCTTTTCCTGAAAGACTACAAATTGACAAGGGGGTGGAAAAACAAATCTTGTTGCCTAACTATGATTTTCTAGATGAATTGAAGAATGTTTGTATCAAGATTCCCTTGCTACAAGCCATTCGAGAGATTCTTATTCTAGCAAAAACAATAAAGGAGTTGAGTTTCAAAAGACCAGGAAGGAAACTAAAAGACACAAGAAGAATCCACCTGGTAGGAAAAATTGCAGATATTATGATGGGAAAAATTACCATGCAGAAGTATGTAGATCTAGGAAGTCCAATTGTCAAGACACATATAAATGGGATAGAAATTCCAAACACATTGATTGACTTAGGGGCCGCTATCAACATTATGAGTAGACAGACTATGGACCAGCTAAAACTTCCTAACCTTATTTTTACACCTACTTTACTGCAACTTGCAGATCGATCAATTATTAAACCAGATGGTGTATTAGAAGATATTTTAGTCTCCTTAGATTCTTGGGAATATCCAGTAGATTTTATGATTTTGACTCCCAAGAGTAATCTAGGAGGGTACCCACTTATCTTAGGAAGACCTTGGCTAGCCACAGCTGATGCTTTCATTAGTTGTAGATCTGGGGATATGTACATTTCTAATGGTAATTCGACAAAGAAATTCAATTTGTATCCTCCAGCAAAAGAAATCACAGAAGTAGGAGATAATGAATGGGTTGATGATGAGGACACTATACAACCTGTCTTTACCATTTCTGAAATCAGTGAGGATAGTCAAATTCTGAACACATTAGAAAATTTTGAGATATCTTCAGAATATGACCCTACACAATTTCAATTGGAATCTGACATAGAATATTTATCATCAAGGCAAATGTCTCTTTACTCTATGGAAGAGTTTGGTAGTTCTACTATTGATATTTTTCCAAGAAAAACATTGAATATCAACAAACATTTGGAAAAGTCACAACAAGAAGAGCTAACCAAAATCTTGCAAAAACATTCTACTGCATTTGCATGGGAGTATACTGACATGAAAGGTATTGATCCTAAGACTTGCATCCATCATATCTATATTGAGGAAAACAATAGACCAATCAGACAACCTCAAAGAAGGATGAATCCAAATCTTAGGGAGATAGTGAAAGAAGAGCTCCAAAACTACTCAATGTAAACTTCATTTATCCAATTTCAGATAGCCGATGGGTTTCTCCTTTGGTTATAGTACCTAAAAAGAATGGTAAATGGAGGGTATGCATTGATTACAGGGAATTGAACAAAGCAACTTTGAAGGATCACTTTCCTCTGCCTTTTATCGATTAGGTATTAGATACATTAGCAGGTAAAAAGTACTTTTCATTTTTGGATGGTTTTAGTGGCTATAATCAAATTCAGGTAGCACCCGAAGATCAAGATAAGACCACATTCACCTGTCCATGGGGAACTTTTGCCTATCGAGTACTTCCTTTTGGGTTATGTAATGCACCCGCAACATTCCAAAGAGCAGTACTAGGAATTTTTTCTGATCTAATCCATGATTGTGTAGAGGTTTATATGGATGATTTTAAAGTTTATGGTAATTCATTTGAAGAGGCATTAGAAAATTTGGAAAAAGTTCTTATAAGATGTAAAGAAACAAACCTTTCATTAAGCCATGAAAAATGCTTTATGATGTTTACCGAAGGGATTGTTTTAGGACATCATATTTCAGGAGATGGGATTAAGGTTGATAGATCAAAAGTTGAAGTCATCTCCAAGTTGCCTATTCCAAATTGTCAAAGAGATGTTAGAAGTTTTCTAGGATTTACTGGTTACTATAGAAGATTTATAGAAAACTTCACTAAAATAGCATCTCCACTCTTCAAATTGCTTACAAAAGACCGTGAATTTAAATGGGATCCTGATTGTCAATCAGCCTTTGAAACTTTGAAAACAAGAATATCTTAAGCACCTATCTTGAGAGGACCAAATTGGAAACTCCCTTTCCATATTTCTACGGATGCTTCAGATACAGCTCTAGGAGCTGTGTTGGGTCAAAAAGATTTAGTTCCTTATGCCATTTATTATACCAGTAAAAATTTGACTCCCACAGAGTTAAACTATATTGTGACTGAAAAAGAGTTTTTAGTTGTTGTTCATGCAATCAATAAGTTTAGACATTATATAACAGGCTATGAAACTTTTATTCATACTGGCCATTCTGCAATTAGATATATAATGAACAAACCTGTTACTAATGGCAGAGTGACAAGATGGCTCTTACTTTTACAAGAATTCAATATTACTGTGTTGGATAGACCAGGGAAACAAAACACAGTAGCTGATTTCTTGTCTAGGATTCAGAATACTAAAGAAGATTCTCCTGTAGAGGATAAGTTTCCCGATGAATACTTGTTTGCAGTAACTATTAAAACTCCTTGGTATGCAGATATTGCTAACTATTTGGTTACAGGGAAACTTCCTTCACATTTATTTCCAAGTGAAAAACGAAAAATTATTCAGGAGAGTTCAAAATATTCATGGATTTCTAACGAATTGTTTAAAACAGGGCCAGATCTTGTGATCAGAAGATGTGTCAGGGAAGATGAAATGCCCGATATTCTTAAGGCATGTCATGATGAACCATGCAGCGGACACTTTACAGACAAAAGGACGGCCTATAAAATCCTCTCTTTAGGATATTATTGGCCTTCCCTCTTCAAAGATGCAAAACAATATGTCAAAAGGTGTGACAGCTGCCAAAGATTAGGGAAACCTACCCTTTCAAATGAAATGCCATTGCAAACATAGGTACTCATTGAACCCTTTGAAAAATGGGCTTTAGATTTCATTGGACCTATTAATCCACCATCTAAGCAAAAGAAGTATATATTGGTTTGTACTGATTATGCTACTAAATGGGTAGAAGCCAAAGCATTAGTATCTGCTACTGAAAATTCAGTTGTTCATTTTCTTTATGAGGATATTTTTACTTGCTTTGGTGTTCCAAGAGAAATTGTGACAGATCAAGGAAGCCAATTCACATCCAACCCGGTGGAGAAGCTGATGGAAGAATACAAAATCAAGCATAGAAGATCTACTCCTTACCATCCGCAAGCAAATGGTCAAGTGGAGTCTACCAACAAAGTTCTCGAAAGTATCATCACCAAAACTATTCATCTACATAGAAGAGATTGGGTAGAAAGGCTTCCTGAAGCCTTGTGGGCCTACAGAACTACATGGAGAAATACAACAGGACATTCTCCCTATGAACTTGTTTATGGGAAGGAAGTCCTGCTTCCCATTGAGTTCCAAGTCAAGACCTTCAAGATAGCAGTTCAGTTGGGGATGGACTTATCAGAAGCCCAAAAGCATAGAATGGAGCAGTTGAATGAGCTAGATGAGATCAGACAAGAAGCAATTTTAAGAACCGATCTAGTTCAATATCAAAGAGCTAAATGGCATGACAAGTACATCAAAGAGAAGAAGTTTCAAGAAGGAGATTGGGCATTGTTATTTGATTCCAAGTTTAAAGATTTTCAAGGAAATTTTCAGACTCATTGGCTTGGGCCATATGAGATTGACAAGATCTTTAGCAATGGAGCGGTAAGAATCAAGACCATTGATGAGTTTCAAACTCCTCTTATTGTGAATGGCCACATATTGAAAGTTTATCATAAGCCACTCTCAAAAGAGGAATTTTTCAAGATGTTTCAAGAAAATTCTGCAATCAGGCTAGTACAGAAGAATTCTTCTTCTCCACCAGCCTAGCTTTTGTTCTTTTCAGTTTTAAAAAAAAAAAAATTGTATAAGCCTGAAAACCAATCACTTATTGGCAGTCTTATACAGAAAATATAGGGTGAAAATCAGGAACACCTGACACTCTATATTTTCCAAAAAAAAAAAAAATCTCTCTCTTTCATTTCACAAGTTTTGTGATCACCCACTCCATTCCATTCCACTTCATTCCATTTCACTTCATTTTATCTATTTCATTCCATTTTACCAATAAAATTCTCTTTCATGACCATTTCCATTTAGTCAATTGTCATCCGTTCATTTCCATTCACCCAAATAATAGCTGTGTCAGTTTCCGCAGCTGACATCTATTTCCGCAGCTGACACCAGTTTCCGCAGCCAGAAGCAGATTCCGCAGCTACCACTCTGTTTTCAAAAGAATGTACAGCCAGATGTTATTTCCATAATCATGAAATCAAATGTAGGTATGAGGACCAATTATGAAGACATGGGGCATTCAAGATATCAATGAGGAGCAACTAATTGAAGACCAAGGAAAAATGGCAAGAATTCCAAGGTATGAGTAAAAAATTATTTCAAATGGCATTTAAAACACATTTTTATATAGTTATAAACCATAAGCTCCATTATGTGCAATGATTGTATTGACAAAATCCGTAACCACTCCATGATCTCTGTACAATCCTCCCACAATCCTTGCATTCATTCTCAAACGGTCCCATAATTAAACCTCCGATCTTCACTCATACTCCGATATTCCACCTGTGACAATGAAATGTAGTTGATTTGACTACGGCTTCTTTCAGCCGCATAAAATCCGTAGTCGTTGTATAAACGTGCTTACATTTATTCTGCAGCCACCAAATTTTAAAACACTGCCGGATGTGTTATACTCCTCCTATTGTTCTATTAATCTCACAGCCGCATTTCCGCCGTGCTCACGTAACCCTTCTCTGTTCCGCTTCACCCCATTTCATTCTCTGTTACGCTACAGTCTGTATACCCACTCTCTGATATCTACCTACAGTCATCGTGCTCATTTCCGTTCATTCAGCCGTCCTACTTCCATTGAACCCTCCTCACGCAGGCAAGTTTTTAAAGAGCAAAAAGAAGGATGGGTAAATTGTTGAGAGCAGAACCAGAGGGACCTAAATTCATGGAAGGATATCTGCAAGTCAGGGATATATTGAAGAAGGCAAAGTGGCTGTGGTTTATCCAAAAGTTTAGAGGCTACCATAAAGAGGTGACAAAAGCTTTTGCAAGGTCTTTCAATGGCCTGGAGGTAGAGATTGGAGACCTTAAGTTTATGGTGAATGAGGCATCTATAGCATCTGCCACAGAACTTCTTCAAGAGGGTGAACGTTGGTTTAAAAACAAAAGCATTAGTGATGAAGCCTGGAGAGTGATTCTACATAACCCAGGTATGGACATAACTATTTTTAAAAGAGGAATTCCTGTTCATGCTTTGAAAGAGGAATGGGCTACTTTGTTGCTAGTTGTTCAAAAATTTATCACCTGTGAGGGCTGTTTTGGGTCAATGTATATGTACCATACCCGATTGCTGATGAATTTTATAGATAACCAGACCCTCAATTTTCCATACTTTTTATTAAATAGTTTGAAGAAGATGTCTGTGACTGTTCAGAAGCATTTAGGGGATGTAGAACCACATCTATATCACCATGGTCTTGTGAAAATTTTGATTGAAAAATAGTTAAAAGAGAAGAAAGACACATGGGAACAATTTTTGATTAGAAATTTCTTTGAGGAACCTCAAGAAATTCCTGAAGGTAGTACATCAAGAAGGAGTAGGAGAAAGAGAACAAATGATGAAATTCAAAGTACTCCTACTACTACAGTTGAAAGAACTAGTAGGGAAGAGAGACTGTCAAAAAGGAAGAAGAAAGAAACCAAGGGTAAAAAGCCAATAACATCAAAAGAGAGAAAAAGTATTAAGGCTATGCATCAAACCCCTTCTTCCGAAGAAGATCATCAAGTGTTATCTGAGAGACTAGTTCTTCTTCAAGAACATTCATCTATGGCCAAGAAGAGAGGGAAAGGAAAACAAAATAAAAAAGACAGTGGTCCACAGTGTATAAGAAGAAGTTCCAGGCTTAAGGGGAAGTTGAGGAAAACACAAACGAAAGGACCCCATTTTATTGATTTGGGAGAAGAAACATCTGAAAAATCCCCAGCTGGCCATAGTCCATCTCACTCTCAGTCAGACAGTGAACCTAGTTCATTTCATTCTCAGTCAGACATTGAACATAGTCCATCCCATTTCCAACCAGACGTTGATATGAGCCCTTCTCAGCCAGATTTTGAAGACAACTCTCCTCCACGGCATTTTGGGGACAGCCCAATAAAAATGACACCTGAGATAGACCCAAAGCAACAAGAAGTATATGATTATATAGAATCTTTAGAAAAAGCAGCTACGGGTCCCAGTACTTCGTCCACTCAGCCTCACACAGTACAAGATGATCTAGTCCAATCACTGAAACAAGAAGTCTTTGAGCTAGAGCTTTTAAATAGACACATTAAAAATGAAAATGAAACATTGAAGGAACAAGGCAAATTGGACAAGATCATTATGATAATACCATGCTACATCTGGGACTATGGCAGAAGAAGAACGGGAAATTGAAGAAGAAATGCCAGAAGTTAAGCAGAGCACTGATTAATATCAAATTCAGATGCTTGATGAAAAAGCCCAGGATGTTAGCAGCACCAAGGAAGAGGAGGAGAGGAATGGATGTACTGGCTGAAGTGTCAAGGCATATGAATTGAAAAAGGATTATCAAAATTTTGGTTGCATGAGGACATGCAACACCTTCACAGTGGGGGTATGTTGAGTCTCAAATCTGCATCTTTCTTATACACCTTTCTAGACCTTTTTCATTCACCTGAACCTTCTAAGTCGTCAATATCATTGCATATTAATTGAAAAAGAGCATCTAAAATGGTTTTTAAATATGTTTTGTGTCTGTTGTTTGATTTAGATTTTTGCTCATTTAGCTGCGGAATCTTGCCACTTTCCGCAGCTGCTGCAACTTTCCGCAGCCATTTTGTGAAAGTCTATGTTACAGGTGTCTTCAGGCAATTCGAGCCACATGGGAAAGTCAGAAATGATGTGGACATGGATCGTGTCCTATTGGCTCGGGAAAATTCACCTAAGGAGGCTGTGGTCAAAGGTGGCCAAGTGGAAGTCAACCGTAGAGTCCCACGGTGACAGGACTCTGTTTCTCATCACGTGAATATTTGTATGACCGTTTCTAATTTACGGGAGACACATCAACACCTGTACATGGCTCCATAAGCCGAATCCAACATCCACTCTTCATAGATTTACTCCTCACCGCGGCCATGATGCTGGATCTCTGGACGTGATGGTTCACGTGTCTCTATCAGCACAAACTTTAGGGAATTAGTTATATCACCTTTGTTATAAATAACAAGTTTTCATACGCATAATAGTTAGCCTCCATATAGCTCTGTAATGTAATTGCGTTGCCACTGTGCTGTAATATCATTTCTCTGTTATGACTGCATTTTAATATATAAGAAGACTATGTTTCCAAGCATAATTCGTATTTGAAGGCTGTTGCCCGAGGCTGGTGCAGAGGGCCCCTGCACACGCTGAGGTTTTGTGCATTACTGTATAGTTTCTTGTTTTATTTCTTTAAGTTCATTGTGCCATAAGTCATTCACGTGTTTATACATTGCATCTTTCATGGTATTTATGCTTCATCTCTATTCATAATCTTTCATGCTTTACATTTTACTTCTGTCCATAATCTTTCATGTTTTATGTTGTGGTTAACTGATCAGTGTTCTTGTTTCAGATTACAATAGGCAGCCCGGGCACTTGCACATCTTTTTATAATGACTAATGAAATGGAATCAATATTGTCCTTCTGCTAATTTACTTTTCTTAGTTTTTGTTTAATTCCAGCACTGTTTGTTTATTTCAGTCTTGCACATTTGCTTCAGTAGTTAGATTTAGATATATTAAATTGTTCATGTCATTTTCAGTTACCTCCGAAAGCCATAGCTGGACTAATGGTGAGGGATTGAAGTATGGGTGTGTAGTTTGATATTAGTTTACTTTCTGCAAGTTAGAAATATTAAATTTCTCATGTCATTTTCAGTTACCTTCGAAAGCCATAGCTGGACTAATGGTGAGGGATTGAAGTATGAGTGTGTAGTTTGATATTAGTTTACTTTCTGCAAGTTAGAAATATTAAATTGCTCATGTAATTTTCAGTTACCTCCGAAAGCCATAGCTGGACTAATGGTGAGGGATTGAAGTATGAAGTGTGTAGTTTGATATTAGTTTACTTTCTGCAAGTTAGAAATATTAAATTTCTCATGTCATTTTCAGTTACCTCCGAAAGCCATAGATGGACTAATGGTGAGGGATTGAAGTATGAGTGTGTAGTTTGATATTAGTTTCTTTTTCTGCAAACTAGATATCAGGTTGCTCAAGTTGTTTATGGTTACCTCCGAAAGCCATAGCTAGACTAATGGCGAGGGATCAGAATATAAGTTGATTTAATTTGATTTAGATTTACTTTGTTGCAATTCTTGAATTTCTTTAAGCATAGTTTCTTTTGTATTTGGACAGCAGCAAGGATAATGAGTTTCATGATCAGTAGTTCACTGCTGTTTGACTATAATAGTGATGCAATTTCATTTTCTTTGAAGAATTAATTTTGTCATTGTGTGTTTTAAAATTCTTTTGAAGTTTGGAAAATCATTAGAAGGACATCATTGTCTTGAATATTTGTCTCCATACTTGACTTTTAGAATTTCATAAAAATCCAAAAACGACAAAAAGTAAGAGATAGGTTATCTTGCACATATAGTGCGCCACACTTCATCAGCTTACGAATCCCGGATTGATAAATTAATGTAGCAATTTAGGACACACTAAATTGACCAAACAGTAACTTGTAGGATGCTCAAGGGCTACAGACACACACTTATTTTTGGTTGAGAGTAGTCCTTCATGTGATGATATTCTTGGATGTTCAGCATAATGATTCTCCTTGATAATAATGTGGTTGCCTTGGTTGGAATGATGATTCTAGCCTTCACAAGGTTAGATTATCAGTGGAGGTTGCTTCAGTGGTGCATAATGTTCTTCATGAACCAACATCAAGGTGGTTAAATAATCACATCTTGGTCACTTTCACATTGTGCTACATGGTTAGATCATAAGTATCCTCTGATTTGGTAACACACTTACCTAGTTTCATTCATGTTCATGCCATTTTCCATAGTTTTACCTAGGCAGGGAAGACTTGGGAAAAATTGAAAGAAATTTTGAAGGGCCTAGCTCTATGATAGCATTTTCTTCTCTTTATATATACTCAATTCCAATTTTAGCAAAGTTGTGGGCCAACTTGATACTTGGAAGCTGTCGAAATACATATCATTCTGGAATAAATTCACCATAATTCTTTCTACAACAATTAGACAAATCATTAAGACGAATGGGGAATTACTTTTTAGGTCTAGGTGAAGAAAAAGAGTTGCACATACTTGAGTTGAATTCCCTCAGTTATATGTTGAGGTTGTTTGTGTAGGGACTAAATTTACATTCACGGATATTTACCGAATTGAAGAATGAAAATTGATGCTTTTGTTTGCACTGGTATATTGTTTCCTTGGTGGGTAAGATTAGGTCACTGCTTGGTACTCATTGAAAATCTCCTTGGCATTTAGATGTTTGCTTGGCACTTGTATAAACGTAGAAAAAAAGATGATGTTTTTGTTTGCACTGGTATATTTTTTCCTTAGCACATGTATAAACCTTGAAAAAGTTTCTTGCTTCTGTTTTCACTAGCATATTGTTTGTATTTCTAATTTGTAAAATCTATTGTGTGACAGATTCGAGAAGTCCGACCAAAGGTTACCTTAGTAGCCCGCATGGCAGCATCTGTTGCAAACTATGATTATATTGTGGATTGGGAATTCCAGACTGATGGCTTTATCCAAATTAAGGTAGGAAACTCTGAAATGTTTCCTTGAGAAAGCAACTTGTCAAGTTATTTTTACTCAAGCGCAGATTAGAAGGGTTAAGCTTTTGACCATTTTATTTGGCACACAGGTTGGACTAAGTGGGATCTTGATGATCAAAGGTACAAAATATGAGAATGTCAACCAGATCAAATCCGAGGATGAGATTCATGGGACTTTGCTTGCTCAGAATACAATTGGTGTCATCCATGACCATTATGTTACTTTCTACTTGGACATGGATGTTGATGGTACAGATAATTCCTTTGTTCAGGTCAAGATGTCCAAGAAAACGGTGAAGAATGGACAAACTCCAAGAAATTTTTTTTGGAAAGCAAAGAGACACATAGCAAAAGCAAAAAAGGATGCCCAAATTAAGCTGAGCATATAGGGTTTAAGTATCTACTAAGCATTACCAATAAAATGAAGTGAATGGAATGATCTCCAATGTTGCAGTTACAGGATCAGAGACATTTTAGTTGGGATTATATATGGTAGGAGTAGCAAATTCCTAGCTCTCAAAATTTGCACATGTTTCAATCCTATCTATCTGAAAAGCCTAACAATGTTGTTGTGACATTTGCTTGCAATCTTAGTGCACTTGTTGACATTCTCAGACGGATTGTTACACTATTCTATAAAGCAATCAACACATGAAGGTATGAAACTAGGGCTGCGAGTTGACACTACTGTCTATTATCATTCTTAAGACGGTTTAGTGCTAACTACATTTGGGCTAAGATTATCCCTGTAGCAGTGCTTGAGCCTTGAACTTATATAACATTAATACTAGTTAACTAGTGCAGGGTATGAAACTAGGGCTGCGAGTCGACACTGCTGTCTATTGTTGTTCTCAGGATGGTTTAGTGCTAACTGCATTTGGGCTAAGATTATCACTATAGAAGTGCTTGAGCCTTGAACGTATATAACATTAATACCAGTTATAACTGAATATGGGCTGGGACTGTACTTATCTGTGGATATTTCTTTGAAATTTGATTTCAGATGTTTAATACTGTGCTTTTTTCAATCTCTTTATTTTTGGATTTTGTTCCTTCATTTCATTACACTTCAGATATACCCAAGTTAGAGATGCCTAAGGCATTCCTTTTGATGTAGGGCTATTTGTTGGTGTTTTGACTATTTCTTTGACCACTTCTCTTCTTGTACACAAGTTTATACACTTTATTTATTATTTACTTTCAATCTCTTATAACCACAATCAAGGTCCAGAAATAAATTTGCATGTTCAGTAATACCTTTTGTTAAATACATCGGCTGACCGTTTCAAGAAGAAAATTCCCCGCTAGAGCAAAAGAACCTTTAATAGTTTCCATGTCAAAGTTTCCATTGATGTGATTCTTCCTCTTGCCAGCTTGAAACTTGCTTCTGTGTTATCTCAATGGATACCTGGCATCGTTGGATGTTTCTTTGACATGGTCAGATCTAATATGAGAGAGACCTTAACAAAATCAATATAGAGTAATGCAGTTGCAATGATTTTTCTCCATGGTTAAAAAGTCTTCTATATTTGTAGTTTCTTCTACAAACTTGGTACTAGGCAACATATTCTTTCCCATATTTTATTACAATGATGTTTAGTATGTGAATTTAGCCCTCAACTACATTGTTGCATAATAAATTTGCAAGGAACACATTTATTTTATGAATCAGCTTGGAATAGTTGGGGCTTCGGGACTATACTTATCTAT